>CM077081.1:144143377-144510144 GCA_039513925.1 Platanthera zijinensis | reverse complement strand
GATTCCTGTTTTTTAACTTGCCCGTATTTGTCCATTACAGAAGTTCTAAAGATTCAGAAAGTATTTCGAGGGCTGCCATTCCCCACACAAAATCAGGACATACAAAACATAAAAGATCAAAGAACCAATAACCCGACCCAAGCATGCCCTAGCCGATCGCGGAACTTCACCGATCACCGTCGCCGCTCGCTAGCTAGTCGCCGCCCGCTGATCTTAGAGCGTATTTGATCTTCTGGCGACAGTACCGAGCAAGCTATCTACTCATGCTTCTCTCTCGAGATCTCTTGTCTCTCGATTTGTTGAACGAGGATAGTTCTTCATTCCAAATCGATTGAGACAACTGATCCGATTGAGATCGTTGGTAGACCTTGCTTGCTTCGTCATGAAGTTGGATCTATAAAACATCGCCGCCGAATTCTCTTGCCGCCGCCGATCTTATCAATATCCTCTCCAAGAGAGTACTCCAGTCGTGGAATCTTCGTCTCTTTATAGGAAGCTCAACAAACGAAGAGCGACATCGAATTCTCCCCAAGTTTGTTTGTATTTCTTGTACATTCAATTTTTGTTTTGTTGTAAAGAAATTTTTATTCCTAGTTGTAAGGGTTGGGTGCAACCCGTAGTGGAGGAGTAGTTACTCCTTTGGTTGCAAGAGTTCCTTTCGTAGTGTGATGATTGGATTTCAATCCAGTTGGTGAAGTGACCGAGTCGTCCCTTGGTGGGAGATAGGTCGAAGGGGGAGAGTGGACGTACCCAAATTGGGGAACCACTATAATTACTTTTGTGCTTTTCTATGTTGTGTTTGTTTATTTGTGTAGGTATTTTTAATTCTGCAAAAGACTGCACGACACCTATTCCCCCCCCCCCAATATGTGGATTTAGTTGACACTAGATACTTTCAAGTGGTATCAGAGGGAGTTTCCTCAGCAATAAGGTTAACACCATGAGTAAGATCCCATCTCTGGTGTCAAGAAGAAAACAAGACTCAAGCATGGAGCTGTACACTGATGTCTCTCCCCTGAGACTGCCTGCATGCACAAAAGAATATTATCCCATCTGGAAAATGAGGGTTCAGTTTCATCTGGAATCAATTGACCCCCGTGCATTATTCATTGTGGAAGAGGATCCCTTTATTCCCATGAAGGCTTTTGACTCTAGAGAAGATCACCAAATCCCTAAGAGTACCGCAGAGATGTCAGAATACACAAGCATTTCACTGATTCTCACTATGACAAAGCTGTGTATGACAAATAATCTCTGAATTCATGTTCAAGAGCTCGTCTCTTACAAGATTGGATAAGTGCAGACTCCTAGTCCATGGTGGAAACAATCCTCTGACTTCATGGAGGGAAAGAAGACTGACGCCGGAACTGAATGCCAGCAAGAGGATGAAGCATATGTGGGGGTCCTCATCTCTGATGATGAAAGTTAAGAACAACATCTCAATATCAGGCTCCTGTGTCCCCTATCTGAGACTGGAAGAAGAGATTGAGGAATGCAGCTGTGATGAAGCTAAAACATCAGTCTTTGTAGACCATAACGCTAACCCCTGATAAGCACAATCAGGATCAGGTATCTTCATAATCTGGCTCCTTTCCTCGTTAATCTCTTGAAGAAAGGAGAAGTTCAGAGGTTTGTCCATCAAATGATGCAAGGGAGATTGACCGCTTCAATCAAAAGATTGAAACTCTTGATTCCCTTCGTAGTGCCCTTCATAAGAGCAACTTGCTTGTAGAGAAACAAGCTATGAAAAATGCTCAGTTTAGGAACATGATGGATCTCCAATTGGAATCCATCAAGGTGAAGGACTCAAAGATCTCGGATCTAGAGTTTTCGTTAGAGACCGAGAAGAGAATAGTATCTAACTTTTACAAGGTAGATACTATTAAGAGAAAGGGAGAAAACAGGTGGATCTCACGAATTATAAAATCGTGGAGAAATGGGGAAACGTTTTCAGACCCCCCACAACCGAGTAGGAAGGGCACACATCATGACTTCAGGTATGACCAGAAGAACAACTATGGTCACTGCAAGAATGATCAACCCCTCATGTGGAAATACCCATAGTGCAAGTGCTGTTATGGCTACCCATGAGAAAATACATTTGGCTCATCATGAACCTTTTGTATTCACTGCCTCATCCTTAACACATCATGAGAGTGCAGGAACTAGCTCTCACAGTTCCTCTCACACCCCCTAGTATTCAGGAAAAGGGTTGCAAACATGTAGCAAGTATCTATGGGCCCCCGGATGTGTGCTAACTGAAAAGAAGGCACCACCTCCCATGCCTCTTGACACTCACCACATGTTCTCCATCCACCCTCCCTCGTGTCCCCGTGGAAAGGGTAAATCAGAGAGCAGAACCTGCTCTGCCCCTGTAAGACCTATGATCGTGACAAACTCAGTCAGTTGATCTGGTCAGAAGAGAGATAAAAACATTCATGAGTTTGGTGTTGTTGCAAGTGGGTCACTTTGCCATAGATTTTGGCATAATCCTTCTATGCCAAGGGCAAGGGTATGTCCACATTCCTTGGCTAGAGATAGCCTTCCTGACAGAAATCCAGTAGGAAGGCATCCTGTATTTTATGCTGACAAGAACCTAGGACTCAATACATATTGGGTTCCTAAGGTAAGGTAATTCGTTTTTGCAGGATAGTCTAAGTACCCTTGAATATAATGGGACCTAGACAAGAGATTTTCCAGGAATGCTATGGAACAAGTATATGGGATAAGAGATAATGCTAACTGATAGTTTTACTTTCAAGACAACCAAAACACCTAGAGGGGGGGGGTGAATAGGTTCTACTTTTTTTATAAAAACTTTTAGGCAGAATTCAATTCAATGACTAACACAATAATCACAGCAATCACAGAAAGTAAAACATCACAGATTGCACAATGATTTATAGTGGTTCCCCAAGGTCTGGGTACATCCACTTTCCCCCTTCACCTATCTAGCAGTATGCTAGATTCGGCCAAACTTCCACTAATCTCAGATCAACAGATCCTACAACTCAGAACCCAACTGGTTCCTACAACTCAGGCACAACTGCCCTACCTCAGCCTTGCCCCAAGCCTATAACTTAGAGAAACCCTTCTCCTACACTCAGGCAAACAGCCCTACCACTCAGAGTTCAACACTCCTACACTCAGCCTTTATAACACCAGGCTTACAACTCAGATCTGTGTAAACAGATCCTACAGAAATATAGAAAAGGTTATTTAACTGTCTTGCCAAAATTGAGAGAGAAAAGGCCAAGACAATTCTTGATCAGCTGATGCAATCAACTGTATCTGAGCCTTCTTCAAAGCTTCTTGAATATGAACTTAGCTGAGTTGATTTCCAAACAGCTTCTTGAGAATCCACTGGTGGATTCTTTCTTCTTCTTCAAATTCTGGCTTGATCTCTCTCTATCCAGCACTTTGAATGATTCTTCTGAATTCTGATTAGAACTCTTCTTGATCTATCCTTAGATAGTCTTCTTAGATCTCCCGAGAAGATCTTCTTAAGTGCCTAGCACTTTCTTGAAATGAATTGGATTGTAATCCTTCTCAACTTTTTGATTCTTATCAATGTTTTCCAAAAGTTCTTTTCTCTCCTTCTGAATCTGTCTATTTATAGAGTTTCTTCATGGTAACCGGCTGATCCGGTTTTTAAACCGTTTTTCTGACAAGTCTGACAGCTTCAGTTAACCGGTGGCAACCCACAGCTGTCAAGTCTTCAAACAAGTCCTGTGCCTTAGTCTTGAACCAAAAGTTGTCAAGACAGTCTGTCAGAAAGTGTCGAGACCATCTGTCTATCTGTGTCGACACAATTGACCTTGGTGTCGACACAGTCTTCAGTGATGTCGACTAAGTTGCCTTTGAGTCGACACAGCTTCTTCTGAAAATAACTTGGTCTTGACTCTTACGTGTGTCGACACAAGTCCTGTGTGTCGACACAGTTGTTGTAGAATCATAACTTAGTAAGTGTCGACTTAGCCTTCAGGTGTTGACACAGTCTTCTTTTAACTTTGCTATAATGTTTGACTCAATCACAATGTTTCGACACATTCTGCTGGTGTCGACAAACTTGAGGTCGACTATATTCTTCATGTCGACACATCCAGCTGGTGTCGACAATCTTGAGATCGACTATACTCTTCTGTGTCGACACATTTTCCCAATGTTGAGGTCGACGCTTTTCTTCTGTGTCGACACAAAATCCCAGTGTTGTGTCGACTTACTTCTTCTGTGTCGACACTTTTTCCCAGTGTAGTTGTAAACCAACTGATATGTGTCGACACTGCTTCCCAGTGTTGTGTCGACTATTTTCTTCTATGTGTCGACACTTTTTCCCAGTGTGTCGACACTTGGACTTAGAATTTTTCCTGTATACTTTATCAATTCTTCACCTGCACATGTCAACTAAAACAACATCAAATACACCTTGATGTATATCATTGAGCTAGGTTGGGCTTCTTCAAATCAGGTACACATTTTCCAATGTACCCAACAATCTCCCCCTATTTGGAGAAGTCATAACCCTATATAGCAATGATATACATCATTTTATAAACAGTACTAAATGATGATATATGACATGACAGGAATACTTAATATAAACAAAACATAAAAACAATCCATCACAGAATGAACATTATAATATGCCAAACAACATTTTGTTTATAACTGGGTAATGTTTGATTACAATGTTTTACATTTAATGATTACATCACAACATTACAAAACACTATGAAGGAACTTAAACATAATCAGGATTGATCAGGCTCTCTAATTATAATCCCTTTGCCAGATTGAAATGTAGCTGTCACAGGAGCTTCTGATTCTTCAGCTATCTTCTTTCCTTTTAGATCAGTTTTCTTCTGAGCTTCTTCCTTGATCCTTTGCCTTTCAAATAGTGAAAAGGCTTGGGAAGTACTTGCTTGGCTCCTTAGCATCTGATGGCAGCCTTCCCCAACTTAGCTTTTCTTCTGAATTGTACTATTGCTTCCTGTCTTGCCTCATACTTCTGCCATTCTATCTCATTGTACCACTTCCCTCTCTCATGAACTTTGTCTTGTACAGCTTTCCATGCAGTGAGTATTATGTCCTTGAAGTAGGACTCCACTGCTCATAATCTGGCTTGAGTGCAGCCTGCTCTCTGAATCTCTTCTTTGCTAATAGAGCATCTTGCTGTTCTTTCAGAGTAGCCTCAGGCTTATCAACCCTTCCCAATGAAAATATTAGTAACCTCCTTTGGAGGACTATACATGCCTTGAACCTGCTGATCAATCATGTCAAAATCTGTAGGGGGTAAATGACTTGGGCAACCTCAGGTTGATTGCCTTCAAGTAGATTTGATTGTATTCCTGACTCAGCCACCATAGCATCATCACACAATGGGGGATATCCCAAAGTGGCTCGAATACTATTGTCACCCATTTGGAGTGCTCTGAGCCTGCATGAATTAGCATCCTCTCCCCCTTTATGGCTTCTCTAAAGACATGATCTCTTAGATCTTCCTTTTGAAATCGGATTTGGCCATCCAAATAATTCACACCCTCTTTAAAAAATGGTTTTAAACTTTTGAAGCTTTTTAGATATTTCTTTTTGAGAGGTTGTGATGGCAGTCTTAACAGAAGCAATGGCAGCTTGAAAATTCTTATCAAATTCTTCCCTTTCTTTGGCTCTATCTGCAGGCAGACCTGGAACAATCTTCTTGAGCCGCTTCGGGACACTTCCAGTACCTCGCTAGCGAAGCGAGAAACCGATAGCAAACTGGATCTTGTGTGTGACTTCCTCAATGATCGCATTATGAGATTCAGTTAAATTTTCATTCATTCTTAACTGATTTTCCAATACATAGCTTTGCTTCAGGGCAATATCATCTACCTTTTTAGTAATAGCCTCTTGTTGTTTAGCTAGATAAACCACAGCATTGCCACCCTTGTGGAAGCAATCTGGCATTTCCTTTTTATGCATGTTGACTTGAAACTGGATGGACTTTATATCCTGAGCTAAGTCAAACTGAAGTGACTTGCTATTTTCATCAACATACTTTTCCAGAGCCATCCTTTGTTCATCCAATTTTACCTGTAGATCTACCATAAACTTGTTATAATCAAAGGCTGGAGATACTTGTAGAGGTGTTGTCTGTAAAGCCTGCTTATAATTATTGCTTCTTCTCTTAAATACAACAAGTTTTCTTTTCTTTGCCATCCTGGCATCTTCAGTTTCAGTTTCAGATGAATATCTAAATGAATTCTTTCTTGAGGAGGATGAATTGTATCTGTCCTAGTGACCTGTTGCTCAGCCTCAACATCCACTGGCTCCCCCTCAACCTGTGGCTCAACTTCAGCTTCCTGATCAATGTCCATACCTATGGACTTCTCAATTTCTGGTCCACCTCCGACTTTATCAGTAATAGTATCAACATCATGGAATAACTCCTCCAGAGTAAATTCCAGTTGAGATGTAACTTCTGCAGCAGTTAAATCTTGAGATAAGTTTAACTGTGCATCCTCTTGCACTTGTACTTCAGTATTTGTAGTATCTAGAGGAGGAGTGGACACTAGCTCTTCCTGAACCTGTGCATTAATAAAAATATGAGCAAAGTCTTTTTATAGTAAAATACATTAGCTCCCCTATACATGTACCTGATCAGGTGCAGATACATTTTGAGCAGGAGTGGAAACTGGCTCCCCCTGCATTTGTGCAGGTGTTGACACTTGCTGGACTATAGTTGAGTCAAGCTGTTCTTCAACCTTGTCCTCAGTGGGTCTTCTTGTAGTTGTTTTGTTTCTTGATTTTGAGTAGGGGATTTCATAGGGGTGTCTGGCCTGCTCTCTTCAGGCACATCCTTGGACAGCACCCTATCCCACCTTGAGAACAGTCTCATATCCATTCTTCTCATATGATTAATCTTAGTCCCTTGCAGTTGTTGTATTACTTCAGGAATCACTCCTGTGAGGTATAAGCTCATGATCCTGGCCATGTTAGGCTTCTTGATTCCTTCTTTGATCTTGTCAAAGAGTACTCCTGACCAATCAGTAGGAATTGTAAAAACAATCCTGGTCATAAGGCTGAACATATAGGCAGAAATCCTATCATGTCCACCTGTCTTGCAGAGAATCACTTTCCCAACTATTTCAGACAAGAACTTCCCTTGCTGATTCATACCCTTCCTGTTGAATGCAGCTCCAATCTTCAAGCCTGAGTCCAATCCACACCATTGAAGGGCTTCCCTTGTCTTAGAACTAGGAACTTCCTCTTCATTCTCAACTACTTGCAATTGAAAGATCTTTCTTAAACTTCTTTGAGTAATCTTCACCTTAGTCCCTTGTACATTGGACTTAATCTTGAGGCCAGTCGAGTGGACTGATGCAGAGATAAAGAACTCGTGCACCTCCTTCTTCCAGATTTTAGTTGGTTCTGAGATGAGAAATTCTAACCCTGACTCAGAGAGGAGGGTGATAACCCCTTGAACATCTGGCGGCGCCTCTGCAAAGGCCTGGCGCACCAACTCATATCCTTCATTAATGTTGTCTTCAATCCTTGGCGCCATCGATTCGTCGAGAAAGCTTGAGAGAAGAGAGAAGAAAGACTGTCGACACAGGGTTTTAGTCTCGAAAACCTTGGAAGCGTGTCGACAGAAAGAGTTTTTGACCTATTTATAGCTTCAGTTGAAAGAAGTTAAAAGGCGCCAAAAACAGTCTAAATGTGTCGACACAGACGGAATGTGTCGACACAAACTTCTATTGACTCGACATTACTTCAGCCTACTATGTGTGGACACCAATTTGTGGTTATGTCGACACCTTGGATACATAATAGGAGATAAGAGAAAGAAAATTCTGTGTCGACTCTAAGGATAAGTGTCGACACATATTCTGTAAGTGTCGACACCATTTTCCTGGTTGAGTCGACATTACATTTCTGGTTAAGTCGACAATATAACTCTTAAGTGTCGACACATATTCTCTGTGTCGACACAATATTTCTGACTTGTCGACATATTTCTCTGAGTCGACACATTATTACTGAATGTGTCGACACATTCTTACTTAGCCAATTTCAATTGTTATTACTTAACTTACTTAAATCCACTTTAATTGCATTGTTAATGATTTTGTTAATACATTAATCAATGGTTAACATACCTAATTCAATTTTGAATTTATTGAATTTGGTTTCATCTAAAGGTTTAGTAAATACATCTGCTATTTGATAATCTGTTTTTTACAAATTCCAATGAGATGTCTCCTTTTTCTACATGTTCTCTAAGAAAATGGTATTTGATTTCTATATGCTTAGTTCTACTATGAGAAACTGGATTATTAGCAATAGAAATAGCACTCTTAGAATCACATAAAAGGGGTGTTCTACTTACCTGAATACCATAATCCTTAAGCTGATGCTGCATCCATAATAGCTGTGCACAGCAGCTTCCAGCAGCAACATACTCTGACTCAGCTGTGGAAATTGCCACACTAGTCTGCTTCTTACTACTCCAAGATATTAGTCTTCCTCCCAGGAATTGACAAGTACCTGTAGTACTCTTTCTATCCTCTCTACATCCTGCAAAATCTGCATCTGAATAGCCTGTTAGTAGAAAATCTCTATTCCTAGGGTACCAAAGACCTAGAGTAGGAGTGCCCTTTAGATATCTCAGAATCCTTTTGACTGCAGTATAATGAGATTCTTTAGGGCAGGCTGGTACCTAGCATAGACACATGTTGCATACATAATGTCAGGTCTACTACAGTGAGATATAGTAGAGACCCAACTATTCCTCTATACAATGATTCATCAACAGTTTTACCTGCCTCATCTTTGCATATAGGCATACTTGTTCCCATAGGAGTTCTCATGGTGGAGGATGACTCCATACCATATTTCTTAATTAATTCTTTGGTGAACTTAGACTGGGATATGGACAATCCATCATCAGTCTGTCTTACTTGGAGTCCCAAGAAGAACTTAAGTTCTCCCATACTGCCATCTCAAACTTCCCTTGCATAAGTTTGGCAAACTTTTTACAAAGGTTGTTTTCAGTAGATCCAAAGATTATGTCATCAACATAGATCTGGACTAAGATGATCTTTCCTTTGGATTCCCTAAGGAATAGAGTTTTGTCTATCTTTCCTCTTGAGAATTTATTCTCAATGAGGAAGGTAGACAGGGTTTCATACCAAGCCCTTGGAGCTTGTTTTAACCCATACAAAGCTTTCCTAAGCTTATACACAGAATCAGGTTTAGGAGGATCTACAAAACCTGATGGCTGCTCTACATATACTTCTTCTTTAAGATCACCATTCAGAAATGCTGACTTCACATCCATCTGGTATACTTTGAAGTCTTGGTAGGCTGCATAGGCAAGGAACATTCTGATTGCCTCCAGCCTTGCTACTGGAGCAAAGGTTTGATCAAAGTCAATCCCTTCTTCCTGCATGTATCCTTTTGCAACTAACCTTGCTTTATTCTTCAATTATCCCACTTTCATCTAGCTTGTTCCTATAGATCCATTTAGTGCCAATTATGTTGTGGCCTCTTGGTTTAGGAACAAGCTCCCAGACTTTGCACCTTCTGAATTGATTCAGCTCCTCTTGCATAGCATCAATCCAGTGCTGGTCTTGGATAGCTTCTTCAAACTTCTTAGGTTCCATTTGGATAACAGAAACTTGAATGCAAAACTGTGCTTTGATTTCTGCTTCTAGTTTGCACTCCTTGTCTTGGATCACCAATTATCTGATCAGTAGGATGATCTCTTAGATATCTTATAGCTGGAGGAAGATTCCCTTCAGGTTGAGCATCTCCAGCTTCTTCATTCTGCTGAACCTCTTGGTTTTCATCAGCTTCCATTATCTCTTGTACTCCCCCTGGACAGCAGCCTTATTTTCCAATGCTCCATCTTCCTTTGAAGCTTCAGCAATGGAGAGCTTGTCCATCCTCTTGCTTATACCTGTTGAGTCATTTGATCTACAAGACAACTCACAATTGATTAATCTTTTTCATCAAATACAACATGCACAGATTCTCAACAACTTGAGTAGTTAAGTTGAAGACTCTATAGGCCTTACTATTTGTGCTTATACCCAACAAATACCCATCCTGGGATTTGGCAGCAAACTTAGTCAAATATGACTTGCCATTGTTAAGTATATAGCACTTGCAACCAAAGATCCTAAAATAGGATAGATTTGGTTTTCTGCCTTTCACAATCTCATAGGGAGTCATTCTGTGGCTTTTGGTGATAGAAGCCCTATTGATGACATGACAAGCAGTGTTAACTGCCTCAGCCCAAAAATATTCTGGGAGAGAGGTGTCACTCAATAGAGTTCTACCAGCTTCAATTAATGTTCTATTCTTTCTTTCAGCAATTCATTTTGCTGAGGTGTTCTAGGTGAGGAGAATTCTTTGAAAATCCCAAAGTCTTTACACAAGTTTGTTATGCTTTCAGATTGAAACTCAGTACCATGGTCATTTCTGATTTTGACCACTGTACTATTCAGTTCATTCTGAATTTGCTTTACAAAATTAAGTAATACACTTGGGTTTCAGATTTTTGTCCTCAGAAAGAACACCCATGTAAATCTAGAATAGTCATCTACAACCACTAGAGTGTAGACCTTCCTACCTAGACTGTGAACTGGCATAGGACCAAAAAGATCCATATGCAAGAGGTATAAGCACCTCACAGAATCCTTGTTTTCAAGGCTTTGAAATGAGGATTTTGTCTGCTTGCCCTTTTGACAAGCTGAGCATACCCCTTCCTTTATACACTTAACTTGAGGCCCATTCCTCACTAGTTCTTTACTAAAGAGTTGGCCAATTGTCTTGTAGTTTAGATGAGCCAATCTCTTGTGCCACTTAACACAATGAGAAGCATTGTCATCAGCTACAAGACAAATGGGGGAAGCCTTATTCTCACATTCAAATTAAGGCAATATATATTTCTTCTTCTTTATACCCAGTCAATATGATCTCTTGATCACTTGACCTTTGATATGACATCCATCCTTACCAAATGAAATGTCATATCCTAGATCACTCAGCTGGCTTATGCTTATTAGATTATGTTTCAAACCTTTACATAGGCCACTTGGGTGATAGTAATTAGGTTAGAAGAAATGTTACCAAACCCTTTGATGACTCCCTTCTCAGATCCACCAAAGATCACTTTAGGTCCATCTTTGACAGATGAATACTCCTTCAGCAGCCCCTTTGTTCCAGTCATGTGCCTGGAACAACCACTATCCAAGTACCATATAGGGGCATGGTTACTTGGATTTACCTGCAATACAAAATTACTTACCCTTAGAACCCAAGTAAGTCTTAGGTCCTTGGTTCAGTTTAGCATTAATAAAGCTATCATAACCTCTTCTTACAGGTAGACTCTTATTCTTTATAACACTTGTGTTATACCAGCAGTCTAATGCAAAATGGCCTCTCTTGCCACAGCACCAATATTCAAACTTATTGTATCTAGATCTAGATACATCCTTGTCAGAAGAATTTCTGTTCATTGCTGGTGCTGTTGCAACTTCACCTGCTGATTTCTTAAAACCATTGGGTTTATGACCATAGGTAGGCCTGCTTGCATTTACACCCTTGTTCTTCAGAACATTAGTCTAATATGACCTTGAATGTCTTCATGATCATATATGTTAGAAGGCACTTTCACCTTACTAAACTTTATGGGGACTGAAAGGTTTAGTGGCTGAATAGGGGCTTTGCCTTCCTCTTGAATCTGCCAGCCCTGGAGTTACCTTTAAATCCTAATCCAGTCTTACCCTTCTGATGACAAATTCATCTATCAAGGGTAAGACAGATTTTGGCTTAGAGTAACTAGCCACTAAATCCCTTTCAATTCTAAGTCTGGCCTCCAGACTCTTCACTTGATCATTAGTATAATTAATTGTGCCCATCTGAATAATAGTTATATTCTTCAGCTTGGCAATTTCATTTAATTTTTGATCAAGGACTTTTTCTAACTTAGTTGTTGCTACCCTTAGTTCAGCAATTTCCTGAGCCTGAGTTTTAACCAGGTTCTTGCTTTTCTTAAGGGCCTACAACAAGTCCCCATACTTGTCTATCAATTGATAGACATCTTCTCCAGATCCAAATGCATCTTCATCACTTGATGCAGATGTAGCTGATTCTTCACTTGTACTACAAACAGATGTACTGAAGGACATTTTACCTCATTAGACCAGACTGATTCTGGCATATGTCCTCTTCTGATCTTATCATCAACCCCATGCATTGATGTTCATTGATGGATTCTAGCAACTGCATAAACTCCTCTTCCTCAGATGCAGCATATAGTCCAATATATGCTTCAGCTTCAGATCCTGATTCTGAAGTTGACTGGTCTGACAGACTTTTATCTTTCTTTGCTACAAAGGATTTCTCCTTCTTGCCTTTCTGATAAGTCTTCTTCTTTTCTGAAGATTCCTTCCTCTTGTCAGGACAATCAGCCACTACATGTCCAGGCCTATTGCAACAATAGCAGACAATCTTTGAAGTAGTGGCTTTGCTGGGCTTTGATCTGCTTTTCTCTTTCCTTGATGACCTTCTCTTCTGATAATAGTCATCAACTTGCTGTGATGAGGAAGGCCTAGACTTCCATTGCTTCTTTTTCAAGAACCTTTGGAATTGCCTTGTGAATGCAGCAAAGTCTGCATCTGAATCACAGCTTTCTGAACCCTTATCTGAATTTTCAGAACTATCTTCTTCAACTTCTTTAGGAGGAGATGGTGATTTCCTCCTATTCTTTCTAGTGGCTTCAGCATTAAATGCCATAGTCTTTTCTCTGTGATCTCCTCTTGAGTTTCTTTCCTCCTCCTTCCTCACCATAAGTTGCATTTCATAGATAGCAACTTTCCAAACAGGGTTGGAGGAGATATCTCTGCCAATTTAGCCACTTCTCTTATGGCACAGATCTTTGTATCCCAATCCTTTGATAAGGATCTAAGAATTTGTCATTCAGTTCATAGGTACTGAAGACTCTTCCATAGGATATTAGCTCATTCACAATTCTATAGAATTTCTTATAGCACTCAGTTATGCTATCAGATTTTCCTTGTCTAAAGCTTTCATACTCCTGATTTAGCATAGACTTCCTGTCCAGCCTTACTTCTTCAGAACCCCCCTCCATGTAGACAATCAATGTGTCCCACATCTCCTTGGAGGTCTTGCAGTGAATCAGATTCTGAAATGTTGAATCATCTATGGCACTAACAATGATGTTCTGTGCCCTTTTGTCCATGGTTGCCAAGATGACTTCATCCTTGGTCATTTCTGAATAAGTCTTTGGTATTTGGATATTTGCATCAAGAACAGATATCTTCATTGGAATGAAGGGGCCTTCCTGTACTGTGATGTAAATCCTTGGGTCAGATGCTCCATAAACAATCTGACTCTTTCTTTCCAGATCCAAAGATTTCCTTCTTGCATATGGGTAATTTCATAGACCCTAGCTTCTTATGATTCTCTCCAGAACCCATCTTCTGAATCTTGAATCTTGAATCTGCCTTTCAGATCTACCTCAGACTGTTAAGTCCTTTTTGAGGAACCTCCTCTGATACCACTTGATAGTTTTACATTCAAGACAACCTAAACACCTAGAGGGGGGGGGTGAATAGGTTCTACTTTTTTATAAAAACTTTTAGGCAGAATTCAATTCAATGACTAACACAATAATCACAGCAATCACAGAAAGTAAAACATCACAGATTGCACAATGATTTATAGTGGTTCCCCAAGGTCTGGGTACATCCACTTTCCCCCTTCACCTATCTAGCAGTATGCTAGATTCGGCCAAACTTCCACTAATCTCAGATCACAGATCCTACAACTCAGAACCCAACTGGTTCCTACAAACTCAGGCACAACTGCCCTACCTCAGCCTTGCCCCAAGGCCTACAACTCAGAGAAAACCCTTCTCCTACACTCAGGCAAACAGCCCTACCACTCAGAGTTCAACACTCCTACACTCAGCCTTTATAACACAGGCTTATAACTCAGATCTGTGTAAACAGATCCTACAGAAATATAAAAAGGTTATTTAACTGTCTTGCCAAAATGAGAGAGAAAAAGGCCAAGACAATTCTTGATCAGCTGATGCAATCAACTGTATCTGAGCCTTCTTCAAAGCTTCTTGAATATGAACTTAGCTGAGTTGATTCCAAACAGCTTCTTGAGAATCCACTGGTGGATTCTTTCTTCTTCTTCAAATTCTGGCTTGATCTCTCTCTATCCAGCACTTTGAATGATTCTTCTGAATTCTGATTAGAACTCTTCTTTGATCTATCCTTAGATAGTCTTCTTAGATCTCCCGGAGAAGATCTTCTTAAGTGCCTAGCACTTTCTTGAAATGAATTGGATTATAATCCTTCTCAACTTTTTGATTCTTATCAATGTTTTCCAAAAGTTCTTTTCTCCTTCTGAATCTGTCTATTTATAGACTTTTCTTCATGGAAACCGGCTGATCCGGGTTTCAACCGTTTTCTGACAAGTCTGACAGCTTCAGTTAACCGGTGGCAACCCACAGCTGTCAAGTCTTCAAACAAGTCCTGTGCCTTAGTCTTGAACCACAAGTTGTCAAGACAGTCTGTCAGAAAGTGTCGAGACCATCTGTCTATCTGTGTCGACACAATTGACTTTTGGTGTCGACACAGTCTTCAGTGATGTCGACTAAGTTGCCTTTGAGTCGACACAGCTTCTTCTGAAAATAACTTGGTCTTGACTCTTCAGTGTGTCGACACAAGTCCTGTGTGTCGACACAGTTGTTGTAGAATCATAACTTAGTAAGTGTCGACTTAGCCTTCAGGTGTCGACACAGTCTCTTTTAACTTTGCTATAATGTTTTGACTCAATCACAATGTGTCGACACATTCTGCTGGTGTCGACATACTTGAGGTCGACTATATTTCTTCTGTGTCGACAATCATCCAGCTGGTGTCGACAATCATGAGATCGACTATACTCTTCTGTGTCGACACATTTTCCCAATGTTGAGGTCGACGCTTTTCTTCTGTGTCGACACAAATTCCCAGTGTTGTGTCGACTTACTTCTTCTGTGTCGACACTTTTTCCCAGTGTAGTTGTAAACCAACTGCTATGTGTCGACACTGCTTCCCAGTTTTGTGTCGACTATTTCTTCTATGTGTAGACACTTTTTCCCAGTGTGTCGACACTTGGACTTAGAATTTTCCTGCATACTTTATCAATTCTTCACCTGCACATGTCAACTTAAAACAACATCAAATACACCTTGATGTATATCATTGAGCTAGGTTGGGCTTCTTCAAATCAGGTACACATTTTCCAATGTACCCAACACTAACTACATTATCCTACTTGAACTGGATACCTGTTGTACTTCAAATAGTGGATCCGAATGATCAACCTAATGATCCCAGGTACGCACATTCAGTTTCAAAAATTGAATCGCATTACATAGAAGTATATATATATCCAAACAAATATATAGATACTCGTTCAAGATATAAATATATGTATATACACACACATCTGATGGAAGGACACGGATGCTAACACCTGTATAATCCCTAGTTTGGAATCTGATATTTTGTTTTATATATATATCATTGATAAGGTGTGACATTGGGTGTCAATCGGTCCAATGAAACTCAAGGGACGTGTGCTAGTAGTTGCAACGAAAATTTAACCTTTTGACTCAACAAGAAATAGCTGATGCTTTATTCTAGGGCTAACCTCCCTTTTGACTCGCCTTAGTTATTCTGAACAGGATATTTATTATCCAACATTTAATAGGGCAAAGTTTCGAATTAACGGGAATTCAAATCGACAATTTAAATTGATCAATATAAAAACGGTCAAGCGGAAATCTGCCATTCCCGGCGGAAATATCGGTTACAGCGGCTATCCTAGGAAATAAATAGCGCTTATTGCGGAAGTCCCGACCGTTCGTATTCTGGAAATAGCGGAAATAACGGAAATTCTCATCGACTTCCGATCGCCTCTCGTCGATTACAGTCCGCCGCTGTCCTCTCTCCGTCGGCTCGGTGTTCCAGTCTTAGGCATCTTCTTGACGCAAGTTCTCGTCGATTAACCGCCAGCATTCCCGTTCTCGTTGACTCATGCATCCGTCGATTGCTGTCCCGACGCAAGTCGCTTATTTGACTAGGGATTCTCTCCGCTCGGCGCAAGGGTAACGTCCGTTCCTCATTGAATCACTAGCTTGTTTATAACTTGTCTAGTTCCTACTAGTTTTTCCTAATCTATAGACTTAGATAGAGTTAAGTCCCTTGGATGTTACCTGTTTAGGTTATAATGGCTCCTCGAACCACGTCGGGCTCCTCACTCACTGGGAGTGAGTTGGTTCGGACTGGCTTTGCCCATGCTTCTGATTAATTCAGGAACATCATCTTGATGCTCGAGAAAGCCGGGCTTTCCTTTATACTCGAGCACCCTTGCAAGGTTCTAGATAAGGAAGTTCTTGAGTTCTATGCAACCGCCAAGCTACGTCACGAGGACACCTTGATAAAGTGTAAGATTGTTGGACTAAGAATCAAGATGACTGCTGGAAGACTATCACATCATCTGCAGCTCACCAGCTGTAACGCCCCGTTTTTTCAGCGATTATTTTTATTCTCGTTTGGCGTTACGATGACGCGTTTCCGTGGCTTGTGCCATTTGTGGAGTGCGGTTTAGCTCCTTAGAACTGAGTGCCCTGTTTGGTAGCCTGTTGGCAAGATCTCCCTAGCAAACCGAGTCGTTTTGGTGACCCGGTGTGGCCTCTCGGGGGGATGTTTGTGTTTGGCTTTGTTTGGGTGTAACTCGAGTTCTGTTCGTCGAAAGTTAATTTCGACTTCGCCGTTGCGTTCGTAGCATGGGTATTTAGCTACGGTGCGAATTTCGTCGAATTCCGAGGCAGTTCGGTTTTCGCGTCGATTTGGTGCTTTATGTAATTTTGTAATTAATAATATAATTATATAATTATATATATATATATATATATATATATATATATATATATATATATATATATATATATATATAGAATGAGAAGGAACCGCCATCTTCATCTTCCCCGTAAGAAACCGCCGGCCCCTTGTACGAGAGAAACGGAGAAACCGCCTACCTTGCCTTCGGACGCCGATTCCCGGAGCGTTTGTGGACGGAATTCGATTCCGAGAGTGGATTCGGATTGCTCTCGTCGAGACCTTCATTCCTGCGGTAAGAAATTCGTTTTTCATGGAGTTTTGGAAGGATTGGAATTTTCGGTTTTGGAAGTTTTCCGCCATTAATGGCCGAGTCTTTGTTCTAGGTGTTGCGGCCGTTTTGATCCGTGCGAAGAGGAGGAAAGCAGTCCAAAGCTTTGCTGAGATTTGAGGCAAGTGGTATTCTTGCACTTGCCAAGTGTTTTCTTTTATTTTATTTGCTGAAATTGAAATCCCGGTTAGCCCAGGTTAGAGGCCTTGTTGTTCTCATTTTCTTGCTAACTATAAGGCTTAGTTCTTCCTACTGAAACCCCCCCTATGTTGTGATGTTTGGAATCCGAATTGTCGGCGTGGAGCCGTTGTTTTCCTTTATTTTTGATTGTTGCTCTGGTTCGGGTGTAGCCGAGAGGGAGAGTTAGGGGGTGTGGTTGCCAATTTCCTTCGTTAAGGTATTATTCGAATGGTTAGGCATAGTTTGAATGGTAGTAGCGTGCGACGTTGATAGTTGTCTACTGCTACTGCAGTGGCGTGAGTCGTATGCGCGTTCCGGTATCGTTCGGAAAATTCCAAACGGTACAGGTTAGTCGCGCACGGTCATCAACCGTTAGGGCGCACGACCACTGGTCGTGTGCCTCTGCTCGTGCGCGGCTATCTTTCAGTTTCCAAAGTTCTGTCTCGGGCAATCGCACGAGCGCTGGCAACAGTGCGCACGACCACTGATCGTGCGACACTGATCGTGCGCGGTTGCTAGGTTTTCTGTCAGGTTTTCCAGGTTCGCTTCGCACGATCATCAGCCGATGAGTGCGCACGACCACAGATCGTGCGTTACTGATCGTGCGCTTTGTATATTTTCTGTTGCTAGGCGAATTTAGATGGTTTCGAGTGCGGGAGTTTAGATACTCAAGTGGCATGCAACTACTCGAGTTCTGGATCTTCTGCCTTGGTCGTTCGACTGTCGTCGAGCTCCGCATTCTTTAGTGGGCTTGTGGGTAGTGGTATTATTTTGGCGGCGAGTGAGGCTAGCTCACTCAACGCCAAAGTTTAGGTAGACACTGAGTGGGTTTCACTCACGCCTAGTCGTGTTGGTTTATTTCAACACTCTTCCTTTACCTTGTGTTTCATTTCCGAGTGGATTTCCAGTTGTATTTCTGGGTTTTCCTTGTCG
The DNA here is from genome assembly GCA_039513925.1 of Platanthera zijinensis. NCBI lineage: Eukaryota > Viridiplantae > Streptophyta > Magnoliopsida > Asparagales > Orchidaceae > Platanthera > Platanthera zijinensis. Next base: position 144,491,790 of record CM077081.1, on the reverse strand, counting down.
GCCGTTTTCTTTATTTTCCTAAAGGCCGAATCGTGGGTCGTGGATAGTAGTGGTGGTTGTAGCTCTTTATGGGGGTAGAGTTGTGTGATATAGCCAAGGCCACCCATGGATTTCTTGCTCCAGGTACGGGTTGGGCATGTCGGGTGGAAGGTCCCTTGTGTTTTCACGTGTTGACCCTCGAGCTTTTGACTTGGACATGGTGGATTGGGGGACTGCGTTTGCCTTCGATCCGGTTCCTCGTTGTTGTTTTTGCTACTATCACTTCCCACAGTTTAGGGTGTTAGAAGTTTCTTCTTTGGTAGTTTGCAGCATTCTGGCTCTTGGTAGCCTAGTAGGCCCTGCAGGATGTTGTTCCTGGGCTGGGTCGTTGCTGTTTCTTTGCACGTTGTGCATTTCTTGTTGTCCTGTTTTGGATAGTTGTGACTCTTTCTACTGCATGTTTTCTGTTATTTTGTCCCTTTTGGTTGACTCTTTCATGCAGTTTTACCTTGATTTTTGCTTGCTGAGGTATTCTGTTTTCTTTTGGAATGCCTCAGGTTCTGAGCTGTAGCCAGTCTGGTGGCTAGTTGGAGGTGTTGTTTGTTGGTGGACTCCCGGACTTTGGAGTTTTGTTTACCTTGTTTGTGAGGTTGTTTTCAGTACTTTCTTACAGACATATATACGTGCTGGTGGGTTCGTGTCAGGTTGTTGGCGCCCACTAGTAGTTTTTACCTTGTACTAGTTATATACTATTGCTGCTACCATTTTTTTTTCTGGAGATAGTCTACTTGCTTTGAGAAGGTTTTATGCTAGGTTGCTAGTTATTTTTAAACTATAATTATTATTATAAATGAAGCTCATGATCAGCATGTTTTGTAAACTTAATCACTATTTTCCAAATCACGTACGAAAACCGTTTTCTTATATATATTATATAAACTAAGTGTAGTGTCTTGCATAGCATGAGTGGTTCTCTTGGGACCCTTATGCGCTCTTTAGGGTGTAAAACCTAATTAAAGTATTTTTCTGCAGCGTTTAAATATAGTTTTCTTTGTGGACTAGATGATCCACTGAGCCGAGGGATACGGACTCTAAACATAACTGATTTTCTATTCATTAAGCACCTGATTTTCTTGCATAAAGATTGTAGTTGGATTTGCCTGAGCGTCAGCAGTTATCCCCTGCTTGACGTGGCATCATGACGAGTGTTTTCTCTTACTCTGATAATTCTTAATTCGGAGAAAATGCGGGTTGTGACAGTTGGTATCAGAGGGAGGTTGCTTGACAAGTTAGTTGAGCAACCTTCCTTGGATGCTTTTAGTAGTTCAGCATCATGTCATTCACACACCGATATGTCATCAGCACGTCTTGGCAAAAGCACGAACACTACACTCATGGCATAACATGAAGTATACGGGGCATATTATGTAGTATGGATGCATAATATGTGTTCGTATATGGATCCACCATAGGGGCTACGTGTGAGGGTTATGTAGTATGGGATGCATAGCCTCACCACATGACTGCGACTAGCACGTTTCTTTTTCGTTGCATGGAAATGTTATGTAGTATGGGATGCATAACATTTTCATGTGTACGCCGCTCATATCATGCATTAGGGCCTTTATAGAATGCATAACACAAACATGCATATCATAACATTGCATAAGCACAACGCGCCGAGCTAAAGATTTGCAGGATGACATATGTACACACATAAGTTTTCAAACTAACATAAGTTCATGCATCCGATCTAGGCACAAGAGTTAGTAAGGTGGTGGTTAACCATCCTAGGTTAGGGCATATCATCTAATTATTGTGAAGAAGATAAACTCTCAGAGCAAGTTTAGCAGCTTTAAGTCTATATCTACATATGTATTGTCTGTACTGGTAGTCGGTTCTAGTCGTGGGATTTGGATCTGATTTGCGTTGTATTGATTTCTAGGATGGCTAGGCGTCCTGCGACTCGATCGACTCCCCTGTCTGAGGGTGAATCTTCTGGAGCTCAGAATGATGCGGTGATCGAGGGTCTGCGTCAGAGTAGCGAAGCTATGGGTAGGCAGTTGGAGGAGGTGCAAGCCCATATTCAGTCTTTGGGGGCAGTTGTGGCAGGGCAGGCTCAGGGTGCGCAAGTTCCTGCTGGGGGGTTAGCTGTTCCTCCTCCTCCTGCACCCTTGAGGCCTCCAGTGGTGGTGCCAGCAGAGATGGCCTTCATCTCGCAGTTTCAGAGGCTGAGCCCTCCCACTTATGATGGGAAGGCAGATTTCATGGTGATAGACGACTGGCTGATCTCCATGGAGGAGATGTTCTCGTACTCAGGGATTTCAGATGATCAGAGGGTGATGTTAGCCGCCTATCAGCTTAAAGGTTTTGCTAAGAGTTGGTGGCTGAGAGAGAAGGAGAGCCTGGTAGCCGGATGCTCTTGGGAAGTGTTTAAGGAGATGCTGTTGAGGAAGTTCTTACCCTCGGTCGATCGTGACCGCCTCATGAATGATTTCCTCTATCTGAAGCAAAGGCAGCTCACGGTGGGTGAGTATGAGATAGAGTTTAGTAAGTTGAGCCGTTTTGCCCCTAGATTGGTCAGCGTTGAGGCTGATCGAGTTAAGCGATTTCTCGGTGGTTTGAGGAGTGAGGTGCAGCAGTTGGCCAGTGCTTATGGGTCAGTGACTTATGCTGGAGTTGTAGAGGCTGCTCTTAAGTTTGAGGCCATTGAGACGGCGAAGAGCAGAGGCCAGCAGTTGAGGAAGGATAAGAGGAAGTTGGTAGAGGAGAAGAAACCCATGGTACCCGATGCTGTTCCGGGAAAGAGGAGCAGGGTGGTGTGCAGTTTTTGTAGCCGGTCAGGCCATCCTGTTGAGAGGTGTTTCAAGAAGGTGGCAGCTCAGAAGAAGGAGCAGGTTCATGCTATTCAGGGTGCCCCTAGGAGAGATGTCTCATGTTCTGTTTGCAAGCGATCCGGGCATGATGCAGCCCAGTGTTGGTCCAGGGATAGAGTCTGCTATCAGTGTGGGCAGAAGGGTCACGTTAAGTCGAGGTGTCCTCAGGTCCAGTCAGCTCTTCCTGCAGTTCCATTGCAGGCATTACCTCCACCTAAGCGTGTGGACAAGGGAAAAGGGAAGCTGAACGTGATTTCTTCCGAGGAGGCTCAGACTTCGACCCAGGTGATCTCAGGTTAGTAGTTGGTTGTTTTTCTTTCTAGCCTGGTAGTTTAGTTGTTAGATTGTTTGCGGTACTGTTGTGCTAGTTCCTTAGCTTTGTGCGTTCCTATAGGGAAATTTAAGGTGAAGAACCGCTGGGCGCGTGTTCTGTTTGACTCCGGCGCTACCCACTCGTTCGTGGCTAGAGCCTTTGTGGAGCGTCATCGGTTGTCTCTAGATCGTGTTCGAGATTCCTTCCGTGTCAAGTTTCCCTCTGGTGAATCTATGTTGTCAGATTTGGGTATTTTGGATTGCCCGGTTTTGTTGGGGGATTTTCTTGCGAAGGCAGATCTGAAGATGATTGATCTAGAGGACTTCGATGTCATTTTGGGCATGGACTGGCTCTCTCGGTATGATGCGGTCATTCAGTGCAAAGGAAAGCGCTTGGACTTCATCAGGGACGACGGTCAGCCCGGCAGCGTGTATGCTGATCCGTGTCAGGATTCTCCTGTTCTCTCTGCGGTATGTGTTCAGAGATTGTTTCTTTCTGATTGTTGTGTTTGTTTAGTCTCGGCGGTTGGAACCGTTGTTAGCGTGCCACGCTTGGAGGAGATTCCTATTGTTCGTGGTTTTGCCGATGTTTTTCCTGATGATCTTCCTGGTATCCCTCCTGAGCGGGATGTGGAGTTTGTTATTGATTTGGAGCCGGGTACGCGTCCTATTGCTAAGGCGCCGTACCGGATGGCCCCTCGTGAGTTAGAGGAGTTGCGAATTCAGTTAGATGAGTTGTTGGCTAAAGGTTTTATCAGGCAGAGTTCGTCGCCTTGGGGTGCTCCTGTTTTGTTCGTAAAGAAGAAAGATGGGTCGATGCGGCTTTGCATCGACTATAGAGAGTTGAACAAGGTCACTATCAAGAACAGGTACCCTCTGCCGAGGATCGATGATTTATTTGACCAGTTGCGTGGTAGCACGGTGTTCTCCAAGATCGATCTTCGTTCGGGCTATCATCAGCTCAGGATCCGTGAGGCAGATATTCCACGGACTGCGTTTAGGTCGAGGCATGGGCACTTTGAGTTTTTGGTGATGTCGTTTGGTCTGACCAACGCACCATCAACCTTCATGGATATGATGAACAGGGTGTTTGATAATACGTTTTGTAGCCTAAACTATTATCGTATTTTATATTTTATATTGTACAAATTATGTCTATTATTAGTTTATTTTTATCCTTTTTATGTAAATTTTATTGCCACTAACTTTTTCCTGTCTTTTTGCAGGTTTTCAGAAAAATTGCCAAAATGGACTGTCACGCCCCCCTGTCACGCCCTCCCTGGGCGTGACCTAGGGCATGTCACCCGATCCGAGGACACCTGCTGGAAGGGACAGAAAACGGTCAAAACCGCTGTCACGCCCCCTGTCACGCCCTCCCTGGGCGTGTCACCGGGCGTGACCAGGGGCGTGTCGCCCTCTACCGCAAAGCTGCCGCCGCATTAAATGCCCTTCCGCCTCAGCACGCAAATAGTACTGTCACGCCCCATGTCACGCCCGTGACATGGGCGTGACACCTTCCTTTTTCGGTGACTGACGGATTTCCGACCAATGATTTGGACATGACATGCCTGTCACGCCCCCCTGTCACGGGCGTGACCTAGGGCGTGACCACCGACGTACCGAAGCAATCATCCCTCCCGCCAGAATCCAGAGCCCGAGGTCAAATCCGTACCTGTCACGCCCCCTGACACGCCCCCCCTAGGGCGTGTCGGAGGGCGTGACCAACCCGAGATTTTTTTCTATAAATTGAGCCCCCCCTCTCCATTTCAGCAAGCTTTGGTTGAGTGGGGGAGGTGCTGCCCCTTTGTTTCTTGATCCTTTTTCATGCTTTCTCTCTCTCTCTCTCCCCCTCTCTTTGTACTTTTTGGTTAACCCTAGTATAATCTTAGTTTGTGCTAGCTTTTAATGTAATTTTCTTCTTGCTTAGTGCTTAATGTAGGGCTAGAATAGGGTTTAATTTTCATGCACTTGTAACTTTAATTTTCAATAGTGTAACTTGCCCTTTTTATTAATAAAATTGTTCTTCCCTTAGCTTGTGTTCTTCTTATGTTTTTCTACTCATCTCCCCCCCCCCTCCACTCCATTATGATTAACTAATCCTCCTTGTACTTGATCTTGATGATCCGAGGTTAGAGCGATTATGTTATGATGTTTTAATTAATCTTTTCTTTTTAGGTTAGGGCCTTGAATTACTCTTGATTTATCACGGGTCGGAGGTATATTTTCGATATATACTCTCCGCCTTTGCTTTCATTCTGGGCTAGCCGAGAGGCCGAAAGAATGAAGTGAGCATTCAAGAGTAAAGGGAGTTGTACGCACCCCTCGAGAGAGGCAGACGTCCAAATCTCCCGGATTGGAGTAAAATCCAATAGTGGGGTTCACCGCGTAAAGCGAGTTTTAGGCCTCCGATTTAGACGAGAGTCGGTCGGACCTTCCTAAACTCAGTTGGGCACGACTTCGAGAGAAGCGTGTTCAAGCTTTAGGAACCTCCACGGTCAAGGACCTTTATCCTATTAAGTTTAGATTTTTATCGCATTTTCTTAATCGTCTTTAGCCGAGGTGAATCTCGATCGGGTGCATTTCCATTTCATATTGTTCTACCTTTTGTAGTAATCTCATATATTGTGCTCTTTTATTAACTGCGGTAATTTCCTTTCTAGCTTAGTTGTTTGCTTAATAGCGTACCTTAATTGCGGTAGTTCTCTTTTTAGTTTGCTTTAATTTCTCCATTGCGCTTAGATTTTTCTAAAACCCTAGTTTTTCCGTCGATAAGATAATAGCGTTCGTGTGAGTAAGCTTAGCCAACAGTTCCCGGATCTTAATACGACACTTGTGTCCCCTTGCTACAATTCGATAGGTATACTTGCCTCATCGGGTTGCTAGTTCGGTTGCGTTTATTTTCTTCGAACCCTAGCGCGCAACAAGTTTTTGGCGCCGTTGCCGGGGACCCAACTTCCGTTGATATTTTGAAAACACGAACCTATTAATTTTATCTCTTTCTCATCCCCTCTTCTTTAAAGTTTTAAAAAAAAAATCAAAAAAATTATCACCGCTCTTAATAGAAACCAACCTCACAATTTTTCTACGCCACCTAATTCTCTCGAAAAGGGCAAAGGGCTTTAAGCGCCACTGTCTTGTCTAGTACCTTGCGAACCCTTCACGGGGTAGTCCTTGGGAAGTTCGGGAGTTAATCTATAAAAAAAAAAAAATCTATTTCAAAAAGAAAAAAAAAATTTTAATTTAATTTTCTAAATCTAGTTTTTCTTTCTAGTTTATCCTTTTTCTCTTTCTCTTCTTCTTTTCTGTTCTTTTAGTGCATGACCCGCGGGAGTCCGTCGGTTATTTTGGACTTGGACCACGAAATTGAGCGTACTCTTCGGAGAAGATCGCGATTTCATGGTCCTACTATCCAAGTGCCGGTTGAGGACTCCGAGTCATTTAATACTTTAAGAATGGAAGAACCCAATGTAGATGAGGTCGTGCAAAGGACTATGTCCTATTATGCACGACCGAACCTCGAGGGAACAGAATCGAGTATAGTCCGCCCTACTATAGCAAATAATAACTTTGAACTAAAGCCTAGCATAATTCAAATGGTGCAGCAATATGTGCAATTTGACGGACTTCAAGATGAAGATCTGAACGCACATATAGCTAGCTTTCTTGAAATTTGCGACACCTTCAAGATAAATGGTGTCACAAATGATGCGATCAGGCTAAGACTCTTCCCCTTCTCTCTAAGAACTAAAGCTAAGCAGTGGCTTAACACACTTCCGAAAAATAGCATAACCACTTGGAATGAATTAACTGAAAAATTTTTGGCGAAGTATTTTCCGCCCGCTAAAACTGCAAAACTTAGGAACGATATCTCTGCCTTCGGACAAATAGACTCTGAAACCCTTTACGAAACCTGGGAGAGATTTAAAGAATTATTAAGATGATGCCCACATCACGCGCTGCCTGTATGGTTACAAGTGCAGACGTTTTATAACGGGCTAAATTAAAGCACGAAGCAAATGATAGACGCAGCTTCTGGCGGTACTTTAAATCATAAGACCCCGGAAGCCGCTCTTGAGCTTTTTGAGGATATGGCCATGAACACTTATCAGTGGAATGTGCCTAGGTCCCGCCCGAACAAGCCTGCAGGTATCTATGAAGTGGACAACGTCTCCCAGCTCGCTCTGCAAGTAGAAATCCTAAGCAAAAAAATCACGGAGATGACTGCTGCCTCCGCCCCTCAGGTATGGGAATCTGCAACCCCTACTCCAGAACATTTAGATTATGTTAATAATTTGCCTAGAACTGCTTTTAATAATTTTTCTGCTGCGAATTTTCATCCGCCTTGTTTTAATTTTCCGAATAGTTATAACCCCGCTTTAAGAAATCACCCGAACTTTTCATGGAGTAATCCATCGAATGCGATGCGCCCACCTCCGCAAAATGATTTTTCTGCACAACCACCACCACCACCACTTCTTCAAAATTACCCAAAACCTCCATGCTTGGAGGAATTACTTTCTAAATATATCACCACAAATGACGCCACTATAAGAACGTTAACCGGAAGCGTAAAAAGTCTAGAAAATCAGGTAGGACAGCTCGCAAAAATAATTTCTGAGTGACCCGCAGGGTCTCTTCCTTCCAATACCGAACCCAACCCGAGAGAGCAAGCGAAAGCTATAACTCTTCGGAGTGGGAAGCAAGTCTCCGGTATGGTAAGTGAAGAGCCCGAGGCAAGCTCCGCTTCTGCTTTTAAAAATCAAAGCTCCGCTCCGCTTCCACCCTCTGCTGAAGAAGTAATCACCCCCATTTTAGAAAATAATCTCACTCCACCACCCATCTTCAAAAATAATTCAACTCCTCCATACCCCTCTGAACTTAATAGACAACGTCAAGATGATCAGTACTCCCGCTTCTTAGAAATCTTCAAACAAATCCACATTAATCTTCCCTTCCACGAGGCTATTTCGCAAATGCCGAAATACGCCAAATATCTTAAAGACCTCCTCACAAACAAGAAGAAGTTAGAGAATCTTTCGCACGTCACGCTTAACGCCGAGTGCTCCGCCGTTTTAACAAACGGTTTGCCGAAGAAAATCAGTGACCCGGGTAGTTTCTCTATCCCGTGTGTCTTCGGTGATCTCTTTGTTAAACACGCGTTAGCCGACTTAGGCGCAAGTATAAACCTGATGCCCTTTTCGTTGTTCAAAAAGTTAGGGATTGGTAGCCTTAACCCCACGCGTATGAGTATCCAGCTAGCCGATAGATCCGTCAAGTACCCGTTAGGAATAGTGGAGGACGTTCTGGTGAAAGTCGACAAGTTCATCTTCCCGGTGGACTTTGTCATTTTGGACATCGAAGAAGACGTCGAGGTTCCCCTGATCCTTGGCCGACCCTTCCTTGCCACCTCCCGAGCCATCATTGACGTAAGCAATGGTAAGCTCTTTCTTCGAGTAGGCGATGACGAAGTCACATTTCCGATCACCCCTTCGATGAAGAACACCTTAGCGAACGATGACTCATGTTTTTTCGTAGACGCCGTGAGTGATGATTCTTCCTACTGCCTCTCCGACTTTGAAAAAGAATTTTCTACTTTTTGCACCTCTTCTCTTACAACAGAATCACTGCAAGGAAGTGATGAATCTTCTTATTGTCTTTCTGAGTTTGAAAAAGAGTTTTCTGATTTTTGTTCTTCCTCTTTTCTTCCCACTGAATCTCTACAAGAAGCCGTCTTGGCTGCTAGCCCCACCCCTTATTACGTTCCTTATAAAAAAGTTTATGAAGATATTATTTTTGAAAAAGAAAGAATCTCAAAATCCTCTTATGAAGAACCCCCTACCCTAGAACTTAAAGAACTTCCCGAACACCTTAAGTATGCTTTCTTAGAAAAAGACTCCAAGTTACCAGTTATCGTTTCGGCCTACCTCACGGATACGTAGAACGATAAACTTCTTCTAGTTCTACGTAAGCATCGCCGGGCTATTGCTTGGCAAATTTCTGATATCAAGGGCATAAGCCCATCTTTCTGTACACAAAATTTTAATGGAAGATAATTCGCGTAACTCAATCCAACCTCAGCGCCGTATAAACCCGAATATGAAAGAAGTAGTTAAGGGCGAGGTTATGAAACTATTAGACGCAGGAATTATCTACCCTATATCGGACAGTAAGTGGGTTAGCCCCGTTCAGGTAGTTCCAAAAAAGGGAGGGATAACCGTAGTTAGTAATGAGAATAATGAATTAATCCCGACACGGACGGTGACGGGTTGGCGTATGTGCATAGATTACCGTAAGTTAAATGACGCCACCCGTAAGGACCACTTTCCTCTACCGTTTATCGACCAGATTTTAGAACGTCTCTCCGGCCATAGCTTTTATTGTTTTCTCGATGGCCTCTCGGGGTACTTTCAAATACCCATCTCTCCCGAGGACCAAGAGAAAACTACGTTTACTTGTCCCTTCGGCACCTTCGCGTACCGAAGAATGCCGTTTGGATTATGCAATGCGCCAGCTACATTCCAACGATGTATGCTCGCAATATTTGACAAGTACGTAGAAAGCATTATGGAGGTATTCATGGACGATTTCTCCGTGTTCGGCGATACCTTCGATAGATGTTTAGAAAACCTCGAAAAAGTCTTAGAACGATGCGAAGAAACTAACCTTGCCCTAAATTGGGAAAAATGCCATTTTATGGTGAGGGAAGGGTTAGTTTTGGGTCATAAAATTTCTGCTAAAGGTATTGAGGTAGACGTTGCCAAGATAGAAGTTATTGAGAAGTTGCCGCCACCTACAAACATAAAAGCTATAAGATGTTTCCTAGGCCACGCTGGTTTTTATCGTCGTTTTATAAAGGACTTCTCCAAGATCACTAAGCCCCTCACCCATCTCTTAGAAAAAGACGCTCCATTCATTTTTGATGACTCTTGTATTTCTGCCTTTGAATTAATTAAAGAAAAGTTAATTAACGCGCCAATTATGATAGCTCCGGTGTGGGACCTTACTTTCGAGATTATGTGCGATGCGAGTAGTTTTGCGGTGGGAGCCGTATTAGGTCAACGCATATCTAAGAACTTCCACCCCATCTATTACGCTAGTAAAACCCTCACATCTGCACAAGAAAATTACACCACAACCGAGAAGGAGCTCTTAGCCGTAGTATTTGCGTTTGATAAATTTCGCCCTTACATTACACTTTCAAAAATCATTGTTTTTACGGACCACTCGGCCCTCAAGTACCTTCTTGCCAAAACGGATGCCAAGCCTCGCTTGATTCGCTGGGTCTTGCTCCTCCAGGAGTTTGACTTAGAGATCCGTGATAAGCGAGGAGCCGAGAACTTGGCCGCCGACCATTTATCAAGATTAGATAACCCCTTTATAGAAAAATTAAATGAAAAATCTTTTAATGACTATTTTCCTGATGAGAAGCTGCTTTTAGTTAATACATCTACTTCTCCTTGGTTCGCGCACATCGCCAACTATCTAGTGGCCCGGGTGCTCCCAAAAGAGTTCTCCTCTCAGCAGAAGAAGAAATTCTTTTCTGAGCTGAAGAACTACTTTTGGGAAGACCCGCATCTTTTCAAAATTTGTGCGGATCAAGTGATAAGGAGATGTGTTTCTTTTGATGAAGGAATTAATATTCTAAAACATTTGCATGAAGGTCCGACAGGTGGGCACTATCAAGCTGCTCGCACCGCTCATAAAGTGCTTTGCGCGGGTTTTTACTGGCTTAGCCTGTTTAAAGACGCGCAAGCCTTTGTGAGCAGGTGTGATAGTTGCCAACGGTCGGGCAATATTTCTAATAAAAATGAAATGCCGCAAAATTATTTCTTAGAGTGCGAAATTTTCGACCTCTGGGGAATTGATTTTGTTGGCCCCCTTCCTTCTAGCTTCGGAAACAAATATATTTTAGTTGCTGTTGATTATGTTTCACGATGGGCTGAGGCCCAAGCTCTTCCTACGAACGACTCCCGAGTTGTAGTCACGTTTTTAAAAAAATTATTTTCTAGATTCGGTACGCCACGCGCAATCGTTAGCGATAGGGGTTCCCATTTCTGTAACGCGCAATTTTCAAAAATCCTTACTAAATACGGCGTTACGCATAAACTGTCCACTGCCTACCACCCCCAAACTAACGGTCAAGTCGAAGTAGTAAATAGAGAAATAAAAAGAATATTAGAAAAGACTGTTTCAACTTCTAGAAAAGACTGGTCAGCCAAACTTGACGATGCTCTATGGGCCTACCAAACAGCGTACAAAACCGCCCTCGGATGTACGCCGTATCGGCTGGTCTATGGAAAATCGTGCCATCTGCCCGTAGAGTTAGAACACCGCGCCTTTTGGGGCTTAAAATTTTTAAACTTCGATCCCCACTCAGTCGGTGACCTTCGAAAATTTCAACTAAATGAACTCGATGAGTGGCGCTCTTATGCTTATGAAAATAATAAACTTTATAAAGAGCGGACGAAGCGTTTACACGATAAACACTTAAGGCACCCTAAAAACTTTAAGCCGGGCGACCAAGTCCTATTATATAACAGTCGTTTACGTTTATTTCCGGGCAAATTAAAATCTCGCTGGTCTGGCCCATTTTCTGTTTTAGAAGTATTTCCTTATGGAACTGTTTTAATTTCTCACCCTAATAAGGGTAATTTCAAAGTGAATGGTCAGCGTCTTAAACTGTATTTCTCTGGTGATGATGATGTCAGTCCAAACACTATTAAGTTTCTGCTTCACGAACTTTAATCTGAAACTTTTAATTTTTTGCTAAAAACAATTTTATTTCGGGACAACAATATTTTTGGACAATATTATTTTTGATGCGTCGAGCTCAACGACGCTTTAACCAAAGGGCGCTCTTGGGAGGCAACCCAAGTTATCTTTTTCTGTTTTCTTTATTTTACAATTTTTGCCTCGGACGGCTTCGACAAGCTGAAGCTTCTGCGATCGCCTGCTCCAACATTGCTGAATCCATCACGAAGTCCAAAGAAGACATTCGGGGAGCGGCATCACTCAGCTTTCGCAGCAAATAAATCCGGGGAAGTACCTGTATTTCAATTCTGTCTTTCAATTCTGTACTTTATTTTTCTCTCCTTCTCCAATCCCCTTCTTTAGCCATTGAGGGCAATGTCTGTTTTAAGCTTGGGGGAGGATTTCCTCCTTCATTTTTGCGTAGTGTAAATAATCTTCTTTTTGTATATATTGTAAATATTTCAAAAAAAAAATGATGAATATCTTAAAATTCCAAAATCCAAAAAAAAAGAGAATATTCCACAAAATTAAATTAAAAAATATATTTGTGTTTTTGAATAGTTTAGACATTTTGGTATTTCAATAGTACCCCTAGTTTTTAGTTTTGTTTTACTCAAAATCTCCTATAAACAACTTAGTTAATTATAATATTTCTAATCATCCTTTTTAATTATGTTTCACAAGTAAAATGTTGGCCATGCTGTGTTTCTAATTCGCGGTAGCATGTTAAGGTGAAATATTTTTCTAAAACTCGCATTTCTATTATGGTTTTTTGCTTTTTTATTTCCTTTACTTTCTCAAAAATTCATCATCCACTATTTTCTTTTTCATTTTTGAATAATTTTTGTAAAGTCAACTTTTGAATAACGTAGTAGATGTGAACGATCCAAGTCACCTATTATTTCGATTTTCAAGTTAATTTCATCAATCTTCTTTTATTATCTAGGACTCGCTTTTTGAAAATTTTCAAACCTTTGTTTTAAATAAATTCAAAAGCGTGAAAATGATTTAGGCCATTTTTGTTTTCGTTTGAGCTTTCCTGCCAACCTAAAAAAAAACTTTTACCACTAGTTAGCCGTTTTTGAGCCTTTTTCCGATTTCATTTGATAGCTCCTCCTTTCATTTCAGTTTCACCAAAGCCAAAATTTCCAACCTATCGAATCACACTAGCCTTTTTGAGTTTCATAAATTATTTTGACGATTTTGATAGGGTATTTTGTGATTTTTGTGGAGAAAGGTTTTCGAAAAAAAAAGAAGTATGTTCAAAAGTGATGTTTATTTTTGTTTGGCCAACTCAAAAAAGAAAATAAAAATATTTATGGCCTTTGTTTTGAAAAAAAAAGAAAAAAAAATGGAAAAGAAAAAAATGAAAAAGAAGGAAAAAATGTGTATATATTTTTATGAAAATTTTTGAAACTCTTGCTTTGGTTTAGTGTGATTTTAAAACCTTCACGTTTATCTTTGAATTCCACTCCTAATCATTTTCCTAAACCAAACGTTAAAGTCCTATTTAAGTCCTTTTGATTCACGCTTTTTGATTTTTTATTTAACAACTAAGAAAAGAAAAACAGTAAATCAGTTTTAGTTTTAGATTTAAACCTAGATTTTTGATAATTAAATTGATATAATTATAATACGTTGCTTGGATCTAGTAACAACTCAATGCGTGTTTTTCATTTTCGTTGCTTTACTTAAGTCCATTTAAAAAAATCTCGTTAAAATTTTGGATGATTTGTTTTTATTAAGTAAAGTTTATAAAAGTTTTACCATACCTAAATAATTGTTTTAGACTTACATTTCACCTTTTCCCTACTAAGAATTTCGCATAGTACTTGTGTAGGCATAATTAGAACTTTTTGATTAGTCCTTTTTATAAATATCTAGTTTTTATATTTTTGCTTGGGGACAAGCAAAGCTTAAGCTTGGGGGAATTTGATAATACGTTTTGTAGCCTAAACTATTATCGTATTTTATATTTTATATTGTACAAATTATGTCTATTATTAGTTTATTTTTATCCTTTTTATGTAAATTTTATTGCCACTAACTTTTTCCTGTCTTTTTGCAGGTTTTCAGAAAAATTGCCAAAATGGACTGTCACGCCCCCCTGTCACGCCCTCCCTGGGCGTGACCTAGGGCGTGTCACCCGATCCCGAGGACACCTGCTGGAAGGGACAGAAAACGGTCAAAACCGCTGTCACGCCCCCCTGTCACGCCCTCCCTGGGCGTGTCACCGGGCGTGACCAGGGGCGTGTCGCCCTCTGCCGCAAAGCTGCCGCCGCATTAAATGCCCTTCCGCCTCAGCACGCAAATAGTACTGTCACGCCCCATGTCACGCCCGTGACATGGGCGTGACACCTTCCTTTTTCGGTGACTGACGGATTTCCGACCAATGATTTGGACATGACATGCCTGTCACGCCCCCCTGTCACGGGCGTGACCTAGGGCGTGACCATCGACGTACCGAAGCAATCATCCCTCCCGCCAGAATCCAGAGCCCGAGGTCAAATCCGTACCTGTCACGCCCCCTGACACGCCCCCCCTAGGGCGTGTCGGAGGGCGTGACCAACCCGAGATTTTTTTCTATAAATTGAGCCCCCCCCTCTCCATTTCAGCAAGCTTTGGTTGAGTGGGGGAGGTGCTGCCCCTTTGTTTCTTGATCATTTTTCATGCTTTCTCTCTCTCTCTCTCCCCCTCTCTTTGTACTTTTTGGTTAACCCTAGTATAATCTTAGTTTGTGCTAGCTTTTAATGTAATTTTCTTCTTGCTTAGTGCTTAATGTAGGGCTAGAATAGGGTTTAATTTTCATGCACTTGTAACTTTAATTTTCAATAGTGTAACTTGCCCTTTTTATTAATAAAATTGTTCTTCCCTTAGCTTGTGTTCTTCTTATGTTTTTCTACTCATCTCCCCCCCCCCTCCACTCCATTATGATTAACTAATCCTCCTTGTACTCGATCTTGATGATCCGAGGTTAGAGCGATTATGTTATGATGTTTTAATTAATCTTTTCTTTTTAGGTTAGGGCCTTGAATTACTCTTGATTTATCACGGGTCGGAGGTATATTTTCGATATATACTCTCCGCCTTTGCTTTCATTCTGGGCTAGCCGAGAGGCCGAAAGAATGAAGTGAGCATTCAAGAGTAAAGGGAGTTGTACGCACCCCTCGAGAGAGGCAGACGTCCAAATCTCCCGGATTGGAGTAAAATCCAATAGTGGGGTTCACCGCGTAAAGCGAGTTTTAGGCCTCCGATTTAGACGAGAGTCGGTCGGACCTTCCTAAACTCAGTTGGGCACGACTTCGAGAGAAGCGTGTTCAAGCTTTAGGAACCTCCACGGTCAAGGACCTTTATCCTATTAAGTTTAGATTTTTATCGCATTTTCTTAATCGTCTTTAGCCGAGATGAATCTCGATCGGGTGCATTTCCATTTCATATTGTTCTACCTTTTGTAGTAATCTCATATATTGTGCTCTTTTATTAACTGCGGTAATTTCCTTTCTAGCTTAGTTGTTTGCTTAATAACGTAACTTAATTGCGGTAGTTCTCTTTTTAGTTTGCTTTAATTTCTCCATTGCGCTTAGATTTTCTAAAACCCTAGTTTTTCCGTCGATAAGATAATAGCGTTCGTGTGAGTAAGCTTAGCCAACAGTTCCCGGATCTTAATACGACACTTGTGTCCCCTTGCTACAATTCGATAGGTATACTTGCCTCATCGGGTTGCTAGTTCGGTTGCATTTATTTTCTTCGAACCCTAGCGCTCAACAGTGTTCAAGGATTTCCTAGACAAGTTTGTTGTGGTCTTCATTGATGACGTGTTGGTTTATTCTCGCAGTGCTGAGGAGCATGAGCAGCATTTGTGTTTGGTCCTATCGGAGTTGAGGAACCACAAGTTATTCGCCAAGTTGAGCAAGTGCGAATTTTGGTTGCCTCAGGTTTCTTTTCTAGGCCACGTGGTGAACAAGGATGGGATCTCGGTTGACCCAGAAAAGATTGCAGCAGTGACGGATTGGAGTAGGCCGAATACTCCTAAGGAGATCAGAAGTTTCTTAGGGTTGGCTGGCTATTACAGAAGATTCGTGGAGGGTTTCTCTTCTCTAGCCGCACCTTTGACCAAGCTGACTCAGAAGAATGTGGCTTTTGTTTGGAGCGAGAAGTGCGAAGAAGCTTTTCAGGAGTTAAAGAGGAGATTGTGTACTGCTCCCGTTCTGACCCTTCCTACTGAGGGCTTGGATTATGATGTGTATGTGGATGCTTCGCATTTAGGTCTGGGGTGCGTATTAATGCAGGATGGAAAAGTAATTGCTTATGGGTCAAGGCAGTTGAAAACTCATGAGAGGAATTATCCTACGCATGACCTTGAGTTTGCAGTGGTTATCTATGCGTTGAAGTTGTGGAGGCACTTACTTTATGGGGCTCAGTGCAAGATTTTTACTGACCATAAGAGCCTGAAGTACGTGTTCACGCAGAAGGAGTTGAATCTGCATCAGCGGCGATGGCTTGAGTATGTGGCAGATTATGATGTAGAAATCCAGTATCATCCGGGCAAGGCCAATGTGGTGGCCGACGCCCTGAGCCGAAAGACGGGAAAGATCTTTAACCTCTCCGCCGATCGATTAGTTGAGGAGTTTCTCCTTATGGATATTTCAGTAGGATGTTGTGGTTTGCAGAGTAGTTTGTCAGTGGCAGAGCCGTCCTTGATTTCTTTGACTAGACTGCATCAGAAGGACGATCCGGATCTGTTGCACCTTTTTACAAGGACAGAGAAGGGAGAGTTGCCAGATTTTTCTATTGATGATGCAGGTAGTTTGAAGTACCGCGGCAGGTTTTGCGTTCCCGCTGTTGGGGACATTAGGAGTATGATTTGCAGTGAGGCACATGGTTCCAGCGTTGCCTACCATCCAGGATCTACGAAGATGTACCGTGACTTAAAGCAAATTGCTTGGTGGTATGGTATGAAAGGAGATATAGCCCGATATGTTGCTGAGTGTCACACTTGCAAGCGTGTGAAGGCCGATCATGGGAGGCCTGGTGGTAAGTTGACTCCGCTAGATATCCCGACTTGGAAGTGGGAGAGTATATCTATGGACTTCATTACGGGTTTGCCAAAATCCCCGAGAGGATATGATTCTATTTGGGTTATAGTGGATAGATTGACGAAGTGTGCTCACTTCGTGCCTTATAAGATTGATTACCCGATGAAGAAGATAGCGGAGTTGTACTTGAATGAAGTCATCCGACTCCACGGTGTGCCGGTTAGCATCATTTCTGATCGAGACTCCCGGTTTACTTCTCGTTTTTGGCAGAGTCTGCAGGAGGGTTTGGGTACGGATCTGAGGTATTCTACTGCGTATCACCCTCAGACCAATGGGCAGACGGAGCGGGTCAATCAGATTGTTGAGGATATGATCTGATGCTATATTTTAGACCACGGTGGAGCGTGGGATGAGCGTCTGCGACTCATGGAATTTGCTTACAATAACAGTTATCAGGAAAGCTTGCAGATGGCTCCGTTCGAAGCTTTGTATGGGAGGCGCTGTAGGACTCCGTTGTTTTGGGCTGAGGCTGGTGAGAAGCCTTTGTTGGGTCCTGATGCTCTGGAAGAGATGGAAGTCGCCGCGAAGCTTATTCGTGAAAAACTTCGTTCAGCCCAGGAGAGGTATGAAAAGAACGCCAATCGGCGCAGGTCCGCCTTGGAGTTTTTAGTAGGGGATCATGTATACCTCAAGGTTTCTCCAATGGTTGGTGTAAAGAGATTTGGTAAAAATCGGAAATTGGACCCAAGGTATGTGGGCCCGTTCGAGATTTTGGAGCGGATTGGTGCGTCTGCTTATAGATTGGATTTGCCAGCGAACTTCCCTGGTGTTCATAATGTTTTTCATGTTAGCCAATTGCGGAAGTGTGTGCGCAGCAGTGGGCAACTCTTGGATGTTGTGCCCCAGTTAGAGCCCAACCTCTCTTTCGTTGAAGTGCTAGTTCGTATTTTGGATACTCAGGAGCGTGTGCTGCGAAAGAAGTCCATACCGATGGTGAAAATTCTATGGAGAAATCAGGATTTGGAGAGCGCGACTTGGGAGCTAGAGTCGGCCATGAGGAGGGCGTACCCTCACCTGTTTCTCTGATTTGATCGGTATGTTTCCCTTTGTAACTTCTGTTTGTTACTTTTCCTTCTTTTATAGGAGGGTT
Source organism: Platanthera zijinensis (assembly GCA_039513925.1). NCBI lineage: Eukaryota > Viridiplantae > Streptophyta > Magnoliopsida > Asparagales > Orchidaceae > Platanthera > Platanthera zijinensis. The sequence goes on along the minus strand of CM077081.1, from coordinate 144,473,686 downwards.
GTGCGTAAAGTTTCGGGACGAAACTTTCTTTTAGGGGGAGTGACTGTAACGCCCCGTTTTTTCAGCGATTATTTTTATTCTCGTTTGGCGTTACGATGACGCGTTTCCGTGGCTTGTGCCATTTGTGGAGTGCGGTTTAGCTCCTTAGAACTGAGTGCCCTGTTTGGTAGCCTGTTGGCAAGATCTCCCTAGCAAACCGAGTCGTTTTGGTGACCCGGTGTGGCCTCTCGGGGGGATGTTTGTGTTTGGCTTTGTTTGGGTGTAACTCGAGTTCTGTTCGTCGAAAGTTAATTTCGACTTCGCCGTTGCGTTCGTAGCGTGGGTATTTAGCTACGGTGCGAATTTTGTCGAATTCCGAGGTAGTTCGGTTTTCGCGTCGATTTGGTGCTTTATGTAATTTTGTAATTAATAATATAATTATATAATTATATATATATATATATATATAGAATGAGAAGGAACCGCCATCTTCATCTTCCCCGTAAGAAACTGCCGGCCCCTTGTACGAGAGAAACGGAGAAACCGCCTACCTTGCCTTCGGACGCTGATTCCCGGAGCGTTTGTGGACGGAATTCGATTCCGAGAGTGGATTCGGATTGCTCTCGTCGAGACCTTCATTCCTGCGGTAAGAAATTCGTTTTTCGTGGAGTTTTGGAAGGATTGGAATTTCAGGTTTTGGAAGTTTTCCGTCATTAATGGCCGAGTCTTTGTTCTAGGTGTTGCGGCCGTTTTGATCCGTGCGAAGAGGAGGAAAGCAGTCCAAAGCTTCACTGAGATTTGAGACAAGTGGTATTCTTGCCCTTGCCAAGTGTTTTCTTTGATTTTATTTGCTGAAATTGAAATCCCGGTTAGCCCAGGTTAGAGGCCTTGTTGTTCTCATTTTCTTGCTAACTATAGGGCTTAGTTCTTCCTACTGAAACCCCCCCTATGTTGTGATGTTTGGAATCCGAATTGTCGGCGTGGAGCCGTTGTTTTCCTTTATTTTTGATTATTGCTCTGGTTCGGGTGTAGCCGAGAGGGAGAGTTAGGGGGGGTGTGGTTGCCAATTTCCTTCGTTAAGGTATTATTCGAATGGTTAGGCATAGTTTGAATGGTAGTAGCGTGCGACGTTGATAGTTGTCTACTGCTACTGCAGTGGCGTGAGTCGTGTGCGCGTTCCGGTATCGTTCGGAAAATTCCAAACGGTACAGGTTAGTCGCGCACGGTCATCAACCGTTAGGGCGCACAACCACTGGTCGTGTGCCTCTGCTCGTGCGCGGCTGTCTTTCAGTTTCCAAAGTTCTGTCTCGGGCAATCGCACGAGCGCTGGCAACAGTGCGCACGACCATTGATCGTGCGACACTGATCGTGCGCGGTTGCTAGGTTTTCTGTCAGGTTTTCCAGGTTCGCTTCGCACGATCATCAGCCGATGAGTGCGCACGACTACTGATCGTGCGTCACTGATCGTGCGCTTTGTATATTTTCTGTTGCTAGGCGAATTTAGATGGTTTCGAGTGCGGGAGTTTAGATACTCAAGTGGCATGCAACTACTCGAGTTCTGGATCTTCTGCCTTGGTCGTTCGACTGTCGTCGAGCTCCGCATTCTTTAGTGGGCTTGTGGGTAGTGGTATTATTTTGGCGGCGAGTGAGGCTAGCTCACTCAACGCCAAAGTTTAGGTAGGCACTGAGTGGGTTTCACTCAACGCCTAGTCGTGTTGGTTTATTTCAACACTCTTCCTTTACCTTGTGTTTCATTTCCGAGTGGATTTCCAGTTATATTTCTGGGTTTTCCTTGTCGGCCATTTTCTTTATTTTCCTAAAGGCCGAATCGTGGGTCGTGGATAGTAGTGGTGGTTATAGCTCTTTATGGGGGTGGAGTTGTGTGATATAGCCAAGGCCACCCATGGATTTCTTGCTCCAGGTACGGGCTGGGCATGTCGGGTGGAAGGTCCCTTGTGTTTTCACGTGTTGACCCTCGAGCTTTTGACTTGGACATGGTGGATTGGGGGACTGCGTTTGCCTTCGATCCGGTTCCTCGTTGTTGTTTTTGCTACTATCACTTCCCACAGTTTAGGGTGTTAGAAGTTTCTTCTTTGGTAGTTTGCAGCATTCTGACTCTTGGTAGCCTAGTAGGCCCTGCAGGATGTTGTTCCTGGGCTGGGTCGTTGCTGTTTCTTTGCACGTTGTGCATTTCTTGTTGTCCTATTTTGGACAGTTGTGACTCTTTCTACTGCATGTTTTCTGTTATTTTGTCCCTTTTGGTTGACTCTTTCATGCAGTTTTACCTTGATTTTTGCTTACTGAGGTATTCTGTTTTCTTTTGGAATGCCTCAGGTTCTGAGCTGTAGCCAGTCTGGTGGCTAGTTGGAGGTGTTGTTGTTGGTGGACTCCCGGACTTTGGAGTTTTGTTTACCTTGTTTGTGAGGTTGTTTTCAGTACTTTCTTACAGACATATATACGTGCTGGTGGGTTCGTATCAGGTTGTTGGCGCTCACTAGTAGTTTTTACCTTGTACTAGATATATACTATTGCTGCTACCATTTTTTTCTGGAGATAGTCTACTTGCTTTGAGAAGGTTTTATGCTAGGTTGCTAGTTATTTTTAAACTATAATTATTATTATAAATGAAGCTCATGATCAGCATGTTTTGCAAACTTAATCACTATTTTCCAAATCACGTACGAAAACCGTTTTCTTATATATATTATATAAACTAAGTGTAGTGTCTTGCATAGCATGAGTGGTTCTCTTGGGACCCTTATGCGCTCTTTAGGGTGTAAAACCTAATTAAAGTATTTTTCCGCAGTGTTTAAATATAGTTTTCTTTTGTGGACTAGATGATCCACTGAGCCGAGGGATACAGACTCTAAACATAACTGATTTTCTATTCATTAAGCACCTGATTTTCTTGCATAAAGATTGTAGTTGGATTTGCCTGAGCGTCAGCAGTTATCCCCTGCTTGACGTGGCATCATGACGCGTGTTTTCTCTTACTCTGATAATTCTTAATTCGGAGAAAATGCGGGTTGTGACACCAGCTCAGTACAAGAGGACTACCTGGATGAAAATGATCTTGCAAGGACTCTACTGTTTTGCGAACTAGCTCGAGGGACCAAGGCCATCAAACGCAACGACATGAATGAGGAAGGGAAGCTCCTCTCAGATATTATAGGAAAAGTTCTGATCTGCAAACCCGACTCCCATGATCATATTTCAGAGGATATGTTTAAGATCCTGATGGCTATGGTGTGCAGGAAGAGATTCAACTGGGGGGCCATATTATTTGAGGATTAAAGATACACTGCGCACTCCTAACTTTGGGAGAATCATCAGCCTATACCTGAATCAAATGGATGGAGACAGGTTTGATATGAGCAAGGGAGTTCCTCTTCACTACATAAAGAAGATGGACTCCAGCGTTTTTGATAGATGGGAGAGGAGAATTGGCCAAGGAGGTGCAGCTGAAGCACATGGTGATGAAGAAGACAGAGCTCCGGAGCTCAGAAATCCTTTGGATGATCCCAGTGAAGTTCCTGATCTGCTGCACGCAGGAACTGAGGAGGAGTCTTTCACCATTCCTTCTGATGCCCTCAGGATGGATGTCTCAGTTTCAGATCAAGCAGACGTCGTTGCTAATATTACACTGATCGCGAAGGATGTTGTGGATACCCTCTCTACAGATCAGGCTGACGAGGAGGATGTAGAGGATGACATGGACGATGATGCTGCTGATGAGGATGATGTGGAGAATGCGGCCACTGATGATGTGAACAATGACCAAGCTTGAAATGAGATGGACATGAGGGAAATTGATGTTGACCTCCCCTCTGCGGAATAGGTTCAGGTAGCAGTTCCTGATGTATCTGGTGCAACAATTGAGGGGGAGACCTCCCGGCAGGGAAAATGATGAGTATATATGAAAAAAACGACAAAGGCTGCCCAATCCCCCCTCAAGAGACTGTGAATCTATCTAGCTCCACCAGTATATCTACAAATGAAAATCCTGACTCCCAGAGTCCTATCCCCCCTGAGCATGACCAGGCCATTCATCAAGTTCATCCGCTAGGACCTAGCCGGGCGAATCACACCGTAAATATCATTCAAGGTATAGTGGATGAACTGAAGGCCTCTTTTGAACGATCTCACAACAAAGTGCTGAAATAAATTAAGCAATCTGAGGATCTGATGCTTAAAAATGTTGTGGAGATAAATCATAAGCTGGATATGATGGAACCAAAGTTTGAAGCTAAGTATGTAGAGGCCTGCACTGCCGTAAATCTTCTAATGCAAGGGCTTAAGAAAAATACAGCTGATCTGGCAGTAGTAAACCAAAATGCACATGTTGTGGCCAACAACATCAAATTGTTTGATGCCAATATGGTGACAATCAACGCAAATCAGACATCCCTGCTGAACAAGTTTACTAATACAATCAAGCATATAGATGAGTCACTGCATTCTTATGCAAACTCAATAGCTCAAGAAGACAAAAAGAGGGAGGAAGGATATACAGCTAAGATGGCAGAATTACAATAAATCATAGTCGACAACTTCAAGGAGTCTAATGAGTATGTTTTTTAAAGCTGTCACTAGATAGTTCAACAAGTATCTGGTATACAAATTCCGGCTCCTCCTACTGATGAGGTTGCTACTGCTGCTGCTGATGAGGTTGCAAGTGCTGAGGAGGTTCCCCTGAGTGAAGCTGATGCCAGAAAGGCTGCTAGGGCCACTGCTAGAGCTGCTCACATGGCTATGTTTGATCAAGAGGCCATTGCAAAAGGAAAAAAGAAAACATCAAGAAGGAACTTCCAAAGAAACTCCAGCTGAGAGGAAATCGAGATTGAAGGAAAGTGAAGTCAAGAATGAACAATGGAGTCCCACGTCTAGGAGCATCATACTGGACACATTCATGCTACATCAGCGGGGAGAACTTGATAGAAATAAAGTATATAGTCAGTATGAGTGGGAGATGCATAAAGAGTATGAGGCTAAAAGAAACATTTTCTTCAGGTCTAACACTGTGGAACATAAAGCTCCTCCACCCCGGTATTACCCGAAGTCGAAGGAATTCTTTGAAAGGCAAAGCAAGAAGTACATGGCTGAACAACTAAGAGATGCTCAGGCTAAGGTGAGATAGACTTGGAATCCAGATCTGTTTTTATTCTCTATATGCGTGTATATCTCTTCTTGCATTTAAATGAACAACCTTTGGATATATATATATATATATATTTGATCACATGTTGATTAAATTGTTGTTCTGAATGCGTTTATTATGCTGATTTCTTGTCTCGCATATTATTTATGTATATCCTTCTTGTTGGTGTAATTCATCTTAGCTAGTAGGATTTTGACTTCTTCAAATAGGGGGAGATTGTTGGGTATTGTATCCACAATTACCTAGATTTGAAGAAGACTCCAGTCAAGCTAAGATGGATTCACAATGTATTTGATGATCTTCTATAAAGTTTTTTTTGCAGTTATTCCATGCTAAGTACACACCAAAGTCAGGGTGCAGTGGGTCAATATACACGGGTCTGCGCAACATAATCCCTCGTTGAGCAGATCAGTGTGTTGACTCACGTCTGCTCTCTCTATTGGAGTGTACTTATTTTCAAGTACAGGGTCGAGGCAGATCAAGAGCAGAAGAAGGAGCAAAGATGGGTCAAAGACCAAGTTCATAGGAAGGAAGAGAATAATCGTCTAAGTCAAAATCGACGGGAATCACTAAGTGATTCTCGCCGATTCGACGGGAATCATTAGTGAATCTCGCCAAATCATCGAGAATCAGTCAGTGATTCCCGCCGACTTCATCCGGTTACTATCCTCCTACAAGAATTCTGATAAGGCAGAATCGACGATAATCACCAAGTGATTCTCGCCGATTCGTCGAGTATCACCTTGCATTCCCGCCAATTCTCTCCGGCTGACAAGGTTCCCTACTAGAATTCTGCTAAGGCAAATTCGACGGGAATCGTGAGTGATTCCCGCCGACTTCGACGGGAATCACCAGCAATTCTCGCCGATTTTGCCTTAGGCAAATTTCCCGTTCGCTGGCCCGAACCAAGTTTGTTGTGCGCCGTTTTGATCGGGACTAGGGCTTTTCCTTGTGGGCCCCAAAACAGTCATTTAGGTTTGGCTTCCAGTATATATACTCGCGTATTTGAACATACCAGAGATCAAAGAACAGAAAGTAAAAAACCGAGGCCAAGCATGCCATAGCCGATTGCGGAACTTCACCGATCACCATCGCTGCTCGCTAGCTAGTCGCCGCCGCTGATCTTAGAGCATCTCTGATCTTTCGGTGACTGTTTCGAGGAAAGCCTAGAGACTAACGCTTATCTCTCGAGATCTCTTGTCTCTCGATTTGTTGAACGAGGATATTTCTTCATTCCGAATCGATTGAGACGACTGATTCGATTGAGATCGTTGGTAGACCTTGCTTGCTTCATCAAGAAGTTTGGATCTACAAAGCATTGTCGCCGCATTCTCTTGCCGCCACCGATCTTGTCAAGATCCTCTCCAAGAGAGTACTCCGGTCGTGGACACTTCGTCTCTTTCAAGGAAGCATCAACGAACGAAGAGCGACATCAGATTCTCCACAAGTTTGTTTGTATTTCTTGTACATTCAATTTTTTTTGTTGTAAAGGAATTTTTATTCCTAGTTGTAAGGGTTGGGTGCAACCCGTGGTGGAGGAGTAGTGACTCCTTTGGTTGGAAGGGTTCCTTCCATAGTGTGAGGATTGGATTTAAATCCAGTTGGTGAAGTGACCGAGTCGTCTCTTGGTGGGAGGTAGGTCGAAGGGGGAGAGTGGACGTACCCAAATTGTAGAACCACTATGATTGCTTGTGTGCTTTTCTATGCTGTGTTTTTTATTTGTGCAGGTATTTTTAATTCATCAAAAGACTGCACGACACCTATCCCCCCAATAGGTGGATTTAGTTGACACAAGATACTTTCACCATTCATATGATATGCAGCTTACCGCTAGGAAAGAGGAAGAGAAGGGAAGCAGATCTGAACATAAAAAAAGGTCAGTAGCCTTCAAGGATGAGGGCTCATGGAAGGGTAGGAGAAAATCTCCTTCTCCACCTAGAAGGAGTACTGAAGCAGAAGAAGGTGTTACTGAAGCATGTACATCAGATAGTCATACATCTGATGAAGACTTTGCTGCCTTCACAAGACAATTCCAAAGGTTCATGAAGAAAAAAAATTGGAGAACCAGGCCTTCATCTACATCCTATTCCAAGGATGAATACTACAGGAAGAAGAAAACACCTAAGGAGGACAGGTATTCTTCTAAAACTTGTAAACAATCTAATTCTAAGATTGTGTGTTATTGCTGCAACAGGTCTGGGCATGTCATAGCTGACTATCCTGACAAAAGAAAGGAGTCAAAGGACAAGAAGAAGCAGCTGGTCAAAGGCAAGAAGGAGAAGTCTCTAGTGGCTAAGAAGTAGAAGAGTTGGACAGACTCTTCATCTTTAGAATCTGTAGAAGAAGAGGCAGAAGCATATGTTGGACTCTTCTCAACAGAAGAGGATTCTAGGGAACTAGAATTCCTACAGATGCTGTACTCCATAAATGGAGTGGAAGAGTATTGTTGTAAAGGGTTGATGGCTCAATCTGAAGAAGACAAGTGCCAGGATCAGCCTGGACCAAGAATGGTAAACAATTCACCCCTTGTCTCAGATTACTTTACAAGATCAGAATCAAAAGTATCTTCTTCAAAAGAAGTGGATGGATCAGAGTCTGAGAGGGATGTTCACCAACTCATTGATGAGTATGGTTGGCTGTTGCATTCTCTAAAGAAGAGCAAGTTTCTTGTTAAAGAGTGGGCCATGGAGATTGAGTCTCTCAAACTGGCTGCACCAGATTCAGCAAAACTGCTGGATCAAAAACTGAATGAGGTTGCCAAATTTAAAAACATTACAGTTATTAAGATGGGTACAATCTCATTCAAAGAGAATCATATCAAGAAACTGGAGAGAAAACTTCAGGAAGAGAGAGAGAGCTAGTGGCAAAATTCTCCAAGCCAAAATCAGTCTTACCTTTGATAGACAATTTTGTTTCACAAAAAGGAAAGACTGGTTTAGGATATAAGGGAAGAACTTGGGCTACCAATTCTCACAGAAAAGGTAAAGCCCCAGTTCAGCCTCAAGCTGTTAATCCCCTATTTTCTTTAAGAAGGTAGTGAATCCTACTAACAGGTATGATCATGACATTACACATGGTCACTGTGAGCATGAAAATTTCATGTGCAAGGGTGCTAATGCCAATAGACCAATCTATAGGCATGCCCATCATATTCAAGTGGAGATCATGAAGAATGCTGTTCCAGCACCAACACTTAACAAGACTACTGACAACAAAGTAAGAAGGCCTGTACCTTAGAATAGGTATAATAGGTTTGAGTTTTGGTGTTGTGGCAATATGGGCCACTTTGCTATGGATTGCTGGTTTAACTTAAGTGTTAAAACCAAAAGTAGGATTCCTGTTAGATCAGTCACATGGTTTCAAACTAACAAGTACCTAGGACCCACTAGCAAGTTGGGTTCTAAGGGTAAGTGATTCATTATTTATTGCAGGTAAATCCAAGTGACCATACCCCTATATGGTACTTGGATAGTGGCTGTTCCATACAAATGACTGGAACAAGGAGAATATTGAGGGACTATGTGCCCATAATGAATGGACCCAAAGTTATCTTTGGTGGATCAGAAAATGGAATCATCAAAGGATTTGGTAACATATCTTGTGATTCAATTAATATCACTAAAGTGGCTTATATAAAGGGTTTAAAACATAACCTGATTAGCATAAGTCAACTTAGTGATCTAGGTTATGATATTTCTTTCCACAAAGGAGAGTGCCTAGTAAAAAAGTCAAGTGATCAAGAGATCATTTTGACTGGCATTAGGAAAGGAAATGTGTATTGTCTTAACCTAGATTGTGAGTCTAACAACTCACCTATTTGTTTGGTTGCAGGAGAGAAAGCTTCTCTATGTGTCAAATGGCAAGAGAGACTAGCTCATTTGAACTATAAGCCAATTGGACTGTTGTTCAGCATGGGATTAGTGAGGAATGGTCCTCAAGTTTAGTGCATAAAAGAGGGTGTGTGCTCAGCTTGACAAAAAGGCAAGCAGACTAAGTCCTATTTTCAGTCACTTGACATCAAAGATTTAAAGAGATGTTTGTATCTCATGCATATGGATTTGTTTGGTCCTATGCCATTCCATAGTTTTGGTAGGAAAGCATACACACTTGTTGTTGTGGATGACTATTCTAGATTTACATGGGTTTTCTTCTTGAGGCAGAAATTTGAAACCCCAACTATTTTTCAGACTTTTGTCAGACAAATTCAGAATGAATACAACAGCTCAGTGGTCAAAATCAGAATTGACCATGGAACTGAATTTCAGTCTGAATATATGACACAATTCTGTAAAGAACTTGGGATTCATCAGGAATTCTCTTCACCTAGAACACATCAGCAAAATGGTGTTGCTGAAAGAAAGAATAGGACTCTAATTGAAGCCAGCAGAACACTACTGAATGACACTACTCTCCCTGAATACTTCTGGGCTGAGGCAGTGAATAATGCATGTCATGTTCTCAATAGGACCTCCATTAACAAGAAACACAAGATAACACCCTACAAGATTTCAAAAGGCAGAAAACCAAACATATCTTATTTCATAATCTTTGATAGTAAGTGTTTTGTACTAGTCAATGGTAAACAATATCAAACTAAGTTTGCTGCCAAAACCTTAGAAGGGATTTTTGTTGGGTTTAGCATCAATAGTAGTGCATACAGGATCTACAACTTGACTACTTAAGTTGTAGAAGAATCTGTGCATGGTGTATTTGATGTGTCAATGTTTATTAACAGTGAATTGTCTAGTTCTTCAGTTAGTCCTACAAATCTAATAGATATGCTGGACAAGCTGACCATCAATGAAGATTTTCCTGCTAAACTGGATGAGGATACAGATGCAAGCTATCCAGGGGGAGATCAAGTCCCTCTAGGTGAATAAGAAAATGTGGAGCTTCAAGAGGAGGAAACTGGAGATAGTCATAATGGTGACACAAGCAAGTTGTGTCGACACAAGCAAGTACAATGTTTGTGTACACAAGCAAGCAAGTTGTGTCGACACAAGCAAGTTGTGTCGACACACTCAGTATGTTTTGTCGACACAGAAAAAGGATGTGTCGACACAGAAACAGTATCTGTGTTGACAGGAGAATAAGTGTCGACACAACCTTGTCGACAAAAAAAGTCAGTGTCGACACAACCTTATCGAGACAATAAGTCATGAGGATATTTGTGTTGGCACAAAAATCCAGTGTCGACACAACTCTGTCGAGACTTAAGTTGTCAGTGTCGACACAGACGCAAGTATGTCGACACAGACTCAAGTATGTCGACACATAAATATGTCAACTTAAAATATGTTTTGTGACTTAGAAATTAGTATGTTGAGACATAGTCATGTCGACTTAACTTAAGTTCTGTCAAAACCTAGGTCATTATTGTCGACACAAAAACAGATTTGTCGACTTAAGCCCGACTTTTGATCTGCCCTTGACTCAAGTACTATAAATAGGTGAATCCAAAATTTGGTCGACTACGCTATCAAAATTTCTGACTCTACACCTTCTGTCGACATAGACCCTCTCTTCTCTTCTCCTCTAGTACTTACATCAATGGCGCCATACCAAGAAGACAAGGTTAATGAAGGTTACGAACTGGTTCACCAATGTTTCACAACTGCTTCTAACGAAATTCAGGGATTCATTGCCCTAATATCTAAAAATCGACTAGAATATTTGGTCTCAGAACCGACCAAAATTTGGTAGAAGGATGTCATGGAGTTCTACACAACCACTACTGTGGACACAGAAGGACAGAAAATCAAGGCGACTATTCAAGGTACCCGGGTGAAGCTCACACTGAAATCAATTAGGAAAGCACTACATCTACCAGTGATCAAGGAAACAGACGAAATAACTCCTTCCCAGATAACTGAAGCATTGAGATGGTGTGGACTGAATCCCAATAGTAAGATTGGTTCATCCATCAATAGAAATGGGATGAATTCCAAAGAAAATTTCTTTCAGAAGTGGTGGGCAAGGTGATTATTTGAAAAACAGGAGGACATGATCTGATTTCTACCCACATGTTCAATCTGATGGTGAGAATAATATTCAAGATAAACACTGACTGGGCAGAAGTAGTGTTTGATAAACTACAAGAAGGAACAATGAAACCTAACCTGGGAAGGATCCTCAGCCTATGCTTAACATCAGTAGTTCCAGATGTACTAAAACAAGCAAATGGATGTAAGGATACTGTCAAGGTGGGACAAAGTTCTAACCAAGTAAGTCCCTTCTCATAAGAAGCAAACTAACAAAGACAAGAAGAAAATGAAGGTGGCTGTACAGGCTGACTCCTACAATGATTCTGAGGAGGAAGTGGTCTTCAATTCTGATGAAGACCAGCAACAACAAGATGTTAAAGCTCAAGATAAGGACTGTGAGCCCCAAGAGAAACAAATTGAATCTACTCTAGGGGGAGAAAACCGAGAAAAATGAACTAAGTTACCTGCCCACGGGGGAGGTATTGATAATGCTGCCTTGGATAGTGACTTAGCTGCAGACATAATAATGGATGTTGTATCTGAAATCAACTCTACAGCTGAAGTAACTAATAAAAATGATGCTCAACATGAGCCAGTAAGTTTCTTCTCCACAGACTAGTGGTGAATTTTAGTATTCTCCTCAAAAATTGTTCAAAGGGACACTTTTGTTTACACAACAAAAGTGGTCTTTCAAGTGGTATTAGTCTTTTCATTCGTTTTTTTTTTAAAAAAACTAATCTTATTCCTTCTGAACAGATACAGTAGGAATTTACAATGGAAGAAATTTTCCCAATCCTCTTACTGATAGGACTGAGGGGGAGGAAAATGAAAAAGAAAAGAAAATTCCAAGGACTAAGGGGGAGTTATCCAAGGATAACCCAGCTGAAAAGGACACATTTGATATTGATAGTACATCTGAATCTTCTGAAGATGAAGAAGCCACAATGGCTAAGAAAAGAAAGCTGTCTATGTTAAAGAAGAAGAGTTCTGGATATAAGAAAGCTTTGCAAATAGGAACGGCACCATCTACATAAACTATGTACTTCAGTTCTTTACTGGTCCAGATGCAAATAAAATTAGATAATCAATGACAGACTATAGAAAAATATGTAGATGAAACTCATAAGGAGTTACAGTTTCAGTTGGCCCAGGACATCAAATCCATAAGATTTGAAGTAAATAAAAATAACAAGGAGATGATAGATTGCTTTCATAAAGGAGGTAATGCTGTTGTGTTCCTGGCCAAGCAATAACAAGATATACAAGCTAAAGTGGATGAGATTGAAGTAAAGCAGGGATATGTCCTAGAGAATCAGATAAGGATGAATGAAAATCTCAAGGATTCCCATCATGAAATATTTAAATAGCTCACTGATTCTAGCACTAATCTGAAGGCTGAAATCTCCAAGCAAATCTGGGATGATATATATGTTGTCAAAGCCACATTTCAAGAATCTCATGAGAAAATAAAAACCTTCCTGACAAAATTCAGAGCTTATTTTAATGAGGGAACTGAATATATAGCTGATCAAGTCAGATTCTAAAAGGAAGATTTAAGAGATCATATTGCAAGAGAAGTCATAAAGGGGGAGAGATTACTAGTCAAAGCCGGCTCTAACCATGCTAAATAGACTACCAATAGCATCAAAGCCACTCTTGGATATCCTCCTCTGTGTGTTGATGCTAATATAGCTGAGTCTGGGATTCAACCTGATTATTTTGAAGGAGATCAGCCTGAAGTTGCTCAGGTGATCTACCCCCCCAATTGATTTTGATATGGTTCAAGAAGAAGTACTGAAAATGTATAGTCCTCCACCAGAGGTAGAAAATGTAATTCTTGAAAAGGTTGAAATGTCAGAAGCTGCATTGGAAGCTCAAAAGGAAGCTCAACTTTCCAAGAAGAGATTCAGAGAGCAGGCTGAGCTGAAGCCAGATTTTGAGCAATGGAGCCCAACTTCTAGAAATATCATACTTACTGCCTGAAAAGCTGTTAAGGATAAAACCAATGACAGGGGTAAGTGGTATTCTGAGCAAGAATGGAATAAATATCAAGCTGGACAAGAAGTAATTCTACAGCATAGAAGAAGTGCTAAGGATGGGAAGCTACCTGCTCATGCTCAAGAGCAAAGCAAATACTTCCCCAAACCTTTTCACTATTTTGAAAGACAAAATATCAAGGCTGAAGAATTGAAGAAGAAAGCTCTCAAGGCGAAAAAGCTTGCTGAAGATACTGAACCTTCTGTGCAGGCTAAAATAAAGCCTGGCAAAGGGATAGTTATTAAGGAGTCTAATCAATAATAGGATTGCTAGGTTTATGTATTAGAAGAATGTACTAATTTGTTTCCTTTTGTTCTATAAGAAATTTATGTAAACCAAAGTTTTTCTTATCAATGAAATCTGGTTCAGTATTAAGTGTGTGATGTAGGCTACGGTGTTTGACGCTATGGCGGCAAAGTGAAAAATACATACGCCTCTCTACTTCCACTATTACTTGCACACGATAATAAAACACAGCACACTCACGAACAATATTATCAACTAATGCTAGCGTACGGTAGCCACGCCGAATAATGATCAAACAAACGACTATAGGTCGTTGTTTTCTCAAGCTAAAAGGACCAATATTGGGTCCGACCGAGCGATGGTTGTACCAAAAGAGATCTAAAGAAAGGTTTGGTTCGGAAATGGTAGATCTCCCCCAACAAAACGAAAACGAGGTTCGCCAAACCTCTCGGAAAATTAAACAACTAAAAGAACAACACAAGCAATCGGAAAGATAAGCCACGAATGGAAAAACGATTCCAAGGTAATGCAAAGGTATTCCACCAAGATGAAAATCTAAAATAATGAACACACAAAAGTAGAAGATCTCGTTACCCAACCGGAATGGATGATTCCGGTTCACTTTCAAAGATCGATCTTCCACGACTCTGCCGGAGTTGCGCCAACCGGAGAGAAACTTGTCCGCTTCCTTCGCTTCACGCCGGAGAGAGATGTCACAAAAATAAATCCTTGTCGTGGCCGATCTTCTTCCTCACAATAGAAAGGGGGGCTGATTTGGGGCTCTTGATGGAGGTCGGGTTTTGGATAAGGGAGAGGGTGGTCGGTTTTGTGATGGAAGAGGGAGGGGCTCGGCTTATGAAGGTGGAGGGCTGCTTGGTTTTATGAAGGGGATATAATGAGTGGTCGGACTTGGTGGAGGAGGAGGAGGTTGGCAGCTATGGTGGAGGGTGGCCGATTTTGAGGTATAAGGAGGAGGGAGATGTTGGGTTGCTAGAAAGGAGGAGGGAAAGAGGGGTAGAAGGAGGAGGCTGAGAAGCCTAAGGGAGGGGAGGAGATGGTGTGGCCGGCGGCCAAGGAGATGGAGGAGAGAAGGGGGCGGCCAAGGAGAAGAGTAAGAGAGGGGAAGGAGAATTTCGGCCAAGGAGAGGGAGAAGAGGAATCTCAAGAGGTTTAGGGTTTTTAATCTTTCATTCACTAAAGCATAATGAAATAGTTCATGCTATATATAGGCTTTACAACATGCATAGGCTATTTGCAGCCCACTTAAATAAAAAGAAAACAACAACATGATAAATTAAAATGCAACATGATAAAATAGAAAGCAAATAAAAGAACTAAATATTATTTGGTAGTCTTCATTTTCATCATGTGGGAAAACGCCATCGTCATCACTATCATCATCTTCAACTTTAGGGGAACGCCGTCGTCGTCGCCATCATCATCTTCAACTTTAACACATTGGGGGTCGCCGCCATCAGTGTGTGTTGTTTACAATGATTATGTAATTATCTGCTCTGAAATGTTTTTTACTTCTATTACAATTTTGTTTTATCTAAAGAGATGTATGTCTTTGACTAAGGGTTATGACTTGTCCAAATATGGGGAGATTGTTGGGTACATTGGAAAATGTGTACTAGATTTGGAGAAGCAACAACTTTGTCAATGATATACATCAATGTGTATTTGATAGAAGTTTGAGTTTCGTTGTGCAGGTTTAAAAATTTGAAAAAAACTTTTCGATGTACAAATGTCGACACTTGTGAAGAAACTGTGTCAACACTCAGGAAACTTGTGTCGATACTTAGGCGAGTTGTGTCAACACACAGGAAAATTGTGTCGACACTCAGGGAAGTTGTGTCGACACTCAGCTGCTATGTCGATACTCAGGAAAGCTGTGTCGACACACCTGCAAAATGTGTCGACACTTATAAAGAAGTTGTGTCGACACTCAAAGCTATGTCGACACCTAAACAAGAAGTTGTGTCGACATCCAGAATTGTGTCGACAACTTAAAACAGAATTGAGTCGACACTTAAAACAAAGGATGATTCGACATTCAGGATCTATGTCGACACCTGAAGCAATTCTGTCGACACAGGACTTATGTCGACACACCAACTCTCAAGAGGCTGTGTCAAGTTTAGAAGTAATTGTGTTGACACACTGGACTTGTGTCGACAAACACTCAACGCCATCTATCTGTAACAGAAATGTCGAGATAAGAAGCTGCTGTGTCGCCACACAGGACTTGTGTCGACACATATAAAAAAAAGCAGTGCTGAGAAGAGGAAGTATTACTGTATGGACACCTGGAGTATTTATGTCGACACCTTGAAGACTTGTGTCGACACTTAGCCTATATGTGTTGACACATGAAAAGCAGTCTGCTTAGTGTTGTATGCTGAGTTGGACAGACATTGAAGAACATGGTAATGTGATTGGTGACTTGACAGCTGTCATAACTAACCAGTCTGACACCACTATCAGAACTGTCAGAATTCTGTTATGAACTGGATCAGCTGGTAACCACTGCCAAGTGCTCCTGAACAGTCTCTCCTCTAAAAAACCCTTAGCCAAATAATCAGTGCGCGAGCAAGCCAGAGGTTTATAAGAAGACATCGCAATCGCAGTGAACGTTTTCTTGAAAACGTTCTCGTAGAATTTCACAATGTTTTCCATGGAACATGCTCTATATAAGAGATAGATCGGAAACGACATATCAACATATCATCAACGTGAAAAGATCTATGGATCATAAAGAAGAATTCTGATAGATCAAGGCCTGTCTGCAAGAAAGATTCAGAGTTCAATCTGAATCTTAGGAAGAAGCTGACTGAAGATCAACTTCAACTTGAAGAGTATATCCACCTTATTTGTCCTAATCAAGAATCTTTGAAAAGCTAAGTTAGGTTGGATCAGAAGAATCAATTTATACAAGAACAGATCAAGAAGACAACATCAACAGAGGAATGTATCTGGTGAGGTTTTCTGAAACATATTACTCACAAACTCTTGTAGGATCTATTGTTTGATCTGAGATTGTAAGCCTAAAATTATAAAGGCTGAGGTAGGGTAGTGTGCCTGAGGTAGGACTTGTGGAAAGTCTGAGTTGCAAGCCTAATTATAAAGGCTGAGGTTGGGGAGGCCTGAGGTAGGATTCTGGGAAGAATCTGAGGTAGGACTTGTGTAAAGTCTGAGGTGTAGGAACCATTTTGGGTTCTGAGTTTGTAAGATCTACGGATCCGAGCCAGTGGAAGGAAGTTAGGCTGAATACAGTTATCTACTCGATAGGCGAAGGGGGAAAGTGGATGTACCCATATCCTGGGGAACCACTATAGATCGTGTGTTTGCTGTGTTACATTTAAATTATATAGATAGAATTATTCTGTGCTAAAAGTAGTTCTAAATTTCAGTATACCTTAAAATCAAAAAGACACAAAAAGATTAGAACCTATTCGCCCCCCCTCTAGGTGTTTAGGCTCTTGAATCAAAGTCTTTTAAATTGCTCTCTAATAAAAAGAAACTTAAGGATATTTCGTGTGTTTCTTTAAACGCAGAATGCTCGACAGTTGTATTAACTAAATTGCCGAAAAAAGTTTACGAACCGGGACGGTTTTCCATCCCATGCTTGTTCGACAATTTATTAATAAAACACGCCTTGGCTGATTTAGGAGCTAGTATAAATTTGATGCCTTTCTCTTTATTTAAAAAGCTTGGTTTGGGAACCCCAAGCCCAACTAAAATGAGCATCCAACTAGCGGACCGGTCAATAAAATACCCAATAGGGGTAGTAAAGGATGTGATGCTTAAAGTTGATAAATTTATTTTCCTAGTAGACTTTGTCATCCACGATATAGAAAAAGAAGCCGAAGTAGACCTTATACTCGGTCGTCCCATCCTTGCCACATCCGGGGCAATAATTGATGTAAGTAACCGAAAGCTTCTCCTACGAGTGGGGGACATTTTTAAGGCCAAAATTAATTCTCGTTGCACTATTATTGTGATACTATATCATCGATGTATTATTCTCAAATTATTTTCGCTCTTTAGTTAGACAAGAGACTCGTAAAATGAATCGATCACTCATAAGGTAAAGGGAGTAGAACGCAACCCTCGAGGGAGGACGACGTAACTCTTCCGAATTGGAGTGAAATCCAATAGCGAGGTTCACTCCCTAAAGCAAGTCTTAGGCAATGCGATTTGAGAACGAGAGTTCGGTTGATACACTTAAGCTTAGTTTAACCTAATCCTCGAAAGAAGGGTGTTCATGCTTCGGGAACCTCAACGGTCAAGGCCTCTTTAAAAAAAAGAATTGCATTCTATTTTCATTTTGTATCTTTCTTTTTTCCGAGGTGATTCAAAGATCGGGCACTAGCTTTTAACCCATAAAATTAAATCCGTTAACATTTCTAGTCTTTATTATTCGCAACCCCAATTCAAAGTTTTAATAGATTAGATAATAACGATTTTCAAAGTACAATTATTCAACCACCTCGAGTCTAATATAAGCTTGGTTTTTATAAACCTATATTACTTTCGATACGGTACACTTGCCGTTATTGTATGCATGCATAGTTTTGCGTAATTAGTTGGCAAGGCAGAAATGCGGCTAAGTCCATAGGCATTGAGTGACGACAACTCACTCAATGACATATAGCCAGAAGCATTTAATCAAGCTTCTTCATTTAAAGCCATAGCAAATCTTTTAAAGAATTCGGCTAAGTCTAAAAGTGTTGAGTGAACCTTGTTCACTCAACGCCAAGATCCAAAAGCTTTGAGTCAAGCTAATGTAGACAATCAAGTGGAAAAAGAGAAATTGACCAAGTTAAAAAGCATTGAGTGAAGCTTATTCACTCAACGCTCTCAATGGCAGATTTTAGAGGCAAAGGCAGAAAGCGTTGAGTGAGGCCAGCTCACTCAATGCCTTCCAACAGAAGGAGATTTGGCTAAGTATAGAGGTGTTGAGTGAAGCCAGTTAACTCAACACTCTCAATGCCTAATAGTTCAAAAAAATTTCTAAGTCCAGAATGGCTAACGTCAGCAAATTCAACAAAAGTCAAAAAAAAAAATGGTTATAAAAGAGTTGGAATTCATCAATAACATTGCCATCAATCTTATTCTGTGAAATGAAGGTTATAATCTATCATTAACACATCGACACGTGTCTATCGAGTCACTGGATGCCGGGATTATAAAAGGCAATTGTATCAGATTAGATGGATAACTTTTGACTGAATCAATTCATTTTCGCAAAAGTGGAGCGAAACTTCATCTTCTTCCCCCCCTCCATTATTGCAGAGACAAGAAGATCATTTCGATTAATCTGATGGTTCTCTGAGTTAGTTGCGATAACCAACATCTACTACAACACGATCAGGGATATTTTCCAAGCAGAGCAAAATCTGAAGATCAATCTCAGGATCGGTGAAGAAGATATATGTTGAAGGATTTCTCTAGATAGAAGTAAAGGCAGAGCAATCTAATTTCTGCCAAAATAGGTTAGCTGATTGAAGACCATCATTCTCTATCTTCCCCCCTTCATCAGCACGATCAGAAATTGTTTCTTAGTTAATTCCAACACAAGCATCATATTATTGAAGATTATAATCTTTGTGACTGTGAAGAAAATTGGGATGAGATTCTCTTAGATTGGGAAGCTATAGACTCAGAGAATAAATCTCTCCAGTCTAATGTACATCAACAATTACTTAATTTTTGTAGGATATTTTCAAGATCTGAGTTGTAAGCCTAGATTATAAAGGCTGAGGGTTAGATCTGGTGAGATCTGTATTGTAAGCCTAAGACATAAAGGCTGAGTGTAGGTTCTAGTATAGATCTGAGTAGTAGGATCCCTTGGATCTGAGGTAGGGCCATGGACTTGAGTGATAGGATTCATTCTTGAATCTGAGGGTTGGGGTTCAGTACACAAGTTGTAAGTCTTGGAGAAGACTGAGTGGTCCTGCGAGATCGTGTTGTAAGCTCTGAGGAGCTGAGTTATTGAAAAGTGCCTTGTCTAACATAATGTTAGAAAGGAGGGAGGGATAGTGGATGTACCCATACACTAGGGAACCAATATAAAACTTTGGTGTAATGTGTGTTAATGTCTTGAAAGCAGAATTAATCAATCAGAACGAAGCCTAAATCATGTAAAGGTTAAAAGAAAGCAAAAAGACTTTAACAACCTATTCACCCCCTCTAGGTGAATAACTATCCTTGAATTCAAAGACTTTCATCATCCCCTACCTCAAGCCAATGGTTATGATCAACCTAAGATGTTTTACTTTATTTTGCATTTCCCGGCCATCTGGCCAACACTACCACCAACTATCATCACCACAACCTCCATTGATGTGGTTGATCGCGTTTCCCCGTGATATGGCCGCCGGAGGCATCTCCTCTAGTGAACCCGAGCAAGACGAGAAAGATCACATTTTTCTCATTACATCGGGCTCAATTGAGCCCAATATATCTCCTAATGGATCTAGAAAGCCAGCACTGAGGGAGATGAGGAGAAATAGACCTGTAGATGGGCTTGGTGGTGGGTGTGGTGTTGGTGTACCAAGAATGACTTCTCCTCCGGCAAACTTGCTCCTGAAATTGATTCTCCACTATTTTTCTTGATCCAGGGCTCAAATTCCACTTCTCTCAGTTCTCTAAAACTAATTGTGGTCTTTGTTTTGGATGATATGGGTTGTATAAGGAGATGCCGTGATGGGGTGACCGACCATGAGCTTTGGTTGCTCCTCCTTTCTACCATGTGTCCACCACCACCTAAATCTCTTTGGCAATGAGTGTTGATGCTCAGATATGTGCTTGGTAGAGAGGAGGTGGGGCCAAGTGGCCTTTAATCCTCATTTCCCCCTTTGTCCATATTCAAAATTGGGGGAAATTACCACTTTGCCCCCATGCATGCCTCCACATGTCAAATTCATTAGGTAAGGGAGGTAATCATGCTTATGGGCTGTAGGATGGGCTGTTCATGGTGCCTTAGCCCATCAGAATTGGGCTTGGCTCTTAATTTCTCCTTTGGCCTAATGTTGAGCAAGTTTGACTTTAGGGTTATCTTGGTAAATTTGATGAGTGGGCTTGACCCACTTGATGGTCATGAGACTTATGACACCTCCAAACTTTGGTTGGGCCATGATCCATAGCCTTAGCCCATTGGAGTTGGGCTTGGCTCCTTAATTCACCATTTAGGTTTAATGTTGACCAAGTTTCACTATGGGGTTTACTTGGTCTATTTTATGAGTAGGCTAACCTCACTTGATGGTCATGAAACCTATGACACCACCCAACATGGGTTTGGTAATGATGATGCCCTACTTGAGCTACTTAGACCTATGTTTGTGGTTTTCAACAAATTTGGGTTAGGGTTGACTTTAGTCAAATTGGTGCAAAGAATGACCATATGATGGGGCTTTTTGGTCATTTAGATTTCTGTTAGGGACTTTGTGGTGAGGTCAAGTTGTAATTATTGTTTCACTTTGGTCTAGTTTGACCTAAGTGGACTTGAACCCTATAGTGGGCCCCATATGAGTCCACCATAACTCCTTGGGCCCTAAGGTCAATACCTATCCTAATTCCTCTCACTCACCACATACACTACCCTAATCTAAGTTAATGGGGTCAAGAATAAAAGGGATGTTATAGAGTGTACCTTATCAGGAGTAGGATTGTCCTGACTGTCTTCTGATATGGCCATAAGACTGAAATCCTCATCCTCTTCACAATCACTGTAAATACAGGACACTATGTCCCTTATGCTAGATGGGGCAGAAGGATGTTCATCCTCTTCTTCAATAGTTATGAGACCAATGTAGGCCTCCTCTTCATCTAATTTTGAAGACTTAGAATCAATTTCTGATAGGCTGATAGTCTTCTTAGCCAAAAAGCTCTTTTCAGCCTTCTTGTCCTTGTGATGCTTTTTGAGTTTAGTTTTATGTGCTCTGTTCTCTTAACTGGATAGTCAGCAATGACATGCCCACTCATGTTGCAATAGTAGCACACAACATAAGTCTTAACATATTTATTATTCTTAGAGTAATACCTTTCTCCAGAGTGGTAATTTCTGGATTTGTCCTTGCTGCAATAAGGCTTCCTTAAGGCGGAGCTTAGAGAGCCTGTGTTCTTCCACTATCTCCTTCTACTTAGCATCATCTTGAAATGCTTTGAGAATAGTTTTAGTTCTCCATCAGACAGTTCATTTCCAGAGGAGCTGGGATCTGAACTCTCAGACTCTACAACTCTCCTTGTTAGAGAGGGAGTCTTTTCCCTGCTCCTAGTGTCTTTAGCTCTGAAGGCCATAGTCTTTTCTTTGTTATGAGTTCTGGCGGCATCCTCTTCAGCCATCCTAGAGTTTGGCAACATCTTATGGAATAGCAGCTTCCTAAACATATTCGGAGGTAATGTGTTGGCCAAGTTGCGAACCTATCTGATGACACATGTTGGGATTTGTCTCCACAATACCTCAGATTTATAGAAAGTCAGACCTTGAACTAAGATGAATTAAGGTGTATTTGATATTGTGTTTAAGTTGTATGTGTGCAGGTTTTTATTGCCAAGTGTAGACCAATGTCAGTCTATAATGGGTCACCAAACACAGGACCATACAATGTAATCCCTCATTATGTGATCCAAAGTGTTAGCCCATGTATAGCCTCTCTATTGGGATGCACTTCCTACATGGACTTGGATTGGTGGACTGAAGTATTGAAGTTTATTCTTTTTTCAGAAGAATTTTTCTAAGTCCACATACTCGAGTAGCTTCCTTCATATACTCGAGTAAGTGACTTAGTACTCGAGTAAATCCTTAGACATACTCGAGAAGGCTCTGTATACTCGTGTAGATAAGCTTACTCGAGTAAGATAGTTAGTCACTCGAGTAGGTCATATTTTATACTCGAGTAGATCCTTCTGTCCTTAGATCAGAAGTTTTCTCTAAGTCCACATACTCGAGTACCTCGTTTGTACACTCGAGTAAGTGAGTCTGTACTCGAGTAAGTTGGATTACATACTCGAGTAGACTGTATTGCACTCGAGTTGGTGATAACTTGTACTCGAGTAGTTGGTTAGTTACTCGAGTAAGTGCTCTGTTGATACTCGAGTAGATATGCACTCTTCATCTCAGGAAGTTTCTAAGTCTACCTACTCGAGTAGTTCCCTATATACTCGAGTAAGTGACTCTGTACTCGAGTAGTAGTTTTTCATACTCGAGTAGCTTAGTGATTACCTGAGTAATCTTCCCCAGATACTCGAGTAGTTCACTTTCCCGTCACTCGAGTATCTCCAACTCTTCTACTCGAGTAGTTCTTCCTATTTTATCTGAGAAATTTTCTCTAAGTGTTTTTACTCGATTATATACTCTCATACTCGAGTAGTTCTAAAATCACTCGAGTGTTGATCTCTGAATCACTCGAGTAGCTTCTCTTCTTATACTCGAGTATGCTCCTCCTATCCACTCGAGTATATAACATCTTGTACTCGAGTATGTCTCTTCTCTATCTCGAGTATATCTGTTCAATTATTCCTGAAATTCTCCAAGTACAATTTCGCTGTGTATTTCAAATTAATCATTTCTGATTGGTTCACGTGTCATCCCTAATTAAATTTCTGACCGTTGGAGTCCACCTATAAATAGGTCCTTTCAGATTTGACTAATAACAAGTTTACAGAGATTATTATTTTAAGAAAGAGAAAATTTCCCGTGAACCCTAATTTCTCACGCCGCCGCCATTGTCGTTCACGGAAGAAGGTCTGGATCAACGATCTCCGATCGCTGCTTTCAACTTTGTTTCTCCAGCGATCCAGACGAAAGATAATCACTCGATCTCGCCGAGCCTCAAAGATTTCTGATCTATTTTCTCGATCGAGGTGATTCCATTTTTCAGATATGTGGATCTCTCTTAAGTCATCTTCAACATATTCTGATCAAGCCAAAGTTCTCAAGGAAGAAGACTATCAAAGATCCAGATCTGTGCAATATATTGTTTGTATTTTCTTTTCAAACAAATTTCTTTATAGGAGTATTTCTCCGAGTTTTGTAGGAAGGCTTTATCTTCCGAGTGTAGATCCGATTTGGATCGAGTTTTGTAGGAATGTGGTTCCGAGGTGTAGGATTGTTTTCAATCCGAGATAGTGGAGTAGCCGAGTCTAGTGGTTTGCTAGATCGGTGAGGAAAGTGGACGTACCCAAGATTGGGGAACCACTGTAAATCTCTTGTCGTCTGTGTGATTGCTTGATCTTTGCTGTGTTAATTTTTATTCCGCATTTGACACGCATTTCACCTATTCACCCCCCCCCCCTCAAGGTGATTTAGGTAGACAACTTAGTTTTCTCAATTGGTATCAGAGGGAGGTTGATCGTTAAAAGGTTAACACCTTTATCTAATCCTTACCAAGTTGTCTCAAGAGAAATTTCAAGCATGAGTAAGACCAAGGATTTTGCTAAGCTCCCTATCTACACCAAGAACAATTTTCCTATGTGGAAGGAAAGTGTTAAATTCTTTATGGAAGCAGTAGATCCTCGGATCTTCTTGATTGTTGAAGAAGGTCCCGACATTCCTATGACCACCTCCACCATATATTCATCTAAGCAAGTTCCAAAGAAATTGATGGATCTGGATAAGGACGAGATTGCACTTGTCTCTTTGGACAAGAAAGCAAAAAATATTATCGCAAGTGCAGTCGATGACTCAATGCTACAGAATCTGATTCATTGCCAATCTGCCAAGGAGATGTGGCAATCCCTAGTGACTCTAATGGAAGTTACAGAAGAAGTGAGGGATGATCGAAGGTACCTACTGAACCAGAAATATGAAGCCTTCTGGCAGGGTCATATGAAAGCCATAGCTGACACTTTTGAGAACTTCTTCAAGATAGTAAATGGACTCAGAGTTTATGGACGTGTCTTCACCAATGGGGAACTCAATGAAAAATTCTTAAGATCCCTAACCAAGGAATGGGACAATAAGGTATGTGCCATTCGGGAGTTTGGAAGGCTAGCTGAGACAGACCCGCAGAATCTTTTCGGAAAGCTTATGTCTTACGAGCTACAAATCAACTCAAGAAAAGCTGAAGAAGAGATAAGCAGGTCCACATCCAAGGAGATGTCTGTCGCTCTAAAGGCAGATAGCTCAAGGAAGACAAAGGCTAGCTCTCCTGCCCCAGTTCCTGAAGCTGATGAAGAAGAATCATCTGATCCAAGCTCATCTGGCTCAGAACTATCTGAAGGAGAGTTCTCATTGCTCTCCCGGCAATTCAAGAAATTCTTAAATAAGAAGAAGCAATGGAGAGGCAAAGATGCCTCATTTAGAAGATCACAACGTGACGGTGATCAGCGAAAGAAAGGCTCAAGTAGCCACGACAGGTATAACTCTAAATAGAACAAACAAATTTCGATTGACATCGTTTGTTATTGTTGCAATAAGCCAGGTCACGTCATCGCGGACTTCCCTCACAAGAAGAAAGAGGGCGGCAGACGTGAGGAAAAGAAATCCTCATACCACAAGAAGAGGACAGAGAAGAGTCTAGTAGCCAAGAAGAGCAAAACTCTCAGCGACTCTGACTCATCTGAGTAGAGTGAAGAAGAGGAAGCTTACTTTGGGCTCATGGCTCACTCAGATGATGAACAAGTCCCCCTGTTCACTGGGGAGGTAAAATCTCACACTCCTCTCTCTGATTCTGATGATGATAATGAGCAAGAGGGCTATTCCTCTGAAGATGAATCTGAACTCATGGCCCAGAACAAAGAGTTGCTCATGACCTACGAAAAATGTCGTAGAGTAGTGAAAACTCAAGCTAAAGAGATAAAATCTCTACAGGCTAGTGAGAGCAACTTGAGAGAAGAAGTCGCTAAGACTAACTCTCTTCAAGATAACTTCAATAGTGCTATGGATGAATACAATCAAGCTCTCAAGCACCTCGACCTTAAAGAGGAAATCATCAAAGAGTTGGAACAACGACTTGAGGCTGAGAAGAAACTTGTTGAGAGTTTCTCAAAGCCTAAGACAGTTCTTCCACTCGTTGCTGAATTCTCAGCTAAGGCCAAGGGTGCTGGTTTAGGCCATATTGGTTCTTCTAGTAAATCCTCTAGGAGAAACAAGGCCAAGAGAAAGAATAAGGCTGCCCAGAAGGGTCTAGCTGAAGAAAAAGGGAAAGCTCCCTTGGAACCTGTTCTGTTCAAGAAAGTTATCTTTCCTACGAACGAACTCGACTATGAGTCTACCTATGGACACTTTTCTAGGCCGATCCCTGAGAAGCCTATGTCAAGATACCAAGGTTAGACTCGTCCTCGTAACTTTGGCAAGAGTGTCTTAAAGCACCCTATGAAGAGATTCAACTTCAAAGCTATGGACCTTATGCTCATGGTCATAACATCAAGAAGACACTAAAGGTAAAACCTATTGTGGAAAAGCTTATGAAGGAGAAGACTTCATGTAGCTGTCTTCATCATGAAGCTTCCTCCTCCAAAAACAAGGTTCCTGCTAGACCATCACTTCAGAAAATCAAGAAGGAATACACTAGGCAAAGATACAACAGGTTCGACTGTTGGTGTTGTGGCAGAATTGGTCACTTTGCCATCGATTATTTGTTCAATCCTAGTAATGCTGCAACCCCTCAAGTTAGCAACGTGAGAATGACCACTCATGAGGCTAATACTCGTAGGGGGAGTTTTCTAACTCGAGACCAAGGACCCAAACGTGTTTGGATTCCTAAGGCTAAGTGATTGTAATTGCAGGTATGTCCAAAGGCCACCAAAATGCCAATCTGGTATTTGGACAGCGGATGTTCTCGGCATATGACCGGGACAAGAAGCCTACTCCAGAATTTCACCTCAGTCTGCAACGGACCAAAGGTCATCTTTGGAGGTTCAGATCGAGGGATAACTAAAGGCTATGGTATGATTTCTAACGGTAGCGTTTCCTTTTTGGATGTAGCATATGTTGAAGGATTGGAACACAATCTCATCAGCATAAGCCAACTATGCGATAAAGGATATGTAGTTGAATTTCATGCTGACAAGTGTTTGATAAAATCGGTTAATAACTTGGAAACAATTTTATCAGGCACTCGAAGCAGAAATATTTTCTGTTTAAATTTCATTTGTATTGACACTTCTACACCAGTATGTCTTTTAGCAAAAAGTAGTGCATCTCTTGCTGACCAATGGCACAAGAGACTAGCACATATTAATTTCAAAACTATTAATATATTATTCTCTCAAAACTTAGTACGTGATGCCCCCAATGTCAAGTGCATTACGGACAGCCCTTGTCATGCCTGTATCAAAGGCAAGCAAACAAGGAGTTCATTTAAAAGCATAATAGGCAAGGATTCCAATAGAAGCTTATATCTTCTCCATATGGACTTGTTTGGTCCACTGCAAGTTAGAAGTTTGGGAGGTAAGGAATATACGTTGGTTATTGTGGATGATTACTCGCGCTTTGCGTGGGTGTTCTTTCTGAAACACAAGTCAGATACCTTCAGTATTTTCACAAATTTTGTTAGGCAAATCCAGAATGAATACAACTATTCCGTAGTCAAAATCAGGAGTGACAATGGAACGGAATTCAAATCTAGAGCCATGACAGAATTCTGCGAAAGTCAAGGTATCTTTCATGAGTTTTCCTCTCTTCGCACTGCACAACAAAATGGAGTAGCTGAGAGAAGGAACAGAACACTCATAGAGGCTTGCCGGACCATGTTGAGTGATGCCTCACTTCTAGAGTACTTCTGGGCTGAAGCCATCAACACCGCTTGTCACGTGCAAAATCGAGCTCTCATCAACAAGAACCATGATAAGACTCCTTACGAACTTTTAAAAGGCAGGAAACCAACCATTTCGTATTTTAGAATCTTTGGCTGCAAGTGCTTCATACTTATCAACGATAAGTATCACACTACCAAGTTTAGCGAGAAAAGCTTTGAAGGTATTTTTGTAGGTTATAGTAGCCATAGTAAGGCCTATAGAGTATTCAATAGAAAAACTCTGGTAGTAGAAGAGTCGATACATCTTGTATTTGATGAGACGAGTCTGCTGCACAGCAACTCGTCTAGTGTGCCTAGTGTAGATGCAGGTACAAAGTTGAAGGAACTTAGCTTGGATGAAACTACTAAAGATAAAGACGAGACGTTCATCAAGATCACCTCTACAACCCCTATTGGAGAGATAGATGATCAAGATGAACAACACATCCCAGCTGAAGATGCAACTCCAGTGGCTGAAGAGATCCCAGATGCAAGGACTTTAGAGTTCAGACACTTGAAGGATCATCTCGTTGATCAAATCATAGGAGACCCTTGGGATGGCGTCAGAACTTGTCGAGGTACAACTAACGAGAATTTACACTTAAGTTTTCTTTCACAGGTTGAACCAAAGAAGTTTGAGGAAGCCAACTCCGACGCATCCTGGATCCTAGCCATGGAAGAAGAACTGAATCAGTTCAAACGATGCAAAGTTTGGACACTTGTTCCTAGACCCAAGGGTAAGAACGTCATTGGTACAAAATGGGTCTACCGGAACAAGATGGACGAAGATGGAACCATCATAAAGAATAAAGCCAGACTTGTCGAATAGGGATATCGTCAAGAAGAAGGAATTGACTTCGACCAGACTTATGCTCCAGTGGCAAGACTGGAAGCGATCAGGTTATTTCTTGCCTACGCTACACTTAAGGGCTTTACCGTCTATCAGATGGACGTTAAGTCCGCCTTCCTAAATGGTGACATAAAGGAAGAAGTGTATGTAGAGCAACCACCAGATGCAGATTTTGCAGGTAGCAAAGACGACAGGAAAAGTACTTCCGGGACTTGCCAATTACTCGGAAGGAGACTTATTTCCTGGAGCAGTAAGAAACAGAACTGTGTTGCCATCTCAATAGCTGAATCAGAGTACATCTCTGCAGGCAGCTGTTGTGCACAGCTTCTCTGGATCAAAAATCAGTTTGAAGACTACAACATGAAGTTCTAGAACATTCCTTTGTTTTGCGACTCATCCAGCGCTATAGCAATCGCCAACAACCCAGTCTCCCACAGCCGGACCAAGCACATAGAGATTCGTTATCATTTTATCCGGGAGCATGTGGAAAATGGAGACATAGATCTACAATATGTCTCCACAGACAGGCAAGCTGCAGATATATTCACCAAGCCGCTGGACGAGTCCAAGTTCTCGTTTTTCAAAACAAAACTCGGGCTGCTCAACAAAGAAGACTAGCGATGGACTCACAAATCAAGAAGATATCAGTGATGTTGGCTGCTCAGAGATAAAGACTTCAGTGGCAACATATATCTCCCAAGGAAAATTGTCCTTCAAAGTAAGATACCCGAGTATATCAAGACAGATACACGAGTAAACGGAAAATACTCGAGTAAAAAGTTTGACATACACGAGTAGTTGACCACATACTCGTGTATGAACTTGACCTACTCGAGTATGCTCCGTCTCATACTCGTGTATGACAAATCTACTCGAGTATACGGACTTCAGATTTTGGATTTCTAATTTTTCTATTCGCACCTAGCTATTTGCCGCTTGATTCAGGTATGAATTTATTTTCCTTAAACTAATTAGAATCATATATATATCTAGAAAAATCGGAAAATCCCTTTCCACTTCTCATTCTCTCGAGTAGCCGCCGAATCTTCATCTTCCAGAAAACCGCAGAGCATCGTCGTCTTCGCCTCTCCCGTCCTCCAGAATCGCAGATGGCCCCCTCTTCTAAAATCGGCATAGGCTCAGAACTTGCCCCCGCGGGCATAGCCGATCTTTCAGATGATTTTCGAAATCTTCTGATTTTGTTCGAGAACGCCGGACTGTCGTTCATTCTCCAGACGCCGTGCCAAGTTATTTTCCCAGCTGTTGAAGAGTTCTATCAGAATCTGAAGGTAAAAGCAATGGAAAGCTCCTGAAATCCAAGGTCAGAGGGATAAAAATCCGACTGGACAAAGGCGCATTACCTGCTCTTTTAAAACTGTCAGTAGTAGATTACGATGACGAAATGACTGCTGAAGATTCCGTAAGAACTAGTTTATTCTGTGGAGCTAACCCTCAAGCCCATTCATTTAGTAGAGCTGATTTCAACTTAGAAGGAAAGTTCCTAGTGGATGTCATTGCTAAGGTACTGCTATGCAAAACTTACTCCATTCGAGACATTTCTATGGAAATGTTTGATATAATGCAAGAAATTATCTGCCACAAATGATTCCAGTTTGGACTGTTGATCCTAGATAAAATCAGAGATAGCATTAAGCATCCTAGTTTTGCAAGAATTATTTCCCTCCTTCTTCATGAAATCAATCCTTCAGTCTTTAACTTATCCAAAGGGACTCCACTGCATCACATGAAAAAAGTTTCTATATCCTACATCCAGCGATATGAAATTAAAATTCTGTACTCAGCCCAAGCATCCAAAGCTGCTGTCCCTTCAGTAGGTTCCCAAGAAATCAATGTACCTGATGACAGGATTCCATCTCCTCCTCCACATCAAACTGCTGCTACCTCTGGTGCAACAGTTGAGGGGGAGCCTGCTTCATCTCATTCTCAGCACCCAACTTCATCAGAACCCTCACAGCAATCAGAAGTTAGGGACTCTCTACCTCCAGTTTCTCCTCCTCCAGCAGATCCCCACTCAGAGATTCTAGATCCAACAATCCTACTATCTACTGTATAAGATATCAATAAATTGATTGATGAGCTCAGCTCAGATGCACCCCTGGTTCAAAATGAATCAGTTGTATTGACTCCAGAGGCTCAGATTCCTGCTCAGTCTCCTGCTCAGACTCCAGCACAGTCTCCTGTCCAGTCTTCTGCTCAGTCCTCTGCTGCAGAGGAAAGCAAGCCTGAAAATATTCTTTTGTCTGATGATGAGGAAGTATCTCCAAAACTAGTGGAGGCTCCTCCGAGGAGTTTGGACTTCTCTATTTCCTCCTTCATTAATACAGAAGAATCTGCTCAGATAGAATCCTTCAAAAGAGCTGAAAGCTCAGTGGTAATTACTGAAATACCTCCATGGGTTGTTCCTGCTCCTTCAGTCCCTGTCCCAACTTCAACTCCTTCTACTTCTTCAGATCTGGTAAGCAAGATTGAACAGCTACTCAGTGAACAAAGAAAGTACTTTGTTTCCTCTCTAGCCTCAGTAAATAACAAAGTCTCTACTCTTGAAAAGGAGATGAGTAGAGGCTTTGCTGAAATTCAAGCCAATACTGATGAGCTCAAGAGATTGTTTCAATTGGGTGGAAAAGCTTTAGATCACACTATTACAAGTATAGGTGAACTAAGGAATCAAGCTGAAACTGTTGCACATAATCAGATAATATTGGACAAGAATGCTGAAGCAAATGTGATGAAAGTATGTGAAGAAGTTGGCACTTTCAAAGATGAAGCAATTGCCAAGCTAGCTGTAGATATCAGCAAGGGGGAGAAAGTTGTCAAAGAACAAGTTGAAAAAGTAGTTGAAAAACTGTCTGAACAAGCTCAAACAACTGTGAATGATCTAGTAAAGAATATGAAAGCAGATATTCTATCTCAACTCCAATCTGTCAAATTCTACATTTATGATACAGCTGCATGGGTAAATAATCAGAACTTCCCAAATTCTCAACTCAACCCTACCATCATTCCCAAGTTCTTGGACCCTCTTGAAGAACATCCTCCAGCAGATGCTCCAGCTCAGGCAAACATTCCAGGAGATATGCCAGTCTTTTCACCCAGACCTGCTGGTGATGTGACTGAGCCTCCTCTCTTTTATACTGATATTTGGCAAGATGAACTTCCTCCTAGTTCTCAAGGTGTCCCAAAGAAGAAAAGGAAATTTGGTGACAGCGCTTCTGCCAGCCGTTCTGCACCTAGAAAAGAGCTTGCCCCAGCTTCTGAAGGTAGATCAGAAATTGTTCATACTGAAGTTTGGAGTCCAACCTCCAAATCTCTGATCCTTGATACCCTGAAGATAGTAACAGATCTTGGTGAGCACAGAGATCAGTATTACAGTTATTCAGAATAGAAAGCTTATGAAGCATCCCAGATCAAGATCATACTTCATGACAGAAATTGGGGATACAACAACCCAACTGCTCCTCCTAGGCCCAGAACATATTTTCCTAAACCATTCAGTTATCTAGAGAGGCAAGAGCTGAAGAGAGAAAGAATGCACAAAGGAGCCCCTTCTTGAGTCAATGAGAATGTGGAAATGGACTTTTTAATATGTTAAAAACATTTCTATATATACATTTTTGATTCTGATTATGGCTATCATATTATTTATCCTGCTTCAGTTTATTTTTTTGAAGTATATGTGTGTTGTTCTTTTTACTATAAGTAATTCACCTTAGTGTAGAGGGTGCTGACATCTATAAATAGGGGGAGATTATTGGGATTTGTCTCCACAATACCTCAGATTTATAGAAAGTCAGACCTTGAACTAAGATGAAATAAGGTGTATTTGATATTGTGTTTAAGTTGTATGTGTGCAGGTTTTTATTGCCAAGTGTAGACCAATGTCAGTCTATAATAGGTCACCAAACACAGGACCATACAATGTAATCCCTCATTGTGTGATCCAAAGTGTTGGCCCTTGTATAGCCTCTCTATTGGGATACACTTCCTACATGCACTTGGATTGGTGGGCTGAAGTATTGAAGTTTATTCTTTTTTCAGAAGAATTTTTCTAAGTCCACATACTCGAGTAGCTTCCTTCATATACTCGAGTAAGTGACTTAGTACTCGAGTAAATCCTTAGACATACTCGAGAAGGCTCTGTATACTCGTGTAGATAAGCTTACTCGAGTAAGATAGTTAGTCACTCGAGTAGGTCATATTTTATACTCGAGTAGATCCTTCTGTCCTTAGATCAGAAATTTTCTCTAAGTCCACATACTCGAGTACCTCGTTTGTACACTCGAGTAAGTGAGTCTGTACTCGAATAAGTTGGATTACATACTCGAGTAGACTGTATTGTACTCGAGTAGGTGATAACTTTTACTCGAGTAGTTGGTTAGTTACTCGAGTAAGTGCTCTGTTGATACTCGAGTAGATATGCACTTTTCATCTCAGGAAGATTCTAAGTCTACCTACTCGAGTAGTTCCCTATATACTCGAGTAAGTGACTCTGTACTCGAGTAGTAGTTTTTCATACTCGAGTAGCTTAGTGATTACCCGAGTAATCTTCCCCAGATACTCGAGTAGTTCACTTTCACCTCACTCGAGTATCTCCAACTCTTCTACTCGAGTAGTTCTTCCTATTTTATCTGAGAAATTTTCTCTAAGTGTTTTTACTCGAGTATATACTCTCATACTCGAGTAGTTCTAAAATCACTCGAGTGTTGATCTCTGAATCACTCGAGTAGCTTCTCTCCTTATACTCGAGTATGCTCCTCCTATCCACTCGAGTATATAACATCTTGTACTCGAGAATGTCTCTTCTCTGTCTCGAGTATATCTGTTCAATTATTCCTGAAATTCTCCAAGTACAATTTCGCTGTGTATTTCGAATTAATCATTTCTGATTGGTCCACGTGTCATCCCTAATTAAATTTCTGACCGTTGGAGTCCACCTATAAATAGGTCCTTTCAGATTTGACTAATAACAAGTTTACAGAGATTATTATTTTAAGAAAGAGAAAAGTTCCCGTGAACCCTAATTTCTCACGCCGTCGCCATTGCCGTTCACGGAAGAAGGTCTGGATCGACGATCTCCGATCGCTGCTTTCAACTTTGTTTCTCCAGTGATCCAGACGAAAGATAATCACTCGATCTCGTCGAGCCTCAAATATTTCTGATCTATTTTCTCGATCGAGGTGATTCCGTTTTTCAGATCTGTGGATCTCTCTCAAGTCATCTTCAACATATTCTGATCAAGCCAAAGTTCTCAAGGAAGAAGACTATCAAAGATCCAGATCTGTGCAATATATTGTTTGTATTTTCTTTTCAAACAAATTTCTTTGTAGGAGTTTTTCTCCGAGTTTTGTAGGAAGGTTTTATCTTCCGAGTGTAGATCCGATTTGGATCGAGTTTTGTAGGAACGTGGTTCCGAGGTGTAGGATTGTTTTCAATCCGAGATAGTGGAGTAGCCGAGTCTAGTGGTTTGCTAGATCGGTGAGGAAAGTGGACGTACCCAAGATTGGGGAACCACTGTAAATCTCTTGTCGTCTGTGTGATTGCTTGATCATTGCTGTGTTAATTTTTATTCCGCATTTGACATGCATTTCACCTATTCACCCCCCCTCTAGGTGATTTAGGTAGACAACTTAGTTTTCTCAACACAGATCTTGATATCCCATTCCTTGTTTAAGGATCTTAAGAACTTGTCATTTAGCTAATAATTAGTGAACTGTCTGTTATAGGTGATCAGACTGTTCACAATTATAAAGAACTTCTCATAGCATTCATCTATGGAGTCTTTCTTCCCTTGCTTTAAGGCTTCGTATTGTTGATTTAAGAGGGATTTTCTATTATCCCTCATCTCCTCTATCCCTTCTATTTAAATAATGACAGAGTCCCACATTTCTTTGGCTGTTTGGAAATGGACAAGGTTCTATAATGTGGAGTCATCTATGGTACTGACAATGATGTTTTGCGCCCTCTTATCTATGGTTGCCAAGTTGACTACATCCTTAGTCATTTCAGTATACTTCTTTGGAGTCTGGATATTTGCATCTAAGACAGATACCTTCATGGGAATGAAGGGTCCTTCTTGGACTGTAATGAAGATCCTAGGGTCTGAGAATCAATGAATAGCCTAACCCTTTCATTTTAAATTCCAAAGTTTTTTTTCTAGAGATAGGGAGCTTCATGTAGCCCAACTCCTTGTGGTTCTTACCTGAACCCATAAAGTTAATCTTAGCTACTCATAGAGATATGTTCAGACTATTAAGTCCTTTTTGAACAACCTTCCTCTGATACCACTTGAAAGTCTTTATTTCAAGAGTAGTTATATAACTAGAGCGGGAGGGGGGAATTGTTTTTCAAGTCTTTATGACTACTTTTACTTTGGTGTGTTGTGAGTTAGCTTATTGAGTTTGCTTTCAAGAACACAGAAAAGCACACCAATATTTGTAGTGGTTCCCCAAGATATGGGTACATCCACTTTCCCTCCCACCTTTCTAACATTGGGTTAGACAAGTTAATCTTCTCCAAATACCAGCTCAAAGAGCTTATAACACAGATCAATCAGAATCTCTCAGATTTTCTCCATGTCCTACCTCAGACCTAAGCCATACTTACTCAGAGTAAATGTTACTCTTACAGATCAATGACCAAACGGATCACATACCTCAGGTTTGACACATAGCCCTACCACTCAGGCTAAAAGGTTAGCCCTACACTCAGAGGTAATAATATCCTACAGCTCTGATCTGACTCAAATCCTACCTCTCAACCTTTTTATAATAGGCTTACAACTCATATCAATAATAATCATACAGAAAGAGTTTGGGTTTGATGGTTATTGACTCCAGTAAAAAGATTCTCTGAGTCTTCTTCTTCTTGAACTGAAAAGCATTAGTTCAAACTTCTTCACAGCAATAAGTATTTAGATCTTCAATAGTTTAGCTTGTGCTGAGAAGACACTGCAGAGTCTTGTACCTTCAAGCCTTTGACGTAACAGTAGAATGTATTGGCCTTGAATATGAACAACAACCTGAAGTAGCTCTACAACTTCTTCTTGTTCAGAAAATGAGATTCCTTATCTTAATGTTGAAGACAAATTAATACTTTGGATTTTCTTTTTTCTTCAACAACCAACTTCTGTCTGTAGTCCACAGGCTCACTGTGAGAATCAATTTCAGGAGATCTATTTCTTGATCGTAAGGAAAAAGGCGACCAAAAATGTCTCTTTAATTTCTCGAAAATCACCTTTTCATGATCTTTGTCCAACGGTTTATGTGCAGTATGGACCATCCAAAATCGGCAACTGTATCGTCTCTTTCTACATTAAATGTTGTACTAAAGGCATGTGATGCCTTTTGTCATGTAGCATGCAAATTCCAAGACATTTGAATTCTTTATGATGCCAGCATGACTCAGTGCTTGTGGACCTTGGTAATTTCTAGACAATCTATTTAGGCGTTGAGTGAAGTTTTTTCACTCAATGTAGAACTAGTTATAAGAATTAAGGTATTGAGTGATCCTTTATCACTCAGCGCTTCTGGACTTGGTTGAAATTTCTTTGTATTAAGGCATTGAGTGCAGCTTCTACACTTAACGCTTCTGGACTTTGCATGTCTTCTTGATGGGATATTGGGTGGCCTTCCTCACTCAACACTTCTATACTTAATTTGAAATCCAATTGAGTAGGCGTTGAGTGAACTGCCTTCACTCAATGCTTCTATCCTTAGACAGATTTCTAGTCAGCAACTCTGAGTCTTTGACTGTATTGAGCTCTGTCAATGCTTTTCCCTTTCTGAAGTTGAGTGAAGTGATTTCACTCAATGCTTCTGGACTTAACCAATTTTCTTCTTTTTCAATAACCTATCTTAAGTCCAACTATCATTGTGACTCTGACTGCTTGTACAATAAATGTAACAGTATTCAACATACATAGAATAAACTTTAACATATATTAGATACATCCATGTGTATACCATTGACATGTGACCCTTCTTTAAATCTAGTACATAGTGATCAGTGGACCCAACACATGGGTAATTGGAACCGGCCGCCCTTTAATATGAAAGAAAACCTTTATAGTAAAATGTACATTCGAGGTTGGAGGAATCACCCCAACTTTTCATGAAGTAATCCAAAAAATGGTGTGCGTCCCCTATATTTAAATCCACTTAGATTTACACCACCACAAGCTCCAAAGCCACCTTCAATTGAGGAGGTTTCTCCAAATATTCTACTGGTAATGATGCAAACACTCGAAATCTCACAGGATCGATCTGTAACTTGGAGAACCAAATTGTGTAACTTGCAAAAATGCTCTCTAATTGCTAATAAGGAGCATTAACAGTAAATACAATGACTAACTCAAAGGAGCACACAAAAGCATTCAAGTTATGGAGCGGGAAGGAGGTAATTACTCCAAACAAACCAGTTGAATCTATGGCAATCATTTCTTCACCACCTCCTCCTCCAAATAAAAATAAAGAATTTTAGCCTTCACTTTCTTACCTCTCTAAATTTAAAAAAATGGATGGACAAAAATTTTTGTAATTTTTTGTAATTATTTAAAAAATGCATACAAATTTACCATTTTGCGAAGTCATCACTCAAGTGTCGAAATACGTAAAATAACTCAATGATATTTTATCACATAAAATGAAATATGAGGATATTTCTATCATTCAATTAATTATGAAATGTTCTATAAATTTGCTTAATGAGTTACCATATAAATTAAATGATCATGGTTGTTATTCTATGTTTTGTGTTTTTTGTGATTTATTAGTTAAACAGGCTTTGGCCAATCTAGGTGCTAGTATTAATTTGATGTCATATTCTTAATTTTAAAATTATTATTAGAGGAACCTAATTACACTAGAATGAGCATCCAATTAGTAGAACAATCAATAAATTGCCCAATGGATATTACGGAAGATGAGCTTGTCAAGATTGATAAATTTATCTTTCCATTATATTTTGTCATCCTTGACATAGAAGAGGACGCCAAGGTACCACAAATTCTCGGCCGCCCCATCCTTATCACCTCTCGTGTTATTATTAACGTTTATAATGGTAAACTTCTCTTTAGAGTCAGAGATGGTTAAGTTACCTTTACTATCAATTCTTTAATGAAAAATACATTATCTAATGACGACTAATGTTTCTTTTTGAAGGCTTTACATGATGAAGACTCCATTTTATTTTTTGACTTTATTTAACTATTTATATATTGCGGATCTTGAATCTTTAAATATTTTATCTCATGGAAATAATGATGAAGAGATCACTCACGCTCTGGTATGTGAAATTTTAGAGTAAAAACCTCCTCTTCTAGATTTAAAACAATTACCTTATCATCTTGAATATCTATTTTTAGAGGATAATTATAAACTCCCTATAATTATGTCAGTGTTTCTTTCCGATTATGAAAAATCTAAATTTTTAATATTTTGAAAAATCATCACTATACAATTACATGGAAAATTTCGGATATTAATGGAATTAATCCCTCCCTTTGTACACATAAAATCCTTTTAGAAGAAAATTCATGCAAAATCATTCAACCTCATTGCCAAATAAATTCTAACATGAAGGAAGTAGTCAAGGAGGAAGTAATTAAATTATTAGATGAGGAATTATCAACAAAATTTGGGATAGCACCTGGGTTAGTCCATTCAAAGTAGTGTCTAAAAGGGAGGGATTACAGAAGTTCTAAATGATAAAAACAATATAATTCCTACTCTCACCATTATCGGATGGTAGGTGTGCATCAAATATCATAAACTAAATAATGCTACTCATAAGGATCACTTTCCTTTGTCGTTCATTGATCAAATTCTTGATTTGCAATTCAGAAACTCTTTTTTATTATTTTCTTGATGGTCTAGCTTGCACTCGCCTGCAATTCGTAACCATCTCAGAGAGGTCTAGCTCGCACTCGCCTGCAGAATAGAGGTGGGGGGAAACCCAGGTCACGTCTGACTAGGGCGCCGAGTAATGCCTTGGCATCCGCCGTCTCGCACTGGCCCCAGGGAGCTCAGCCGACATTAGGCGAGCTGGACCGGTCAGACCCGTGTCTGCCGAGGTTTGGGGAAGGCGGTAAGTGCCAGCTCCATCGAGCACTCGCTGCCCCAGGCAAGTGGAGGCTGCGAGTGCCAGCTCTATCGAGCACTACTCGCCTCAAGCGAGTAGAGTTTTTAGAGGGCCACTAGCCCAGTTTTTCTGTGATGTATCTTTACCATTTTTCCCACGTTGGCCTGCCTATAGGCTACTAGAATAGTGGAGTTATGTTATTGTCAGACTCAGCTGAGCTTCACATAGCTGTTCAGAACAGTGAAGGTTGGCTACTTGAAGGTCAATTTCAGAAATTTATAAATAAACCCAAGGGGTACCTCAGAAGGCGTGCTCACTGGTCTCCCAGTCTTCTAGCGCTTTCTGAGGATTCCTTAGCTCGTTTCTTGGATAGGGAGGGGAAGTGCTCTAAGATCTTCTGGGTGTGTGGTGGGACCTCCGCACCAAGCCCTTGGGTCAGTTCGTTATTCTTTTTCCATGTCATTTTGCTTGCAAAAGAGAAGTAGGTGTGTGCTCACCCCTTCCCCAAGGGTGAACTCCACAGAGACCGATTTTTTGGATTTAACATTCTGGTGCAGTGAGCGTGGAGTGTGGTCAGCACAGAAAATCTTCAGCAAGCTTGATGATAGGAGGAGAAGGACATGGCTCAGACAGGTCCAACTCGCCCCCCCCCCCCCCCCCCCGCCTCTCGCCACGGTGGGGATGTTCGAAGACTTCAGGCGAGAGGTGCTTCGCCTCGTCAAGTTCGCACTCGGCGCACGTGTTGAGATCTCAACTCTAGCAGCGCCAGGGCTCGCAGACCCGGCCCTTGGCGAAGACACTCCTGGCAGGAGGGATGGGAAAGAAGTTGTAGAGGAAGGAAGAGGCAGCGAGCTCCCTGGGCAAGTATTCTTCCCGGGCTCGGCGAGCGGCGGCAGGTTTAGCGAGATGGGGGTGCGAGACCCCCCCCCCCAGCTCGCTCAGTAGGTGGAGGCAGCCCCTTCAGCGAGCAGGTTTCTTTTGCCCAAGTTTGAGAGGGGTTTAGGGAGCCCGAGTTGTCGTATTACATCGGGAAGGGAGACCCGGTCCAACACGTCCAATGGTTTTGAGGATGTGCTCTCGATCCGACAGATGTCGGATAGGTTCAAGTGTAGGCTCTTTGCCATCACTATCAAGGAGAAGGAGAGAGAGTAGTTTCACCAACTACTGGCCAGCTCAATTTACTGCTTCGAGGACCTGCGTTGGGGGTTCATGTTTAGATTCACCACCTCCAAGAGGAGGAAGAAGGAGTCAGAGTCCTTGTTCCACACCAAGCAGGGGGTGAACGAGACATTGGGGGGATACGTGGACCGGTTCCAGGAGGAGGTGACCCAGGTTCAAGAGATGTTTGGTCACACCCTGATGATGACCGTCACCCTTGGGCTGCAACAGGGTTTCTTCAGAATGGAACTGAAGAGGGTGCCACCCCTATCCTGTAATGACCCCATCCGTTAGATGACGTATAGTAGAAGGTCCGGCCGGGGCCCCACACTATATGCCACAAACAGACGGTGAGGTCACAGGATAATACCAAACCAAATACGAATCCTAACTCAGAGCATTCTAGCGAAAGCTTTAAGTTACAACTTTGAACTCTTAACCGGAATGTCCATATATATAAAACCACCTTTATATATAAATACCACGGAATGTACACAACCACAAGAGTTTGGCCTTAAGGCCTTATAGTTTCTCTGAACATACATCATGTTTTACAAACCTCGGCGCGCAGGCCGGCCATACATGAGTAAAAAGAGAAAACAAAACAAAGCCATTCGCTTAGCCTTCCAGGCTAGCCGCAGCAGCAGCAGCAACAGCAGTAGGGCTTCAGCCCATCATTTACCACTTGGCTCTCCAGCACCTGCACGGGAACAATCCACCCAACCGGTGGTAAACAATGCAACGGTCAGCATTCAGCTGACCCAATTATAACAATCCTACCCCTTTCTCGGGGCATGAGCATTCTTTCCCTGCAAGCATGGCATCAACAATAGCAACTATGTGCGCGCAGGCACATTCAAGCCATCACAACCATCGGCCACCCGGCCCGACAGTCCGTGCACTCAGGGCACATTTTCGGTGTACCGGAATACCAGGGTCAACACCACCGTCTACACGGTATTTGAGCATTTCTAGTCTTTCCGGCGCGCGGGCCTAAGACTCTCATTAGGCGCTCCAACAAAACCTAAACCAGGCTTCCAAGTCGGACGGACCTAACGCAGGTACGGATCAGCCACCCCCCGTTGCTCAAGTCGCCGAGCCACCTCGAATACGGAAGTATCCATGGCATTTTATAGGCGCGGGTCGGTTTCACCTTTCCTGTTCGGCAATCTGCCTTTTCATCGAGTTGCAGCCCAACGGCTCAACTACTCACAAAGTGGCAACGCACGACCACAAGAGTTGCCGCCAACCCTCTTCATTTCCTGGACATCGTCCAGTACTTCCTGCCGCACCAAGCAACAGGTAGGAACAAGGCATCACAAGCCATAGTCATCACAAGCCATTATCACGGAGCCTTCTCCGATATGCAAACAAGCATCACCAATCCAGATTCCATCCAGATGGGCTTCACACAGCATGCCTAGAGCCGTACTCCAATTCCGGCCTCTAACAAGGGGACTTCACATATCTACCCCAAGGGACACCACAACCCACCGCACACTCGCGGGGAAGGGCTTTCCCTATGCAATGCAGAAAAGAAGGACTTCACATGTCCAAGGAGGGAGATCGTTACCCTTGTCGATTTCTTCGGTGCCATCGAAAACTAGCCGGTGAGAAAGAACCGCAGCAGCCTTGCCTTCACAATGCCGGCTTCGGATCACGAATCGAACCACGGGAGCTCCGCCGGTGGCTTGGTCTCCTCCTCCTTCTTCCTCTCTTTCTCTCTCTTTCTCTCTTCCTTAAGGGCAAATGAAGAATGAACCTTCATCCTTCCTTCACGACTTAATCCAGCCCAAGAAACCACCTGAGCCTTTGGATCAAAAGAGAGGAAACTGAACGGCCAAGATTTGCCCAAAACTTCACTTTTTGGCCGACACGGCCTGTGACACGCCCGTGTCACAGGCCGTGTACCCCTTAAGCGGTACACACAGATTGAACCGACTGCACAACACGGGTCATCGACACGCCCGTGTCAAACCTGAGACACGCCCGTGTCTCCTGCTCCATCGAGCTGCAACCAGTACACGGGTCGGAACACGGCAGCTGACACGCCCGTGTCCAGCCTGACACGCCCGTGTTCAAGGCCGTGTTCAAGGCCGTGTCCGGCTCTAACCTGAATAGGCCAATTTCGCAAAATAAATCGAACACGCCCTGGGACACGCCCGTGTCCCAGGCCGTGTACACCCGACACGCCCTGGGACACGCCCGTGTCCCAGGCCATGTAACCTGACCTGCTACTCAAACTTCAAGTTGAGTCTTTTTGGGCCTTTTTGGGGTGTTACAACCCTCTCCCCCTTAACAAAATTTCGTCCCGAAATTTTCATGGTAAGGAAACAAAACCAGCAATGTTATAACTCTGTTATAATAAAAAGTACACGGTCTACAGTTTATACAAATAACTCGGAAATTCAGCTCGCATGGTCTGCTCTCGCTCCCATGTTAGCTCTTCACGGCCACAATTGTCCCATCGGACCTTGACCATCCCGATCACTTTGTTCCGCAACTGTTTCTCGGCTCGATCCTCGATCCGAATGGGTCTAACCCTCGTCGTTAGCCCATACTCGACCGGTACCCGATCAGCCTCCACTACTTGAGCTGGATCCTTCACCGCCTTACGAAGGACTGAGATGTGAAACACATCATGTAATCCACCTAAGTCCGCTGAAAGTGCTAGTCGATAAGCAGCTTCCCCAACTCGCTCCACCACCTCAAATGGACCAAGATACCTCGGACTTAGCTTTTTCAAACGCCGAATCCTGGACACACCTTTGAAGGGTTTGATCTTCAAATATACCCAATCACCCACCGCGAACTCCACGTTCCGGTGCTTGGCATTGTAGTACTTTGCTTGACGATCTTGGGCTATCAACAGCCTCTCCCGAATAGAGCGTATGAGCGAAGTAGCTTCTTCGACTTCCTTTTTCCCACTCAGCTTCGATTCGCCTGCTTCTGCCCAAGCTAAGGGTGTACGACATTTCCGACCATACAACGCCTCAAATGGTGCCATACCAATACTCGCTTGGTAGCTATTATTATAGGCAAATTCGACGAGAAATATATACTCTTCCCATCTCTTACCAAAGTCTAGGGCGCACAT
Organism: Platanthera zijinensis; assembly: GCA_039513925.1. Taxonomy (NCBI): domain Eukaryota; kingdom Viridiplantae; phylum Streptophyta; class Magnoliopsida; order Asparagales; family Orchidaceae; genus Platanthera; species Platanthera zijinensis. The sequence continues at coordinate 144,431,337 of CM077081.1, read as the reverse complement.
GCGGAGCATGTCTTCCATCATCCTGTTGGTTCGTTCAGTCTGGCCATCCGTTTGGGGATGAAAGGCCGTACTAAACGCTAACTTTGTACCCAACATTTGATGAACGAGCCGCCAATCATTCGATGTGAACCGCCCATCACGGTCACTAACGATGCTCCGAGGAACACCGTGCAGTCGAACAACCAGCTCCACATACAGCTTGGCCAAGGTTTCCACTGAATCGTCTCTTCTGTTTGGAAGGAAGTGCGCCACTTTCGTCAACCGGTCCACAATCACCCAGATTGAATCATGACCGCGTTGAGATCTCGGCAACCCGTGCACGAAATCCATCGAAACATCATCGAACTTCCACTCCGGAATAGGTAACGACTTCAGGAAACCGCCAGGCTTCTGGCATTCTGCTTTCACCAACGCACAGGTAGTGCATTCAGCCACATAACGAGCCACATCTTTCTTTAGTCCGGGCCACCAGAACAGCTTTTTCATATCCCTGTACATCTTCGTGCTCCCTGGGTGAACTGAGTACTTTGCAAAGTGAGCTTCGTACATCAACTCTTCCCTTAGTTTACCCACACTTGGGACGCACACTCGACCATTTCTCCGTAACAACCCGTTATCCCAAGAGAATTGATCATCCGGCCCATCTTTAGCATAGCGCTGGAGACTTTCATCAAGCTCCGTTGCTCGCCGAACTCTGTCCGTAAGGTCATACTGCACCTCCGTCCAGTTCAAGCACGCATCGGTTGACGCACCCTTGTCAACACACGATATCTCCAATGCTTCCAATTCCTGGATCAAACGCTGATCATGCCTCTGCAACCAGCTTGCCCGTACCGAGTCTTCCGACTCAAAGCATCAGCGACCACATTTCCCTTCCTGGGAGTATAGTGAATCTCGAAGGTGTAGTCCCCGAGGAACTCCATCCATCTTCGTTATCGCATATTCAGATCCTTCTGATCCAACAAATACTTTAGGCTCTTATGATCTGTATAGATATCCACTTTCACGCCATATAGATAGTGCCGCCACAACTTGAGCGCAAAGATTACCGCCGCCAACTCCAAATCATGGACGGGGTAATTCCGCTCATGCACTTTCAACTGACGCGAGCCATAAGCAATCACTTTCCCAAACTGCAGAAGAACGCAGCCTAAGCCGCTCCCAGATGCATCACTATAGATCTCATACCCATCGGTACCACATGGCGAGGTCAACACAGGCGCCGTGGTCAAACGACTCTTCAAGTCTTCAACAGCTCGCGCGCACTCCGGCGTCCAAATGAACTTTTGATCTTTTCTCGTCAGCGTGGTGAGAGGTAAAGCAATCCGTGAGAAGTTTTCCACAAACCGTCTATAGTAGCCCGCAAGTCCAAGTAAGCTCCTGACCTCGGCCACTGAAGACATCACTGGCCAATCTCGGATGGCACTTATCTTCAACGGATCCACCGCGATACCCTCTCCGCTTACCACATGGCCTAAAAAGGCTACTGAAGAGAGCCAGAATTCACACTTTGAGAACTTGGCAAAAAGTTTGTTCCTCCGCAGGGTATGCAAGACCAACCGCAAATGGTTTGCGTGATCTTCTTCCGACTGAGAGTATACTAAGATGTCATCGATAAACACAATAACAAACAAATCCAAGTACTCTCGGAACGTTCGATGCATTAGGTCCATAAATACCGAAGGCGCATTACATAGGCCAAACGGCATCACCGTGAACTCATAATGCCCGTAGCGTGTTCCAAACGCTGTCTTGGGAATGTCACCTTCCCGAATCCTTAGCTGATAATATCCCGATTTCAAATCCAACTTGGAATAGACCGTTGATCCCGCCAGCTGATCAAAGAGGTCATCAATCCTCGGAATCGGATATTTGTTTTTCTCCGTCAGCTTATTCAACTCGCGGTAGTCAATACACAACCGTAAGCTACCGTCTTTCTTTTTCACAAAGAGAACAGGCGCGCTCCAAGGTGACATACTTGGGCGTATATAACCCTGCTCCAACAACTCTTGCAATTGGACTTTCAACTCAGCCATCTCTTTTGGCGCGACACGATATGGAGAGCGGGACACAGGTTTCGCACCTGGCACCAACTCAATAGAGAAGTCAATCTCCCGCTGGGGTGGTAACCCAGGAAGATCTTTAGGAAACACATCGGCAAACTCTGACACAACTAGCACTTCACCGACACTGGCCTTTGGCTCAACAACCTGAATTAGCGTGAAGAATAACTCCGCGCCCTTCCGAACAGCATTGACGACTTGGAGTGCAGACAACAAAGTCCCGCCAACTCCTCGCATACCAGCGAACTTCGTCACAAGCCCGGTATTCTGGCCCAGTGTAATCTCTTTGGAGTTGCAATCAATAAAGGCACGCTGCTCCGAGAGCCAGTCCATACCAAAGATCACATCAAACTCCGATAACGGTAGCACAGCTGCACTCAAACCGAAATCCCGACTTCCTATTTGCACATCCACATCGCAAGCCCTAGCCGCAAGCATCACACAGCCATTCGGCAATAGCACCCTTGTACTATCCACCGTCACATGACTTGGTACCCCAATGCGAGATACGAAATCCTCAGACAGAAAAGAATGTGAAGCACCCGTATCAAACAGGGCTCTCGCTAAATTATTCCGAATCAGGACAAAGCCTGCAGCACACACACATCATGCACAAGCTAAACAAAACCAAAACCAAAAGCACAGCAAGTAAACTAAATCAACTCGTACCTGTGACAACGTCACTTTGCTTAATCGCTTCCTGTTGGCCAAGTTGATAGATTCGGGGCTGCGCCTGGGAAGCAGAGGAATCCACCACCGCTTTGCCCTTCTCAGCATATGACGCACCCGTCTTCTTCTCCCCTTTGGGCTGCACAACCCGACAGTCACGAGCTATATGCCCCACCCGGCCACAGTTATAGCATGTACGAGCATCCGGCCTTGATGTCGCTCCCGACACCACGGTCGTAGTCACTTGCCCAGATGGCTTGGACCTCTTGCCCCCTTTCTTCTGGTAAAACGACTTGCCTGGGCGAGGTGCTTGAAACTCTGGCTTAGACACCACCAAGCCCTTATTCCCTTGCACTCGCCTCATGTCCTTCTCCAACGCGCACGCAGTATCAACCAACGCCTGAAACCCTTGGCTCACAGAACTCGAAAGCAGGAATCGCAACTCATCCCACAATCCTTCATAGAACTGATTCGTTTTCCTTTGGTCATCCGCGAAGATTGTTCCCGCATATCATCCCAACCTGGTAAACTCGTGCAAGTAGATATCCACACTATCGTCCCCTTGCTTTAACCGTTGGAACTCATTTTCCATAGCAATACGTTGCGCCGCTGGGACATATTTCGCCAGAAATATCCGAGAGAACTCCTCAATCGACACTTGTGTTAATTGCCTGCCCGCCAAATGGTGTAGCTCAACCTCGTCCCACCACAACCGCGCCTCCCCTTCAAGCATGAAGGTGGCTAAGGTGACCTTGAGAGTTTCCTCCGCCCTGATCGCTGTCATTATCCTCTTGACACGCGATAACCAATCTTCCGCCTGCGTTGGGGATCCCATTCCCGCAAACGTAGGAGGACTGAAGCTCATGAATTGCTTCAACTGTCGGTCAGCTGCTCGTGGATCTACAGCCTCAACCGGCTCGGGTCTTACATCAACACGAACTGGCACTACCGCCGGCTGCGCTTGCCCGGTCGGCTGAATCATGGCAAATAGCGCCTCAGCCACTAAGCGAACAGTTTCCGCAGATGGAGGAGGTGTTGGCACCTCAGCTGGTGCCGCACTCTCATCAGAACGCTGGGGCTCAGACTGCCCAGCACAACTACGTGTCACCTATAGGTGGACAAGACACACATTAGCGAACGTATGCAAGCAAAACAACACAAAAAGGAACGCGCAGATTCCTCAAACAAGATTTTGTACATTCCTTAATGGACATTCCAGAGTTCATTAGCGTTACAGCAGGTCGCACAAACACGTGCTCGCCACCCCACAAAAGAATTCGACCACGAATTCGAAAGAGGAAGACCGAGAAAAGCTGATACCAAAATGTAACGACCCCATCCGTTAGATGACGTATAGTAGAAGGTCCGGCTGGGGCCCCACACTATATGCCACAAACAGACGGTGAGGTCACAGGATAATACCAAACCAAATACGAATCCTAACTCAGAGCATTCTAGCGGAAGCTTTAAGTTACAACTTTGAACTCTTAACCGGAATGTCCATATATATAAAACCACCTTTATATATAAATACCACGGAATGTACACAACCACAAGAGTTTGGCCTTAAGGCCTTACAGTTTCTCTGAACATACATCATGTTTTACAAACCTCGGCGCGCAGGCCGGCCATACATGAGTAAAAAGAGAAAACAAAACAAAGCCATTCGCTTAGCCTTCCAGGCTAGCCGCAGCAGCAGCAGCAACAGCAGTAGGGCTTCAGCCCATCATTTACCACTTGGCTCTCCAGCACCTGCACGGGAACAATCCACCCAACCGGTGGTAAACAATGCAACGGTCAGCATTCAGCTGACCCAATTATAACAATCCTACCCTTTTCTCGGGGCATGAGCATTCTTTCCCTGCAAGCATGGCATCAACAATAGCAACTATGTGCGCGCAGGCACATTCAAGCCATCACAACCATCGGCCACCCGGCCCGACAGTCCGTGCACTCAGGGCACATTTTCGGTGTACCGGAATACCAGGGTCAACACCACCGTCTACACGGTATTTGAGCATTTCTAGTCTTTCGGGCGCGCGGGCCTAAGACTCTCATTAGGCGCTCCAACAAAACCTAAACCAGGCTTCCAAGTCGGACGGACCTAACGCAGGTACGGATCAGCCACCCCCCGTTGCTCAAGTCGCCGAGCCACCTCGAATACGGAAGTATCCATGGCATTTTATAGGCGCGGGTCGGTTTCACCTTTCCTGTTCGGCAATCTGCCTTTTCATCGAGTTGCAGCCCAACGGCTCAACTACTCACAAAGTGGCAACGCACGGCCACAAGAGTTGCCGCCAACCCTCTTCATTTCCTGGACATCGTCCAGTACTTCCTGCCGCACCAAGCAACAGGTAGGAACAAGGCATCACAAGCCATAGGCATCACAAGCCATTATCACGGAGCCTTCTCCGATATGCAAACAAGCATCACCAATCTAGATTCCATCCAGATGGGCTTCACACAGCATGCCTAGAGCCGTACTCCAATTCCGGCCTCTAACAAGGGGGACTTCACATATCTACCCCAAGGGACACCACAACCCACCGCACACTCGCGGGGAAGGGCTTTCCCTATGTAATGCAGAAAAGAAGGACTTCACATGTCCAAGGAGGGAGATCGTTACCCTTGTCGATTTCTTCGGTGCCATCGAAAACTAGCCGGTGAGAAAGAACCGCAGCAGCCTTGCCTTCACAACGCCGGCTTCGGATCACGAATCGGACCACGGGAGCTCCGCCGGTGGCTTGGTCTCCTCCTCCTTCTTCCTCTCTTTCTCTCTCTTTCTCTCTTCCTTAAGGGCAAATGAAGAATGAACCTTCATCCTTCCTTCACGACTTAATCCAGCCCAAGAAACCACCTGAGCCTTTGGATCAAAAGAGAGGAAACTGAACGGCCAAGATTTGCCCAAAACTTCACTTTTTGGCCGACACGGCCTGTGACACGCCCGTGTCACAGGCCGTGTACCCCTTAAGCGGTACACACAGATTGAACCGACTGCACAACACGGGTCATCGACACGCCCGTGTCGGACCTGACACGCCCGTGTCAAACCTGAGACACGCCCGTGTCTCCTGCTCCATCGAGCTGCAACCAGTACACGGGTCGGAACACGGCAGCTGACACGCCCGTGTCCAGCCTGACACGCCCGTGTTCAAGGCCGTGTTCAAGGCCGTGTCCGGCTCTGACCTGAATAGGCCAATTTCGCAAAATAAATCGAACACGCCCTGGGACACGCCCGTGTCCCAGGCCGTGTACACCCGACACGCCCTGGGACACGCCCGTGTCCCAGGCCGTGTAACCTGACCTGCTACTCAAACTTCAAGTTGAGTCTTTTTGGGCCTTTTTGGGGTGTTACATATCCTACGAGGAGCTAATGGAGAGGGAGACACGAGAAGTCGGCGGGTAGGTGTCGAAATTGGAGTTTGCCCGAAAGCTGGCCAGGTGGGCCACAGAGGAATAAAGGCCAAGCGGTGGCAGAGGTGAGGAGGAGAGAAGTGTTGAGTCCCTGCAGAGGGAACAGTAACAACAACAGCATCCCAAGTGGGGGATCCAGGAGCCGAACCATCGGTTAGGTTGGAGGCCAGAGTGGTAAGATCAGGGGCCGCGAAGAGGTTTCCAAGGAGGAGACAGTTGCCAGGGGGAAGGGCCAATTTTACCCTCTAGGAAGGAGGCAGGGCAAGAGACCACCTCTCCCCGACCAGAACCAGGCCATGGCTATAGCCATGGGGGAGAGGAGGAGAGCGGCATGGAGGAGGAGAAGAAAGGTTAGGGTGGAGTTGCCCTACTGCGACTTCCATCAAGAGGAGGGGAACGCCACGACCACGTGCCCAAAGTTCCTCGAGATAAGAGGAAATAGGGAGCAGCAGCATCAAGATCGCTAGGAAGTGCGGGTCAAAGAAGTCCTACCTCGAGCGGAGGAGTACAGGTGCGAAAACCGGGCAGATGTTCGTGTTCGAGGAGGGATCGGTGTGATCCACGGGGGGGGGGGGGGGGGGGGGGGAGGTGCGGAGGGGGTGCAGGGGGGGTGCAGGGGAGGGGTGCTGGGGGGTGCGGGGGGGGGGGGGGGGGGGTGCGGGGGGGGGGGGGGGGGGTGGGTTCGTCAAGGATTCCAGCAAGGCAAGTCTCCACACCATGTACCGTCGGAGAATTTGCTCCACATCCCAGACCCCACCCCCGGAGGAGAAGATCACATTTTCAAGGAAGGATATGCGAGACCATGAAGACCCCTTCTGCGACGCGTTGGTCATCCAGACAGCGGTCGATAACTTCATCGTGTCCCGGATCCTCATTAACAACGAGATTTCAATCAACAACATCTTCAAGAAGGCGTTCGACACGATGAAGGTAGAGACCAAGAGGGTGCTGGCCTCAGATGGACCCTTGTTTGGGTTTTTGAGGGAGAGGAAGGAGGTTGAAGGATGAGTGGGCCTATGTGTCACTCTGGGGGGGGGGCAATCCCACATCTATAGGTTCGTCATTGTGTATGCCCCCAGCAACTACAATGCCATCTTCGGGCGACCCCTCATCAGTTCCTTCCGCAGCGTTCCATCATCCTTCCACCAATGCCTAAAGTTCAATGCCGAGGGTATCCAGGTCCGGGTTTAGGGTGACCCCAAGGTGGCAAGGGAGTGCTATGTTACGATAGTGAACTCCATCTCATGGCAACATGGGGGCAAGGAGATGGAGCAAAGGATGGAGGAGGCGGAGTAGGAGGCAAGAGTGGAGATGGAGGTGGAGGAAGACCGCACCCGAGTGGAGGTGGTAGAGGAAGTCCAGTAGTCAGTCGAGGCAATGGTCGTGGAGGAGGCAGAGGAGGAGATTCCTTCCCCAGGAGGGGAGGATGCTGGAGAATAGGTAGAGCAGTCTTGTCTGAAGGCTGTGGAAGAGGTGGTGGAGATGGAGGTTCTCACCCTCGGAGGTAGGGTGGAGAAGGTCCGCGTCAGCGGGGGGCTTGCCCCGGCAGATCAGGAGATGATGCTGGAGTGCATCCAAAAAAATGTGGACATCTTCGCCTGGAGCGCCGCAGAGATGGCAGGGATTGATGCAGACGTCGCCTTCCACCGCCTCAAGTTAGACCTAGAGGCTCGCCCCATCCAGCAGAAGAAGAGGTCCGTTGCGGACAAGCTTGCCGAGCCAATCAAGGAGGAAGTGGCCAAGCTCCTTAAGGCTGGCTTTGTATCCGAGATCCAATACCTCGGTTGGGTCTCCAATGTAGTAATGGTCAAAAAAGGAGACGGTCGGTGGCGTATGTGTATTGATTTTTCTTTACTTAATAAATCGTGTCCTATGGACTGTTATCCCTTCCTCGGATCGACGCGCTGGTTGAATCAGCTGTTGGTTTTCTTGTAATGAGTTTTCTAGATGCATTTTAAAGTTACCACCAGATCAGGATGCACCACCCAGACATCAAAGATGTCTCCTTCATCACAGGGGATGGGTGCTATTTTTATAAAATGATGCCCTATGGGCTAAAGAATGAAGGGGCAACGTACCAAAAAATGATGGATAGGGTCTTCCGAGAGAAGAAGGGGAGGAACTTGGAGGTATATGTGGATAACCTCATGATTAAGAGTCGAGACATGGATTCTGATCTCCTGGACCTGGAGCAGACCTTCACCACCTTACGCAAATATAAGATGCAGTTGAACCCCCAAAAGTGTGTCTCCTGGGCAAGCTGGGGCAAGTTCCTAGTCCATCTCCTTACCCCTGTAGGTGTAGAGCCCAACCCTGACAAGGTGAGGGCAATCATGGAGTTATGATCACCTCGAAATAGTAAGGAGGTGCAATGGTTAACAGGGAAGCTCACAGGATTTTGCAGGTTCCTTTCCCAGGACGGAGAGAAGTGCTCTGCTTTCTTCAAAACTTTGAGGGGGGGGGGGAAGAAGTTTGAATGGACTAGGGAGTGCGAGGAGGCATTCCAGGCCTTAAAGAGGCAGTTTACTCAGGCCCCCCTACTCCAAGGGAAAAAGGAGGGGGAGGACCTATCTTTATATATAGGGGTCGGAGTAGAAGCCTTGAGCTTCGTCCTGGTTTGGGAAGAGGGGAAGAAGCAACTCCCCATATATTAGGTGAGTCGGGTCCTGAGAAAGGCAGAACTCCGATATCCCATCTCTGAGAAGCTGGCCTTTGCTCTGGTCATCTCTGCTCGGAGACTCAGGCCCTTCTTTTTGGCACACTCGATCTGAGTGGTGAGTGACAATCCCCCCCCCCCCCCCCCCCGAAACATCTTCGAGGGGGTGGACCATTCAGTCAGTTTGGCTAAGTGGTCGGTAGAGTTGAGCGAGTTCAATATCTCCTTTTTCCCACGTATATCGATCAAGGACCAAGCAATTGTCGATTTCCTGGCTAATCATGTGGTCGAAGTTGCGGAGGTGGAACTCACTCACCCGGTTCCCTAGAAGGTGATGGTAGATGGCGCTTCAGGAAGGCATTCCCTGGGGGGAAGGTGATCCTAATTAGCCCCCAGGAGACGAGAATCAAGCAAACAGTAGTTGTACACTTTCCTATCACAAAAAATCAAGCTTAGTATGAGGCGATAATCACCGGATTACGTCTTAAAAGGGAGCTGGGGGTGCATGATGTGGTGGTCCTCACGGACAGCATGGTGGCGGCTTCCCACATTAATGGGGAGTTTGAGGTGAGGTAGCCTACCCTATAATTATACATGGCAAAGGTGAAGTGGGTCATCGGTATGTTCCAGACCTTCTCCATACGACATGTCCCATGGGAGGAAAATGAGATGGTGGACCAGTTAGCCAAGCACCGCCCCCGGGTGGGGGGGGGGGGGTACCATCACCGACCTGTTCCGCCCATCCATCAAGGAGGGCGAGCTGATGGAGGTGGACCAACACCCTTCATAGATGGACCCTTTCAGAACCTTCTTGTCCACAGGAGAGTATCCGGAGGGGATGGACAGGAAAAAGTTAAAGAATAAGTCAACATACTATCTTATGCGTGACGGGCACCTGTATAGGAAGACCCTCTCCGGCATGCTGGCACATTGTGTGGCCGATAGGGAAATCCAGAGGATCCTGGAGGAAGTCCACTCAGGGCAGTGCAGAAGCCACTCAGTAGGAAGAACCATGGAAGGAAGAATCATCAGGCAAGGGTACTTCTGGCCGACCCTGAGCCATGACGCCACAGAGTTCGCAAAGAAATGTAGCAAGTGTCTGTTGTTTGCCCCCCACAAACTATAGCCGGCTCAATGACTCAGGAGCATCACGGCGTCCTGGCCCTTTGCAATCTGGGGAATGGATCTGGTAGGGCCTTTCCCCCAGGCCAGCGGGCAGAAGAGATTCTTGTTGGTCATGATCGACTATTTTTCCAAGTGGATAAAAGTGAAGACACTACCCTTTATGACCTCCGAAGTAATCAAGAACTTTGTGTGGGGGGAGATCATATACCGGCATGGGTTTCCCAAGGCCATAGTGATAGACAACAGGCCTCAGTTCTCTAGAGCCGAGTTCATCAGTTTCTGTGGACAACTCGGGATTGATCTCAAGTTTACTTCGGTTCACCACCCTAGGAGCAACGGGCAGGTGGAAGCGGCAAACAAGATCATCGTCAATTTCCTCAAGAAGAGGTGGAAACTTGAAGGGTAGTTGGGGTGGAATAGGTTCCTTCAGTTCTTTGGGCCCTTATAACGACTCCCAACACAGCCACAGGAGAAACCCACTTTAAGCTCTCTCATGGATGCGAGGAAGTACCCCGGTAGAGTTTGAGGTCTGGACGCCTTGGGTGGTTGAGGCGGAAGAAGGAAGGGAAGAATTGAGAGACGAAAATGAAGAGGAACTACGACTCTCTCTAGACATGGTGGAGGAGCTACGTGACCTCTTCGCCATCCGGGAAGAAGAAGTGAAGAGAATAATGTCTAAGTACTTTGACAAGCACGTCAAGGTCAAACAATTCGTAGTAAGGGACTTGGTTCTGAGAATGGTAGATGTCGTGGGGAGATCGATCACTGTGGGGAAGCTCAACCCCATATGGGAAGGTCCATATATTGTACAGGAAGCGTTGAGGTCAGGAGGGCACCGCCTCCTGAATGTGGAATGCGAGACCCGAAGTCTCACCTTGAGTGATGATGAATTGAAATGTTTTTATCCTTGAGTCTTGTAAGTAGTGTTCCATTTTCTAATAAAAGCTTATCTGTTGAAGTTGGTGACCGGGCGGTCTGGCGGCCTGTCTTGGCGGATTGAAGACAGCGCGGTCTGGCGGTTTCCCTTCTGCAGTTTGGTTGCTGTGTTGTTGCTTTCTGGAGTCCAAGCGGTCTAGCGGTTTGTCTCTGGCGGCTTGGAGACCGGGCAATCTAGCGGTCTCCCATAGAGATCTCTCCTTCCTCTCTGGTGGTTAGCGAGCAGTTAGCCCTTCTGTCTAACCCCGCGGCTTGTGCGGGTTGTTTCTGTATAGACCGCTTAGTCCTGTAATTTTTTAGTCCCACATCTCTTATTTGTATTCTCTCTTCTCACCTCCATTATATAAAAAGGAGGCCATAACTTTGTAATAGCCACCTTTTTCATATAATAAAATTTATGTTATACTCTTCCGGCTTGTTTTTTGTTCGTTTTTTACATGGTATCAGAGGACTCGATCTTCTCATCCTAATTCTGTGTCCGCGACATGTCTACGTGGCTTGCTTCTTCTTATTGCGACATGGTCTTGCGACTTGTTTCTTCTTCCGCCGGCTTGCGCCCTGTTCGCGCGGATTCTTTCTCTTCTTACCGTTGCCCTTTGTGTGCGCATCCTCTTCTTCTCGCCGCGACCTCTCCTTTAGTCATCGCGACCTGTTGTCGCGACCTGTTTGCCTTGTTCGCCTTATTTTTCTCCCGCGGTCTTATCTCTAACCGCGCGGTCTTCTCCTTCTTCTGTTCGCAAAGGATGCCTTCTAGCCACTCGACTTCTTCCCCTCTGCTTGGTTCTGCGGCTTGGTCGTGGCTTTTCTGGTTGCTGGTGTTTGTCATTTTGACCCCCGCAGATATCCTTCTTCTAACCGCTTCGATTTCTCCTTGTTCGTACAGTTTGTTTCCAAACCACACGGTTTGTTTCCTATCCCCACGGATTCCTGTTGGTTTCTCCTATGGCTCCTTCTAATGCTTCTACTGCTACCACTCCTATCGCCAATCCGGCTCCGCCTCTTCCTCCTTCTCCTTCCGGGAACCTTGTAACCGTTTCGAAACTTGTCAGCTCCAACTACTCGGATTGGAGTGTCTCCTTCATCTTTCTCCTTCGCTTGCAACGCAAATGCCACCATCTCGTTGATGACCCTCCTCCAACCACTTCACCTCTCTTTGATGACTGGGATGTGAGTGATGCCCTTGTGCATACTTGGCTTGCTAACAACCTCTCTTATGAATACCTCCCCGTCATATGTCATGATGAGACGGTCAAGGCCGCTTGGCATCATCTTGCCGCTCTGTACTCAAAGGGGGCTCAGACGTCCCACATCTATACGTTGTATGCAGACCTCTTTGCCCGTCCTACATTGTCTCCTGTTGCTGCCTACCAATAGGTTCAGGCTCTTGGGGCTAAGATTCTTCAAAATCGCCCCTTTTCTACTGATTTGGCTTAACAACACAAGCATTTCGAGGAGCTTCTCGTAGTGTGTTATCTGGTCCGGCTTCCTGATACTTATGATATGATCCGCTAGCAAATTCTGGGAGAGGCGGAATTCCCTACCTTAGATGCCACCACTGCCCGCATCGCTGCTGTCACCTCCCTCCTTCAGCGCCCGCTTCTGCCTTCTCCTTCTCCTCGAGACAACTATGCTCACCAAACTCAGTGGAGTGGCTCTGGTAGCCGCAATCACTAGTCTGGCAGACGTGCTCCTTCCCGCTATCTCTGCTCTCACTGTGGCTGCACCGGCCATACTGTGGAATGCTGCTGGATGAAGCATCCGCATCTTCGCCACTCGGGTGACTCTTCCGCCTCCTCTTCCAAGCCGTCTGCCTCCGTGGTCACATCATAAGTTAGTGCCCACGTGGTGACCCAAAGTAAATGGCTTATCGACTCTGGTGCGACTAATCACATGACGGGCAATCCTCAGTGCTTCTCTCTACTTGAACAGTATGATCAGTTGCCTCCTGTCCTCATTGTAGACGATTCTCCCTCCCCGGTTCTTGGGTCGGGAGTGGTTCATGTTACTCCGTCTCTTCGCCATGCGGACACTCTCTATTGTCCCAAATTTCCGTGCAATTTATTGTCGGTTACCTCTTTATGCAAGTATCTTCAATGCTCTGTGACATTTACTCCGACTTCTTGTTCTTTTCAGTATCCGAGCTCCCAACGGAAGATTGCTACTAGGACTGAGAGCGGCGACCTCTACTTCCTCGACAATGTTTCCGCCTTGTCCGCCTTCTTCTCTTCTTCTATGGATCTTCTCCAGTGGCATCTCCGCCTCGGTCATCCTCCTCTGTGACTTCTACATCAGCTTCTACCCCACCTCCCTCCTTACAGTACTCCTCTCAACTGCGACGCTTGTCAGCTTGGCAAGCATCACCGTTCCTCCTTCCCGCCAAATCAAGGTCGGGGCTCTACCCGTCCGTTTGATCTAGTGCACTCCGATTTCTGGGGCCCTGCTCCTACCCTCACCATTGGTCGGGGTAGTTCTTATTTTGTAACTTTTATTGATGATTTTTCTAGATGTACTTGGGTGTATCTCTTACGAGATCGCTCTGAACTTCTGGATGTATGGACCTTCTTTTATCAATTAATTAAAACTTAGTTTGGTATTTGTATTAAAACATTTCGCTCAGACAATGCTAAAGAATATCTGAGTCATGCGTTTACATTTTTCTGTGTGCAATATGGCATTATTCATCAAACTAGTTGTGTTTATACCTCCGAGCTAAATTGGGTTAGGGAACACAAAAACCGTCATCTCCTCGATGTCGTTCGTACCTTGATGGCCTAGATGCATGTTCCTCGCTCCTATTGGGGCTATGCTGTTCTCCTTTCCTGCTACCTCATCAATTGCATTCCCTCCACGGTTCTCCACGGGGAAACCCCATTCTCCATTCTATATCCGGGTAAGGAGCCCTTCCCCCTCCCTCTCCTAATCTTTGGGTGCACTGCCTCTGTGCATGCCTCGTCTGCCACCCGAGAAAAGCTCTCCCCTCGCTCCACCAAATGTGTATTTCTGGGGTACTCCCCAACTTAGAAAAGCTATTGTTGCTTTGACCCCGTTCTTCGTAAGCAGTTCGTCTCTGTTGATGTCACCTTCTTCGAGAATGCCTTCTACTTCTCGGCTGAATCCTCTCCTCTCCCTCCAGCTTCTGATACCCCTGCTGTTCTCTTTGTTCCCTCATCTCCTACTGCGATCTCAACCCTTACTCCGTCACTGTCCACTCATCTCCCTCAGCCTCTTTCTCGCTCTTCTATGCCATCGTCTCCCTCATCTGCTCTGTCATCGCTCTCTACTCCCGGGCCAGCTCTCTCTGCCACGGATGCTCTGGATGTCGAGGGACCCGCCGACCTGAATCTTCCTGTAGCTCTTCGTAAAGGGGTGTGGACGTGTACTTTACACCCCCTTGCTATTCTTGTTTCATATGATCGTCTTACCTCTTCTCACAGGGCCTTTGCTCTGGCTATCTCTACCATTGCCACACCCCGTTCCTACCAGGAGGCCCTTATTATTCCTCATTTTAAGATGGCCATGGATGAGGAAATGGCAACCCTCATTGAGCGGGGTACCTGGACTCTTGTTCCTACTCCCTTCAGTACTGATGTTGTTGGATTTCGCTGGGTCTTTGTGGTCAAATTTGTCCTGAACGGTAATGTAAATCGTTATAAGGCCGGCCTTGTAGCTAAGGGCTTTACTCAGACCTATTTGGTTGATTACTTTGACACCTTCTATCCCGTTTCTCATCTAAACACTATCCGGGTCCTAGTCTCTGTGGCCGTCAATCGAGATTGGCTGATTTCTCAGCTGGATGTCAAGAATGCCTTCCTTTATGGTGATCTTCAGGAGGCCGTCTACATGGAGCAACCTCCCGGGTATATTTCTCAGGGGGAGACATGGGAATGCCGGCGGAAGAAGGATATATATGGCCTCAAGCAGAGCCCTCGAGCTTGGTTTTACAAGTTCAGCGGCATCATGGCGGCCTTTGGTTTTATGCAAAGCTCTGTCGATCAATCGTTATTCATTCGCAAAACCTCCTCGGGACTTGTGGTTCTTGCTGTGTACGTCGATGATATTCTTCTCACTAGCGATGAACAGGAAGGGGTTGCCTTGACAAAGCGGCATCTTCTTTAACATCTAGTCACGAAAGATATGGGCTCTCCGAAGTACTTTCTGGGGATTGAAATCTCTCAGAAGCCAAACTCCTTAGTCCTCTCCCAACGTAAGTATGCTCCTAATCTATTAAAAGAGGCGGGATTGACTGGAGCAAAACCTGCCTGATATCCCATGGCAATTGGAGAAGACAAAACCTGGACAGATGATTCGCCTCCTCTTTAAGATATTACGCGATACAGGAATTTGGTTGGTAACCTTATATATCTCACAGTGACCAAACCCGGCATTTCCTATGCTGTGGGCAAGGTGAGTCAATTCATGCAAGCGCCTAGGGAGTTCCATCTACAGCCCGTCTTACGAATCTTGGAATATGTCAAAGCAGCACCTGGGAAAGGATTACTCTTTCAGAAGAATGGTCATCTTAGGGTTGAAGCATACTCAGATGCGAGTTACGCTGATGACAAAGGGGATATCAAGTCCACTTCGGGTTTTTGCACCTTTGTTGGGGGAAATCTAGTGAGCTGGAAGAGAAAGAAGCAGTCTGTTGTTTCCAGATAAAGTGTAGAAGCAGAGTATCGTAGTATGGCGTGACCACTTGTGAGTTAAAGTGGTTACGGGCTCTCATGATTGATTTAGGAGAGGTCTACAACCATCCTCTACCTATATTTTGTGATAATAAGGCGGCCATATACATCTCCAAAAATCCGGTCTTTCATGAAAGAACAAAGCACATTAAGGTCGACTGTCATTTCATTCGTGAAGAGATTTTGAAGGAACAAATTTGCACTCTCTTCGTCACTTTTGATAAAGAGTTGGCTGACATCTTCAACAAGCCAATATCTGCCTCGTTTCTTCAAATTTGCGACAAGCTGGGCATGATCGATATATATGCTGCGGCTTGAGGGGGAGTGTTGAAGTTGGTGACCGAGTGGTCTTACGGCCTGTCTTGGCGGATTGAAGACCGCGCGGTCTGGCCGTTTCCCTTCAGCGGTTTGGTTGTTGTGTTGTTGCTGTCTGTAGTCCAAACGGTCTAGCAGTTTGTCTCTAGCGGTTTGGATACCGGGCGGTCTAGCGGTCTCTCATGGCGATATCTCCTTCCTCTCTGGTGGTTTCTGAGCGATTAGCCCTTCCGTCTAACCGCACGTCTTGTGCGGGTTGTTTCTGTATAGACCACTTAGTCCTGTAATTTTTTAGTCTCACATCTTTTATTTGTATTCTCTCTTCTATCTTCCATTCTATAAAAGGGAGGCTATATCTTTGTAATAGACACCTTTTAAAGATAATAAAATTTCTATTATACACTTCCGGCTTATTTTTTGTTCATTTCTTACCTTCTTGATATGCATGTGCCCCTGCCATGATTTGTACAAGTAGAAGTGTTCATTCGCCAGACCCTGAGCAGATCCCGCTGTCAGGCTCTCACCTAGCTGACAGGGCTGGATGTCACTCGGTGGAGTCTACCCAGACCTCGAGGAGATCTCGCTGCTAGGCTCTCACCTAGGTGGCAGGGATGGATGTCACTCGGTTGAGTCTACCCAGGCCCCAAGCAAATCCTGTTACCAGGCTCTCACATAGCTGGCAGGGCTGGATGTCACTCGAAGGAGTCTAGCCAGTTCCCGAGCAGATCCCGCTACTAGGCTCTCACCTAGCTGGCAGGGCTGGATGTCAATCGGAGAATTCTACCCAGACCCCGAGTAGATCCCGGTGGCAGGCTCTCACATAGCTAGCAGGGCTGGATGTCACTAAGAGGAGTATACCCGGACCCCGAGCAGATCCCGCTGCCAGACTCTCACCTAGCTGACAGGGCTGAATGTCACTCAAAGGAGTCTACCTAGACCCCGAGAAGATTCCGTTGTTAAGGCTCTCACCTAGCTTGCAGGGCTAGATATCACTCTGAGGAGTCTACCCAGACCCCGAGAAGATCCCGCAATCAAGCTATCAACTAGCTGGCAGTGCTGGATGTCACTTGGAGGAGTCTACCCGGACCCCGAACAGATCCCACTGTCAGGCTCTCACCTAGCTTGTAGGGCTGGATATCACTCGGATGAGTCAACCCATACCCCGAGCAGATCCCTCTGCCAAGCTCTCACCAAACTGGCAGGGCTGGATGTCACTAGGAGGAGTCTACCCAGATCCAAAGTAGATCCAGCTGTCAGGCTCTCACCTAGCTGGCAGGGCTGGATTTCACTCTGAGGAGTCAACCCAGACCCCGAGCAGATCCAACTACAAGGCTCTCACCTAGTTGGGAGGGCTGGATGTCACTCGGAGGAGTCTACCCAGACCCCGAGTAGATCCCGCTGCCAGGCTGTCACCTCGCTAGTAGGGCTGGATGTCACTCGGAGGAGTCTACTCAGACCCTGAGAAGATCCCACTGCCAGGCTCTCACCAAGCTGGCAGGGCAGGATGTCACTCGGTGGAGTCTACTCAGACCCCGAGCAGATCCCGCTGTAAGGCTCTCATCTAGCTAGCAGGGCTGGATGTCACTCGGTGGAGTCTACCTAAACCCCGAGCATATCCCGCTATCAGGCTTTCACCCAGCTAGCAGGGCTGAATGTCACTTGGAGGAGAATACCAATACCCCAAGTAGATCCCGCTACCAGGCTCTCACCTAGCTGGCAGGGATGGATGTCACTCGGTGGAGTCGTCCCAGACACTTAGTATATCTCTTTGCCAGGCTCTCATATAGATCGCAGGGATGGATGTCAATCGGTGGAGTCTACCCATAGCCTGAGCAGATCCTGCTTTCAGGCTCTTACCCAGCTTGTAGGGCTGGATATCACTCAGAGGAGTCTACCCAAACACCGAGAAGATCCTGCTGCCAGGCACTCACCTAGCTTGTAGGGTTGGATGTCACTCCGAGGAGCCTACTCGGACCCCGAGAAGATCTGGATGCCAGGCTCTCACATAGCTAGTAGGGTTGGATGTCACTCGGAGGAGTCTACCAAGACCCCAAGCAGATCCCTCTGCCAGGCTCTAACCTTATTGGTAGGGCTGGATTTCACTCGGAGGAGTCTACTCGGACCCCGAGCAGATCCCGCTGTAAGGCTCCCATCTAGCTGGCAGGGCTGGATGCCACTCGTGCGAGTCTACCCATACCCTAACTATTCAGTAGGACAGAAGGTATTGGTGAATGCGGTGCCTAAAGTTGGGACCCAGACACTCAAACTACGGAGGCAAAAATCACAGGGTCGCCACGATGACCTTAATGTGTTGGCAAGACAGAAATGCAAACTCGAGGCTATGGTTCGACGAGTTCCCGGAAAGCAACCAAGACGGCGAGAACTCAAATCGCATCGCGAACCAATGGAGCCCAGCTCGCTTAGAGCCCGGGGGCTTGGGTACGGACCGAGTCAGCTCGACTGCTCTGCCTCGCGAATGGCACGACGATCCCGGACGACGAACGCGTATCGCCATTCGCGGTTCGGCTAACTTGCGCTCCTATATTCCCTAAGCTATATCCCGAACAAATACGCTACCTAGGTCGCATGTTGCGGGAAGGGGAATAGCGAATAGAAGAATCAAAACAAACCGCAAGTACAAAGAAGAAAAGACGGATTTACATTACAAAGAATCATCATTACAAAACAGTTTAAGAGAGTACATTTTATTGATCAAAAAAATTACATGTTCTTGGCCTCGGCCCGCGCTCATATTGCATCAAAAATATTTTAGGAGAGGCGCGAGTAATCAACAAGGCGAGCCCCCGAGCGACGAGTCCTCCTAAATAGGATGGAAGGCCCTTCGCCCGGCTTCGACACCATAAGAAATAAGGTCGGTACCACGTCGCTAGCGGAAAGGCCCTTGCCCTTGCTCTTGATAAGTTCAGCTCGCCGCAACATATGGAGGGTGTACTTCGCTGCACCGGCGACATTCTTCTACATCATGACCTCTATCTCGTACTAATTGTAGTGTGCGAGCTGGCAGCTGCTACTTGAGCGCTGCGGGGGAGTCGCTGCGGCCTCCAATTTGCGCACCCGCGCCTGTGATGCCTCTCTTTCTTTTTCAAGGGAGGTGATCTGGATGCCTAGATGGATGGCCATCGCCGCAACCTGTGATAAGTGGTGGGATGAGATTAACTTGAGAAGAGGAGAGGCGACATGTAAGCGATAAGTGCGAGTTGAGGGGCTTACCGCTCCCCCAAGTACTGGGCAAGGGCGGCATCGGCTGCGTCCGCCTGCTTCTTCTGGAAGTCCGCCTCCTCCTGGGCAAGGTGGCGAGCCTCCTCCTTCTCGTCGAACTATTTTTTAAGCGACGGGGCATTCTTATCTTGTTGAGTAAGCCTCTTGCCTGCCATGTGGGCCAGCCCCAAGCCGCGGAGCTAGGCCAGCACACTTTCGTGCATGAGGACCCGCATGGCCTCCTCATCATAGACTGCGGCGTCCTCCCATGCGTACAGGCCGAACGAGAAGTTATAGGCCACCCTGCTGATGGTGTCCTACTCCAACTAGCTCGGCAATAGGGTGGAGATGGGGGCCCGGTTCGACTCCCTGTCCTACTAGAGGAGGGGGTTTCCGAGCTGGTTGAGAGGCCGCTCGCCAAGGCTAAAGTTATGGTGTGCCCTCGACACCGGCTTCACGGCTGGCTGTGTCTCTTTTTGAGGCCCGAAAGTACCAGCTACTCCACCATGGGAGCCTCTTGTCGGGACGGTCATGGGAGCGAGATACCCAGCCTGTTGATTCGCCTGGGACTTACCCTTCTCCTGACTCATGGGGGGGAGCGCCGCTAGTGGTTTTCAGAATCTTGGGTGGTGGCGGCGGCAGAGGATGTTCGCGGCCAGGCCGCTTCTGGACGGCGGGGTCTGTGGTCTCGCGACGCGCAGCAGCCACAGCCTCGGCACAGGCGAGCTTGCTGGAAGCAAGTCGCGCACTCTCAGAAGGAGGGTGCAAGGGAATGTCGCTTACCTTCCCCGGACGGGACGGGGGTGAGATTGTTTAGGTTCATGTGAAGAAAAGCGACTTCGAAGTTCTTCCCGGCGAAGAACCCGCATAGCTCCGCTTTGTGGCCTCCCAGGCTGGGTGTGGTAGCTCGCCTCGCTGATCTGGATCGGCGAGAAGGGGACGTTGCCGAAGTCCTTTATGACAAAAATAAACTTATTTAGGCATTTATGGCTCTTGTTGAACATCTCCCATACCTCTACATGGTTGCTGGAGAAGTGGGCGATCCCATCCTTGTTCGCCCGGAATGAGAACAACTTGTAGAAGACCGTGAGGCTGAACTTGATCTGATCTTCCCGCAGGAAGCAGGCGAACCCGACCACCACTTCGATGGAATTGGGGGTCATCTGCCAGACGACAACCCTGATGTATTTCAGTGTTTGGCTTACCTTAGGCCATAGAAGAAGTCGGAGACTCACCTCAAAATGCGTTGTGGGGATGGCAAGCTCCTCTCCTGAGAGGTCATTGATCTTCTCCCCCTTCCCAGGTCACCTCACCACGAAACCTGGTGGTACGAAGTTGCCTATAGCATCAAGGAACACACTTTCAGTGATGGCGGCATGGAAAAAATCATGCTCAGATAAAGTCCAGGCGCACTTGCTCCGCCCATCCGCAATGCTAATGCCACCACACATCTCGCGGGAAACTCGTTGAGCGGGATGAGGAAATTCTCGAAGGAATGTGGCGATTCGGGAGTCGCGGGAAGTAGAAAGGAGAGGAAGTATTAAATGTGGTTGGTGAGAAGGGGTCGGCAGGGCATATTTATAGATTGAAAAATGGCGGGAAAATGTTCCGCTAGTGGGAAAAGTGCGGATAGCAAAATGCGCCCCGACTTTTCGACTTCCAGACCCGCCTCGTACTTCTATCAGCTCGTCGGTTTACCACGAAGACTACTTGGCTGTGAGCTACTCTCATCCGCGTTTGCATGAGAGATGGGTGGTCGCAATCCGAGCCCGCCTGAATCACTAGGCGAGTCGGGCTCGCGACCTGCGGGCGACCGGCTCGCTCCCGCCAAAACCGAATAGGCGTGTTAGGCGAGACGGTTCAGTACTGTCACGCTCGCTTGAAGAAGGGGTAGGAGAGCAAGACTGCCTCATCCGTTCGCCCAAAGAAAACTAAGTAGCAACACAATAAAACAGGCAGTGAACAATCGACCATTGGCGGGCAAGATTGGTCTCAAATTATTACAAACATTAAATGTTCCGAACAAAGAAGCTTCATGACCCTAATATGCGAAGTGATCTAGCATGTGGAGGCGATCCGAGCCTAGAAGCCAATAGCATAGAGGAGGCAGGAGGCTTTGTACTGTATCCACTTCAACCTGCCTTGCCCCCGAGTGCTAGATCGGGGAAGCACGTGAGAGTAATGGTACTTGCGGACCGCAAAAAGTTCGCATTAGGCTAGATCGACCTGCTCCGTGGCATGCCTAAGATACACCTCGGCTCGAGTGATGTGTACCACCGGGGAGTTTACTCTGTCCCCTTCAGCTTTTGAAATAGCCGCGTCACCTATTTCTTCATCTTCTCAGCATTCAGTGGGTCACCCAGGTACTGAGAAATGTGATCTGTGTAAGGAGGAGGCGAATACCCCTCGCTCATCTCCACGTCGGAGAAGGAGATCGCGTTAAAACTTGTAGGGAGGAATCAGAAGGAGCGAGCAGTGGCAAAAGGGCAAAAGTGCAAAGCTCACCTGGGGTCGGTACGTCGCCCGCATAGGTAGCCAGTCGGGAGGTACCCAGCCGGCCTTGGAAGGGTTCGCCTCTAAGGGCAGCAAAGGTTTTCTCAAGGCCGGGAGGCATCTCCGATGGAGCCTTTGCTAGAGGGACATGTTCCTGGGCCGAGGGGTTAGTAACCCGCTATGTTATTAGCAGGGGAAAATGCCCCGATTCTCCCCTATCCTCTCGATCATCGCGAACTCATTCCTGTAGAAACGAGAAAATAGAAGAAGAGTCATGAGACGGACAGAGGGGTCCGCATACCTCAGGGGCGACCTCGTCACCGGCCGCCGAACTCGACGCAGGGGGATCGTTCTAGGTGGATCGCCCGCCCCTTTTTCCTTTTTTTGGCCTAATGAGGGAGCCAAGCGATTCGCGCGCCAGCCACGGGGCGGCACCAAGGGCCAGCTCCCGAGTCCCATCTTTCGCGGCTGCTAGGCGAGCACGCATCTCCTCAGATATAGACATCGTTCGGCTATAGTTCGCAGAGAAGGGTGGAAGAAGGGGGAATTTTTCCAAAGGCCTGATGCCATATTTATAGAACGAGGGTGGGGCCAATCAAAAGATTCTCTCCATCTCAGCATAACACTCACCAAACATGTAGGTTGGATGATTCTTTCCGAGCTTGGCCAAGCACAAAAGGAGCGGGGATTATGTACAACCTCGTGTTCGCTGAGTGGGCCCACGACCCCAGGAGAGCAAGTAGAAGTTTGCTAGAGAGATATTTCGCGGACCAAGAGAGAGTAATTCTTTTTCGATGTCTAGAACTTGCCCTCTAACTATTCTCAAGACTTTGCATAAGTTATACTCATTAACATAAATATGATTTAGCCATTTCTTTTGGCCAGTTTGAGCTTTTGTACCCATACCTAAAATTTTTATCTTTGTTAAGCCATTTTGAGCCTATTTCCCTATTCCTTTATTTTAGCTCCACCAAGAACTTTACCAAAGCCTAAAAAGCATCCTAATTACACACCTAAACCCAAGCTTGAAAGAACAAATGTAGAAATGTTTTGGGAGTGATTAGGAGCCACTTTATTTCGGTGGTTAATTAAAAATTAGAAAAGAGTTGATTTATTTTCTCTCCTCTTCAAAATAAAGAAAAAAATTATCATTAAAAAATGAAGAGGTAGAAAAAAATTTCAATATGATGAGAGAGTTAAAAAATATATATAAGAAAAGAAACAAAAGAATTTAGGAATTGGCTACGTTCTTTAAAGCCATGACAATTTATTTTTGTGCAAGCTCATTCTAGGTTTTGGTGTGCCTAGCCATCGTCTATATCTTTGACCACCCTCACCAAAAACCTGAGTCTACATTTCAACCTAATTAAGTCCTATTGATTTATGTTTTTAAGTTAAACTAGTGTCGTGGCGAGAGTGTGAAAGGGCAAGCCTATGGCCATCGACATTGATGGATTTCTTTGGTGGGTATCTTAATCTTCGTTCGTGCAATGTTATCTTAGTATACACACTACACTCTCCCTAAGTATAATTTTATGATTTGCGGGATTTTTCATTTTAAAAGTAAAAATAATAGTGGAAACATATTTTAAGAAAAGTAAAAACCTAATGTGTATGCTGAGTAAGTCTTTCTACAAAAATTTCTACAAACATAGGCATAAGACTTTGCATTTTACTCCTTAGGTTCAATTCTCTTTTCTAGCATTTAAAATTTCTCTACCCTCTATAGGAAGATGTTTGCTCGGGACTAGCAAACAGATAAGTATGGGGGTATTTGATAACTCTAATTATTTCTATATTTTTATTTACTATTTTATATTAATAATAGATATTTTATATCAATTTTATAATATTAAGTTTATAAGTAACAAGTTTCTACATTTTATATTTATATGTTCTAATAAATTGATTTTTAACCTTGCAGGGCTGATATATATATTTTTTGGAGCAAAAACTGGATTTTCTCTTTTTCTGGCTAGACACACCATGTGACACGCCCTACCTGGGCGTGACACAGGGGCGTGACACGCAAATTTAAGCCTGCAGCCAGAGCCCGTCGACCCGCGCCCAAAGATCGTCGACCAGCCCTGACACGCCCGTGTCGGATGACGACATGCCCGTGTACCCCTTACACGGGGCGTGACGGCCCGTGGAAGAATTGTTGACCGTGCCGCATCAGATTAAATTGACACGCCTGGGTCACAGGCGTGACCCAGGGGGTGTCAGGGGCATTTTCCAGCCAATTACTCTTCGTTCCAGCCGTTGTCGCCAGCAGCCGTTGCAGCTTTGACACGCCCCTGGTCACGGGCGTGACCAGGGGGCGTGATGCCTCCATCAAGCCCAGTTTACTCCCGCCGTTTTCTGCTTCCCGCCGTTTTCTAGAAACAGCCTTAACACGCCCTAGGTCACGGGCGTGACCTAGGGGCGTGACCCGTCAGTTAACAGATTTTGGCGGTTTTCCCTCCAACATTCCCGGGGTTTCAAGACGACGGTTCTGAGCCTGACACGCCCTAGGTCACGGGCGTGACCTAGGGCGTGACCATCCAGAAACTTTTTCTATAAATTCCAGACAGCTTCAGATGTCAAGGGAGAGAATTTTAGGAGTAGGAGTCTTATAGTTAGCTGTTTTATTTTGCTGTACTTTTCATTTCTTAGTCTAATTTTACATTTTGTAAATTTCAATTCAACTTTGCCTTTCCTTTTAATCATGTCTCTCCTTTTATTATCTTGTAATTCTCTAATTATGATGAGTAGCTAGTTTTCATTTAGCACTTGATTATGATGATGCTTGGAATAAAATAAACTTTCCATTTTTCTTGAATATCTTGTTCTTAATCTTCATCTCTACGATTTATCTTTGATTTTCATTTCATCGA
Source organism: Platanthera zijinensis (assembly GCA_039513925.1). NCBI lineage: Eukaryota > Viridiplantae > Streptophyta > Magnoliopsida > Asparagales > Orchidaceae > Platanthera > Platanthera zijinensis. The sequence goes on along the minus strand of CM077081.1, from coordinate 144,406,889 downwards.
ATTCATATTACGCGTATATGATCTTTGATCTAAGATCCGTATCCTAAATGACCGAGAGGTTGCGGATACGAGGAGATCACTCAAAGATAAAAGGAGTTGAATGACTCCTCGAGAGAGGTTGACGTAAATCTTCCGGATTGGAGTCAAATCCAATAGTGAGGTTCACCGCCTAAAGCAAGCTTAGGGGTTTCGACTGGCCGAGAGGTCTTAATCGTAAACCTAAGGTTAGTTAGAAGCATGAGCTTGAGGGAGATGCTACTATAATTTAGGAACCTCCACGATCGAGTGAGTAGATAAGAGCTCGCATTGCTTTATTTTACAAGAAGATTTATTTTATCTCAAGGGAATTCTAGATCAAGTGCTAGCTTCCTCAAAATCGTATTTCTATTTCCTAGATTAACGCTTAGTTCTTCCTTTTCCGTTTTTTTAGACAAATACCAACTTTTCTATCCAATAAGATAATAGCTTTTCTTGTGAGTACAAGTACTCGTCAGCCCCGAGTCAAATACGACATTCCTATACTAAATTTCGATAGGTGCACTTGCTTATTTGAGATTTTAGTTTGGATATATTTTAAAACTATAGAAAATCTTCATCAAATAGTCTTAATGTTCAGGTGAGTGATATACCTATAGCTAGGTGAGCTCATATTTGTGGAACCCCCAAGACCAAGTTGCCTTTAATTAATTTGAAAATTTGGTTCTCTAATTATGAAGAGTCATTTTAGTCCTAATCTGATTCGATGTCGAGCGTTAACCATTAATCGAATTTCCTAACTCGTTTTCGTGCATTAATTTTATCTGCCTTAGTTAATTAAAATCCCCACCATATTTTCGGTAAAATAATACTTACTCCGGAAAGAGTAAAAATAATCAAGCCAACCCCGAGAACAATTCGACCTCGTTATTCCCACTGAATATCGAGTACTACATGCGATAGGTCCACTTGCCTCCTTTCGTTAAAAACTCGCTTTTTAGCAGTCCGCGACGTTCGACCAATCGAACCAACCACCTAAATAAGAGTCGGCTTCGTGGCCATTACAGCTCCATCGAATACTCTCCAACCCAGGCGAGTGTAGGCAGCGAGTGCTAGCTCCATAGAGCACTACTTGCCCCAGGAGAGTGGAGGTTTTAGAGGGCCACTCGCCCAGTTTTTCTATGATGTATCTTTATCATTTTGCCCCCATTGGCCTGCCTATAGCCTGCTAGAATGGCAGAGTTACGTTGTTGACACACCCAGCTGGGATGCACATAGTTATTCAGAACATCGGAGGTTGGTTACTTGCAGGCCGATTTCAGAAATCTATAAATAGACCCAAGGGGCACTTCAGAAGGCCTTCTCACTGGTCTCCCAGTCTTTTAGCGCTTTTGAGATTGCTTAGCTCGGTTATTGGCTAGGGAGGGTAATCACTCTAAGATCTTCCGGGCATGTGGTGGGACCTCTGCGTCGAGCCCTTGGGTAAGTTCTATTAGGTATATCAACCAACTTAGTAGTTCTACCATCAACAACAGTATATAAGTATAAATCTATGACAGTAAGTAACTTAAATTATATGAATGCTCATACAGACATATAAGTTAAGGATCGGCTCAACAGTTGATAATACGTTTTGTAGCCTAAACTATTATCGTATTTTATATTTTATATTGTACAAATTATGTCTATTATTAGTTTATTTTTATCCTTTTTATGTAAATTTTATTACCACTAACTTTTTCCTGTCTTTTTGCAGGTTTCCAGAAAAATTGCCAAAATGACCTGTCACGCCCCCCTGTCACGCCCTCCCTGGGCGTGACCTATGGCGTGTCACCCGATCCCGAGGACACCTGCTGGAGGGGACAGAAAACGGTCAAAAACCGCTATCACGCCCCCCTAACACGCCCTCCCCGGGCGTGTCGCCCTCTGCCGCAAAGCTGCCGCCGCATTAAATGCCCTTCCACCTCAGCACGCAAATAGTACTATCACGCCCCATGTCACGCCCGTGACATGGGCGTGACACCCTCCTTTTTCGGTGACTGATGGATTTCCGACCAATGATTTGGACATGACATGCCTGTCACGCCCCCCTGTCACGGGCGTGACCTAGGGCGTGACCACCGACGTACCGAAGCAATCATCCCTCCCGCCAGAATCCAGAGCTTGAGGTCAAAACCGTACTTGTCACGCCCCCTGACACGCCCCCCCCCCCTAGGGCGTGTCGGAGGGCGTGACCAACCCGAGAAAAAAATCTATAAATAGAGCCCCCCCTCTCCATTTCAGCAAGCTTTGGTTGAGTGGGGGAGGTGCTGCCCCTTTGTTTCTTGATCCTTTTTCATGCTTTCTCTCTCTCTCTCTCCCCCTCTCTTTGTACTTTTTATTTAACCCTAGTTTAATCTTAGTTTGTTCTAGCTTTTATTGTAATTTTCTTCTTGCTTAGTGCTTAATGTAGGGCTAGAATAGGGTTTAATTTTCATGCACTTGTAATTTTATTTTCATTAGTGTAACTTGCCCTTTTTCATTAATAAAATTGTTCTTCCCTTAGCTTGTGTTCTTCTTATGTTTTTCTACTCATCTCCCCCCCTCCACTCCATTATGATTAACTAATCCTCCTTGTACTCGATCTTGATGATCCGAGGTTAGAGCGATTATGTTATGATGTTTTAATCAATCTTTTCTTTTTAGGTTAGGGCCTTGAATTACTCTTGATTAATCATGGGTTGGGGGTATATTTTCGATATATACTCTCCGCCTTTGCTTTCATTCTGGGCTAGCCGAGAGGCCGAAAGAATGAAGTGAGCATTCAAGAGTAAAGGGAGTTGTACGCACCCCTCGAGAGAGGCAGACGTCCAAATCTCCCGGATTGGAGTAAAATCCAATAGTGGGGTTCACCGCGTAAAGCGAGTTTTAGGCCTCCGATTTAGACGAGAGTCGGTCGGAGCTTCCTAAACTCAGTTGGGCACGACTTCGAGAGAAGCGTGTTCAAGCTTTAGGAACCTCCACGGTCAAGGACCCTTATCCTATTAAGTTTAGATTTTTATCGCATTTTCTTAATCGTCTTTAGCCGAGGTGAATCTCGATCGGGTGCATTTCCATTTCATATTTTCTTCCTTTAGTAGTAATCTCCTATCTTGTGCTCTTTAATTAACTGCAGTAGTTTCCTTTCTAGCATAGTTCTTTTCTTAATAGCGTAACTTAATTGCGGTAGTTCTCTTTCTAGTTTGCTTTAATTCCTCCATTGCGCTTAGATTTTCTAAAACCCTAGTTTTTCCGTCGATAAGATAATAGCGTTCGTGTGAGTAAGCTTAGCCAACAGTTCCCGGATTTCAATACGACACTTGTGTCCCCTTGCTACAATTCAATAGGTATACTTGCCTCATCGGGTTGCTAGTTCGGTTGCGTTTATTTTCTTCGAACCCTAGCGCGCAACAAGTTTTTGGCGCCGTTGCCGGGGACCCAACTTCCGTTGATATTTTGAAAACACGAACCTATTAATTTTATCTCTTCTCTTTCTCATCCCCTTTCTTTAAAGTTTTAAAAATCAAAAAAAAAATTTATCACCGCTCTTAATAGTAACCAACTTCACAATTTTTCTACGCCACCTAATTCTCTCGAAAAGGGCAAAGGACTTTAAGCGCCACTGTCTTGTCTAGTACCTTGCGAACCCTTCACGGGGTAGTCCTTGGGAAGTTCGGGAGTTAATCTATAAAAAAAATCTATTTCAAAAAGAAAAAAAAAATTCTAATCTTTTTTCTAGTTTATCCTTTTTCTCTTCCTCTTCTTCTTTTCTGTTCTTTTAGTGCATGACCTGCGGGAGTCCGTCGGTTATTTTGGACTTGGACCACGAAATTGAGCGTACTCTTCGGAGAAGATCGCGATTTCAAGGTCCTACTATCCAAGTGCCGGTTGAGGACTCCGAGTCATTTGCTACTTTATGAATGGAAGAACCCAACGTAGATGAGGCCGTGCAAAGGACTATGTCCTATTATGCACGACCGAACCTCGAGGGAACAGAATCAAGTATAGTCCGCCCTGCTATAGCAAATAATAACTTCGAACTAAAGCCTAGCATAATTCAAATGGTGCAGCAATATGTGCAATTTGACGGACTTCAAGATGAAGATCCGAACGCACATATAGCTAGCTTTCTTGAAATTTGCGACACCTTCAAGATAAATGGTGTCACAAATGATGCGATCAGGCTGAGACTCTTCCCCTTCTCTCTAAGAACTAAAGCTAAGCAGTGGCTTAACACACTTCCGAAAAATAGCATAACCACTTGGAATGAATTAACTGAAAAATTTTTGGCGAAGTATTTTCCGCTAGCTAAAACTGCAAAACTTAGGAACGACATCTCTGCCTTCGGACAAATAGACTCTGAAACCCTTTACAAAACCTGGGAGAGATTTAAAGAATTATTAAGTCGATGCCCACATCACGCGCTGCCTGTCTGGTTACAAGTGCAGACGTTTTATAACGGGCTAAATCAAAGCACGAAGCAAATGATAGACGCAGCTTCTGGCGGTACTTTAAATCATAAGACCCCGGAAGCCGCTCTTGAGCTTTTTGAGGACATGGCCATGAACACTTATCAGTGGAATGTGCCTAGGTCCCGCCAGAACAAGCCTGCAGGTATCTATGAAGTGGACAATGTCTCCCAGCTCGCTCTGCAGGTAGAAATCCTAAGCAAAAAGATAACAGAGATGACTGCTGCCTCTGCTCCTCAGGTATGGGAATCTGCAACCCCTACTCCAGAACATTTAGATTATGTTAATAATATGCCTAGAACTGCTTTTAATAATTTTTCTGCTGCGAATTTTCATCCGCCTGGTTTTAATTTTCCGAATAGTTATAACCCCGCTTTAAGAAATCACCCGAACTTTTCATGAAGTAATCCATCGAATGCGATGCGCCCACCCCCGCAAAATGATTTTTCTGCACCACCACCACCACCACCTCTTCAAAATTACCCAAAACCTCCAAGCTTGGAGGAATTACTTTCTAAATATATCACCACAAATGACGCCACTATAAGAACGTTAACCGGAAGCGTAAAAAGTCTAGAAAATCAAGTAGGACAGCTCGCGAAAATAATTTCTGAGCGACCCGCAGGGTCTCTTCCTTCCAATACCGAACCCAACCCGAGAGAGCAAGCGAAAGCTATAACTCTTCGGAGTGGGAAGCAAGTCTCCGGTATGGTAAGTGAAGAGCCCGAGGCAAGCTCCGCTCCCGCTTTTAAAAATCAAAGCTCCGCTCCGCTTCCACCCTCTGCTGAAGAAGTAATCACCCCTATTTTAGAAAATAATCTCACTCCACCACCCATCTTCAAAAATAATTCAACTCCTCCATACCCCTCTTAACTTAATAGACAACGTCAAGATGATCAGTACTCCCGCTTCTTAGAAATCTTCAAACAAATCCACATTAATTTTCCCTTCCACGAGGCTATTTCGCAGATGCCGAAATACGCCAAATATCTTAAAGACCTCCTCACAAACAAGAAGAAGTTAGAGAATCTTTCGCACGTCATGCTAAACGCCGAGTGCTCCGCCGTTTTAACAAACGGTTTGCCGAAGAAAATCAGTGACCCGGGTAGTTTCTCTATCCCGTGTGTCTTCGGTGATCTTTTTGTTAAACACGCGTTAGCCGACTTAGGCGCGAGTATAAACCTGATGCCCTTTTCGTTGTTCAAAAAGTTAGGGATTGGTAGCCTTAACCCCACGCGTATGAGTATCCAGCTTGTCGATAGATCCGTCAAGTACCCGTTAGGAATAGTGGAGGACGTTCTAGTGAAAGTCGACAAGTTCATCTTCCCGGTGGACTTTGTCATTTTGGACATCGAAGAAGACGTCGAGGTTCCCCTGATCCTTGGCCGACCCTTCCTTGCCACCTCCCGAGCCATCATTGACGTAAGCAATGGTAAGCTCTTTCTTCGAGTAGGCGACGACGAAGTCACATTTTCTATCACCCCTTCGATGAAGAACACCTTAGCGAACGATGACTCATGTTTTTTCGTAGACGCCGTGAGTGATGATTCTTCCTACTGCCTCTCCGACTTTGAAAAAGAATTTTCTACTTTTTGTTCCTCTTCTCTTACAACGGAATCACTGCAAGGAAGTGATGAATCTTCTTATTGTCTTTCTGAGTTTGAAAAAGAATTTTCTGATTTTTGTTCTTCCTTTTTTCTTCCCACTGAATCTCTACAAGAAGCTGTCTTGGCTGCTAGCCTCACCCCTTATTACGTTCCTTATAAAAAAGTTTATGAAGATATTATTTTTGAAAAAGAAAGAATCTCAAAATCCTCTTATGAAGAACCCCCTACCCTAGAACTTAAAGAACTTCCCGAACACCTTAAGTATGCTTTCTTAGAAAAAGACTCCAAGTTACCAGTTATCGTTTCGGCCTACCTCACGGATACGCAGAACGATAAACTTCTTCTAGTTCTACGTAAGCATCGTCGGGCTATTGCTTGGCAAATTTCTGATATCAAGGGCATAAGCCCATCTTTCTGTACACATAAAATTTTAATGGAAGATAATTCGCGTAACTCTATCCAACCTCAGCGCCGTATAAACCCGAATATGAAAGAAGTAGTTAAGGGTGAGGTTATGAAACTATTAGACGCAGGAATTATCTACCCTATATCAGACAGTAAGTGGGTTAGCCCCGTTCAGGTAGTTCCGAAAAAGGGAGGGATTACCGTAGTTAGTAATGAGAATAATGAATTAATCCCGACACGGACGGTGACGGGTTGGCGTATGTGCATAGATTACCGTAAGTTAAATGACGCCACCCGCAAGGACCACTTCCCTTTACCGTTTATCGACCAGATTTTAGAACGTCTCTCCGGCCAAAGCTTTTATTGTTTTCTCGATGGCCTCTCGGGGTACTTTCAAATACCCATCTCTCCCGAGGACCAAGAGAAAACTACGTTTACTTGTCCCTTCGGCACCTTCTCGTACCGAAGAATGCCGTTTGGATTATACAATGCGCCGGCTACATTCCAACGATGTATGCTCGCAATATTTGACAAGTACGTAGAAAGCATTATGGAGGTATTCATGGACGATTTCTCCGTGTTCGGCGATTCCTTCGATAGATGTTTAGAAAACCTCGAAAAAGTCTTAGAACGATGCGAAGAAACTAACCTTGCCCTAAATTGGGAAAAATTCCATTTTATGGTGAGGGAAGGGTTAGTTTTGGGTCATAAAATTTCTGCTAAAGGTATTGAGGTAGACGTTGCCAAGATAGAAGTTATTGAGAAGTTGCCGCCGCCTACAAACATAAAAGCTATAAGAAGTTTCCTAGGCCACGCTGGTTTTTATCGTCGTTTTATAAAGGACTTCTCCAAGATCACAAATCCCCTCACCCATCTCTTAGAAAAAGACGCTCCATTCATTTTTTATGACTCTTGTATTTCTGCCTTTGAATTAATTAAAGAAAAGTTAATTAACGCACCGATTATGATAGCTCCGGTGTGGGACCTTCCTTTCGAGATTATGTGCGATGCGAGTAGTTTTGCGGTGGGAGCCGTATTAGGTCAACGCATATCTAAGAACTTCCACCCCATCTATTACGCTAGTAAAACCCTCACATCTGCACAAGAAAATTACACCACAACTGAGAAGGAGCTCTTAGCTGTAGTATTTGCGTTTGATAAATTTCGCCCTTACATTACTCTTTCAAAAATCATTGTTTTTACGGACCACTCGGCCCTCAAGTACCTTCTTGCCAAAACGGATGCCAAGCCTCGCTTGATTCGCTGGGTCTTACTCCTCCAGGAGTTTGACTTAGAGATCCGTGATAAGCGAGGAGCCGAGAACTTGGCCGCCGACCATTTATCAAGATTAGATAACCCCTTTATAGAAAAATTAAATGAAAAATCTTTTAATGACTATTTTCCTGATGAGAAGCTGCTTTTAGTTAATACATCTACTTCTCCTTGGTTCGCGCACATCGCCAACTATCTAGTGGCCCGGGTGCTCCCAAAAGAGTTCTCCTCTCAGCAAAAGAAGAAATTCTTTTCTGAGCTGAAGAACTACTTTTGGGAAGACCCGCATCTTTTCAAAATTTGTGCGGATCAAGTGATAAGGAGATGTGTTTCTTTTGATGAAGGAATTGATATTCTAAAACATTTGCATGAAGGTCCGACAGGTGGGCACTATCAAGTTGCTCGCACCGCTCATAAGGTTCTTTGCGCGGGTTTTTACTGGCCTAGCCTGTTTAAAGACGCGCAAGCCTTTGTGAGCAGGTGTGATAGTTGCCAACGGTCGGGCAATATTTCTAATAAAAATGAAATGCCGCAAAATTATTTCTTAGAGTGCGAAATTTTCGACCTCTGGGGAATTGATTTTGTTGGCCCCCTTCCTTCTAGCTTCGGAAACAAATATATTTTAGTTGCTGTTGATTATGTTTCACGATGGGCTGAGGCCCAAGCTCTTCCTACGAACGACTCCCGAGTTGTAGTCACGTTTTTAAAAAAATTATTTTCTAGATTCGGTACGCCTCGCGCAATCGTTAGCGATAGGGGTTCCCTTTTCTGTAACGCGCAATTTTCAAAAATCCTTACTAAATACGGCGTTACGCATAAACTGTCCACTGCCTACCACCCCCAAACTAACGGTCAAGTCGATGTAGTTAATAGAGAAATAAAAAGAATATTAGAAAAGACTGTTTCAACTTCTAGAAAAGACTGGTCAACCAAACTTGACGATGCTCTATGGGCTTACCGAACAGCGTACAAAACCGCCCTCGGATGTACGCCGTATCGGCTGGTCTATGGAAAATCGTGTCATCTGCCCGTAGAGTTAGAACACCGCACCTTTTGGGCCTTAAAATTTTTAAACTTCGATCCCCACTCAGTCGGTGACCTTCGAAAATTTCAACTAAATGAACTCGACGAGTGGCGCTCTTATGCTTATGAAAATAATAAACTTTATAAAGAGCGGACGAAGCGTTTACACGATAAACACTTAGAGCACCCTAAAAACTTTAAGCCGGGCGACCAAGTCCTTGTATATAATTCTCGTTTACGATTATTTCCGGGCAAATTAAAATCTCGCTGGTCTGGCCCGTTTTCTGTGTTAGAAGTATTTCCTTATGCAACTGTTTTAATTTCTCACCCTGATAAGGGTAATTTCAAAGTGAATGGTCAGCGTCTTAAACTGTATTTCTCTGGTGATGATGATGTCAGTCCAAACATTATTAAGTTTTTGCTTCACGAACTCTAATCTGAAACTTTTAATTTTTTTTGCTAAAGACAATTTTATTTCGGAACAACAATATTTTTGGACAATATTATTTTTTTGATGCGTCGAGCTCAACGACGCTTTAACCAAAGGGCGCTCTTGGGAGGCAACCCAAGTTATCTTTTTCTGTTTTCTTTATTTTACAATTTTTGCCTCGGACGGCTCCGACAAGCTGAAGCTTCTGCGATCGCCTGCTCCAACATTGCTGAATCCATCACAAAGTCCAAAGAAGACATTCGGGGAGCGGCATCACTCAGTTTTCGCAGCAAATAAATCCGGGGAAGTACCTGTATTTCAATTCTGTCTTTCAATTCTGTATTTTATTTTTCTCTCCTTCTCCAATCCCCTTCTTTAGCCATTGAGGACAATGTCTGTTTTAAGCTTGGGGGAGGATTTCCTCCTTCATTTTTGCGTAGTGTAAATAATCTTCTTTTTGTATATATTGTAAATAGTTCCAAAAATAAATAATAATAAAAAAAATGAATATCTTAAAATTCCAAAAAAAAAAAAAATCCAAAATCCAAAAAAAGAAGAATATTTCTCAAAATTAAAAAATATATGTGTTTTTGAATAGTTTAGACATTTTGGTATTTCAATAGTACCCCTAGTTTTTAGTTTTGTTTTACTCAAAATCTTCTATAAACAACTTAGTTAATTATAATATTTCTAATCATTCTTTTTAATTATGTTTCACAAGTAAAATGTTGGCCATGTTGTGTTTCTAATTCACGGTAGCATGTTAAGGTGAAATATTTTTCTAAGACTCGCATTTCTATTATGGTTTTTTGTTGTTTATTTCCTTTACTTTCTTAAAAATTCATCATCCACTATTTTCTTTTTTGTTTTTGAATAATTTTTGTAAAGTCAACTTTTGAATAACGTAGTAGATGTGAACGATCCAAGTCACCTATTATTTCTATTTTCAAGATAATTTCATCAATCTTCTTTTATTATCTAGGACTCGCTTTTTGAAAATTTTTCAAACCTTTGTTTTAAATAAATTCAAAAGCGTGAAAATGATTTAGGCCATTTTTGTTTTCGTTTGAGCTTTCCTGCCAACCTAAAAAAACTTTTACCACTAGTTAGCCGTTTTTGAGCCTTTTTCCGATTTCATTTGATAGCTCCTCCCTTCATTTCAGTTTCACCAAAGCCAAAATTTCCAACCTATCGAATCACACTAGCCTTTTTGAGTTTCATAAATTATTTTGACGATTTTGATAGGGTATTTTGTGATTTTTATGAGAGAAAGGTTTTCGAAAAAAGTATGTTCGAAAGTGATGTTTATTTTTGTTTGGCCAACTCAAAAAGGAAAATAAAAATATTTATGGCCTTTGTTTTGAAAAAAAAAAGAAGAAAAAAAAAATGAAAAAGAAAAGAAGAAAAAGAAAGAAAAAAATGTGTATATATTTTTATGAAAGTTTTTGAAACTCTTTGCTTTGGTTTAGTGTGATTTTAAACCTTCACGTTTATCTTTGAATTCCACTCCTAATAATTTTCCTAAACCAAACGTTTCTGTCCTATTTAAGTCCTTTTGATTCACGCTTTTTGATTTTTTATTTAACAACTAAGAAAAGAAAAACAGTAAATCAGTTTTAGTTTTAGATTTAAACCTAGATTTTTGTTAATTAAATTGATATATTTATAATGCGTTGCTTGGATCTAGTAACAACTCAATGCGTGTTTTTCATTTTCGTTGTTTTACTTAAGTCCATTTAAAAAAATCTCATTAAAATTTTGGATGATTTGTTTTTATTAAGTAAAGTTTATAAAAGTTTTACCATACCTAAATAATTGTTTTAGACTTACATTTCACATTTTTCCTACTTAGAATTTCGCATAGTACTTGTGTAGGCATAATTAGAACTTTTTGATTAGTCCTTTTTATAAATATCTAGTTTTTATATTTTTGCTTGGGGACAAGCAAAGCTTAAGCTTGGGGGAATTTGATAATACGTTTTGTAGCCTAAACTATTATCGTATTTTATATTTTATATTGTACAAATTATGTCTATTATTAGTTTATTTTTATCCTTTTTATGTAAATTTTATTGCCACTAACTTTTTCCTGTCTTTTTGCAGGTTTCCAGAAAAATTGCCAAAATGACCTGTCATGCCCCCCTGTCACGCCCTCCCTGGGCGTGACCTATGGCGTGTCACCCGATCCCGAGGACACCTGCTGGAGGGGACAGAAAACGGTCAAAAACCGCTGTCACGCCCCCCTGACACGCCCTCCCCGGGCGTGTCACCGGGCGTGACAAGGGCGTGTCGCCCTCTGCCGCAAAGCTGCCGCCGCATTAAATGCCCTTCCACCTCAGCACACAAATAGCACTGTCACGCCCCATGTCACGCCCGTGACATGGGCGTGACACCCTCCTTTTTCGGTGACTGATGGATTTCCGACCAATGATTTGGACATGACATGCCTATCACGCCCCCCCTGTCACGGGCGTGACCTAGGGCGTGACCACCGACGTACCGAAGCAATCATCCCTCCCGCCAGAATCCAGAGCCCGAGGTCAAAACCGTACTTGTCACGCCCCCTGACACGCCCCCCCTAGGGCGTCTCGGAGGGCGTGACCAACCCGAGAAAAAAATCTATAAATAGAGCCCCCCCTCTCCATTTCAGCAAGCTTTGGTTGAGTGGGGGAGGTGCTGCCCCTTTGTTTCTTGATCCTTTTTCATGCTTTCTCTCTCTCTCTCTCCCCCTCTCTTTGTACTTTTTGTTTAACCCTAGTTTAATCTTAGTTTGTTCTAGCTTTTATTGTAATTTTCTTCTTGCTTAGTGCTTAATGTAGGGCTAGAATAGGGTTTAATTTTCATGCACTTGTAATTTTATTTTCATTAGTGTAACTTGCCCTTTTTCATTAATAAAATTGTTCTTCCCTTATCTTGTGTTCTTCTTATGTTTTTCTACGCATCTCCCCCCCCCCCCTCCACTCCATTATGATTAACTAATCCTCCTTGTACTCGATCTTGATGATCCGAGGTTAGAGCGATTATGTTATGATGTTTTAATCAATCTTTTCTTTTTAGGTTAGGGTCTTGAATTACTCTTGATTAATCATGGGTTGGGGGTATATTTTCGATATATACTCTCCGCCTTTGCTTTCATTCTGGGCTAGCCGAGAGGCCGAAAGAATGAAGTGAGCATTCAAGAGTAAAGGGAGTTATATGCACCCCTCGAGAGAGGCAGACGTCCAAATCTCCCGGATTGGAGTAAAATCCAATAGTGGGGTTCACCGCGTAAAGCGAGTTTTAGGCCTCCGATTTAGACGAGAGTCGGTCGGACCTTCCTAAACTCAGTTGGGCACGACTTCGAGAGATGCGTGTTCAAGCTTTAGGAACCTCCACGGTCAAGGACCCTTATCCTATTAAGTTTAGATTTTTATCGCATTTTCTTAATCGTCTTTAGCCGAGGTGAATCTCGATCGGGTGCATTTCCATTTCATATTTTCTTCCTTTAGTAGTAATCTCCTATCTTGTGCTCTTTAATTAACTGCAGTAGTTTCCTTTCTAGCATAGTTCTTTTCTTAATAGCGTAACTTAATTGCGGTAGTTCTCTTTCTAGTTTGCTTTAATTCCTCCATTGCGCTTAGATTTTCTAAAACCCTAGTTTTTCCGTCGATAAGATAATAGCGTTCGTGTGAGTAAGCTTAGCCAACAGTTCCCGGATTTCAATACGACACTTGTGTCCCCTTGCTACAATTCGATAGGTATACTTGCCTCATCGGGTTGCTAGTTCGGTTTCGTTTATTTTCTTCGAACCCTAGCGCGCAACAACAGTAAGGTAACTAATCGTATAGGAGTGCCCATACAACCTTATACGATGAGAATCTTATGTATGTAATGTATGTAATGATATGAATGCAATTCAATGACTCACCCATGATCATGCACATATAATTGCTCTGTCAACACAGACTTGTAGTTCCCACTTTTCAAGAAGGTAGCTAACCTCTCAGGCAACATCCGTCATGGCTAGACGGTGATAGTAGAGCAGGCTTCTCCACTACTAGGCTGACATCTACACTGCCTTGCTTAGGCCTTCGTACGCCTAAATGCTAAGAACACAACTGTAGAGCTCACATGCGTACTATGTCTCAGAGGGGTCTTGGGTAGATGTGCACCAAGAACACAGCCCAAACTTGCCTATAATCGTGGAACGGAAGGTGCCTATGTGAACATATCACCAAATTACCAAGGCCAACCTTCTACTAGCATAGAGGGTGCCTCGGGAAGAAAACACTGAGGACAAAGGCCCAACCGTCCAAAGTCGATCTGTCAACTCCTGTTGTTGTGATGACTGGCGAGCTCGTAGACCCGCCACACTATCCTTAACCTAGGATTATGACACCGCATATCAACTCACACTTCATGAAATTTCACATATAATGATCCCACTTTGATTCCTTTTTATTTAATCACATCTCGTACTCAACAACACGCTAGGGCTCCACACCGAGTCCCTTATCAACATGTCGTTTTAGTGCAACAATACCCTCGCACTTGTCCTTCACAACAACATAATAGTACTTCACATATTCATCAACCATTTTGTTATCATAATTATATATAGACTATGGTCACTTAACTTTAACATCAAGTGGATACAATCTCTTTACCAAGTTTAAACCATTCATGCACACATGGATCTATAAACTAAATGCCAACAACCATTTATTCATCACAATCACTACCAACTCTATACAAAAAGCTTCAAGCCAACATCATCATTATTCATCTTATTACCATACGTCATTATCGGTTCATATATTTAAACCATTCCTACCATCCCAACTCGTCAACTTCGTCGTTCACTAACCTCCACCAAATCATGTCGTTCAAGTACACTTCACTACAACTTTTTTTTCATTAAGGATCTATCCAACAAATGTTATTAACAATATTTTATCACAATTACTTATAAACTAAATTCCCCAAAATGTTAACGTTATTGTACTATAATCTCTCTCTACCAAATCCAAAGCCGATTCAACACAAACCTGAGAACTATATGTGGAGGAAATATTACTGTACAACAACTTCGATCGGGGATTCCCGAGGCTACAGGAATCCGGTGAAGGCATATAACCAATCGTTGAATAAGGTATTTCTAAGGGATATGATGTTTGTGTTTAGTCGAAAGCCTAGATCCGGACGCATCGTGTACGAAAATAGCCTCGAAGTTCGCTGCGTACAGAAAATAGATTTTTGCACGCATCTTAAAGCGAGACGATCGACATCGGTTCTTCTTCCTCTTATAATCAATATTCCTAAATCACATCCAAAAATCCTCCTCCCTTATTCACCCTCATAGGGCCACTTCTCTTCACGAAAGTATCCCCCATCTTCGCATAGAAGGAAGGAGAGTTTGAATACATCTAATCTTTTGGACTCAAGTCCTACCATGGCTCTTTCCTAGAAAATCTTCTTCTCATAAATCAAGACTCCTTTGACTTGATATCTCTCCTAGGAATAACTAAAGATCTAGCACCAAGGGAGGTGGTAGGAAGAAAACTTCGGTTCAGGCATTACCGGCCATGGATCTCATCACTCTCCTTGGTGACATCTTCCTCATTGCTAGTATTGTTCTTTACGGGAAGAGAGAAGGAGAAGATTTTCTTCCAGAAATAGACTCTGGCGGCTTCTCTGTTTCGTCATGCTCGGCAAAGACAACTGCTCGGCAAACTGGCAAAGTGACGGCTAGGGTTTTCCGCATTTCCCTTTTTATAATGAGAAATTATGATTAACTGCTTTGCCACGTGTTGGCCTGACATTGGACCGCCTAATATTACTTTAAATTAGTCATGTTGAAAGGACGCGGCCCATTTATGTCGGTTTGGCACAATACTTAAAAATCCGGTTTAGACAGGCCAAGTGTTAGGAAATAGACTGCGAAAAAATATACTAAGTCAGATTCGTCGAGTAAGCAATCCTTACTCGATGAATTGTCGAGTATTATACTCTTACTCGACGAATTGTCGAGATTCATCGACACCACTCAACGCCATATGTAAACACAGCACTTTCCAAGTAAAAATTATCGATTGCACCTTCTTTACTCGACGATTTGTCGAGTGGCGTCGAGTGCACTAAATGCACTCCACTACATAGCTCCCTGAATAATCCTGAGTAAAATCGTTGAGTGGCATTGTGTGCACTCAACACACTCGTCGCCTTTTAGTTAATGGCATCGAGTGCACTCAACACACTTGTCGCCAATCATCCAGATATCTTTCTAAGTCAAATGACGTTGAGTGGTGTTGAGTCCACTCAATGCCGCAACATAGGTCGTCAAATGACATTGAGTTAACTCAATGCACTCAATGCCGCATTGAGTCCACTCAACGCCCCGTTTCTAAAAAATCATTTAAGTCCTCATTCATCGAGTGGTGTTGAGTCCACTCGACAACTAAGCCTAATTCATCAAATGGCGTCGAGTACACTCAACACACTCGATGCCATGGGTCCAAGAAACATTCTATGTCCAGTTTGTCTTATATATTCGATGAATTTGTTCGTTATTCATGAGGATATTCGACGAATAGTAGTAGTCTCCACTCAGAAGTCATACTCAACAAATTCGTCAGATATTCACGATGATATCCGACGAATTTTACATGTTGAGTCTGGCATACCCTGATCCCGAGTCAACCTCCTTGACTCAAAAACATGTGTGAGGGGTCTAGTGCGAAATGGGATGTTACAGTATAGACCAGCCAGAATAGGTAACTGCAACAAATCTTTTGCATTAATTATTGTACTAAAGGCATACGGTGCCTTTTGTCAACTAGCAGTCAATTCCCGCAACATTTTAGTTATTGATGACATCAGCATGATCCAATGCTTGAGGACTTGGTGAATTTCAGTCAATCTTCATAGGCATTCAGTACAGTCAAGTGACGCAGTACTAAAATACTTAACATAGATTCTTCTTCCTGAGGCATTGAGTGAACCTTCATCACTCAATGCATTTGACTTGTTCGAACTTACTGATAAGGCATTTAGTGAGCCTTCATCACTCAACGCATTTGGCCTTAGTAGAATTTTCCTATATGAAGGTGTTAAGTGAAGCTTCTACACTCAATGCTTCCTGACTTTGCTGAATTATTGAAGAGGCGTTGAGTGACCCGTCTTCACTCAACGCTTCTATACTTTACTAGAAATCCTTTTGAGTAGGCATTGAGTGAACTGCCTTCACTCAATGTTAATGTCCTTAGATAGATTTCAAGTCAGAAATAGTGAGGCTTTGACTGCTTGGTGTTCTACCAATGCTTTTTACCTTCTGGTATTGAGTGAAGTAAGTTCACTCAACGCTTCTATACTTAGCCTATTTTCTACTTATCCAGCAACTTGTCTTGAGTCCAAGTATCATTGTAACCCTGACAACCTGTCTAATCAAAGTAATAATATACAACCTGCATATAATGAACTTGAACATGTACATTAGATACAAACATTTGTATACCATTGACCTGTGGCCCTTCTTCAAATCCAGGACAATATGATCAATTGACCCAACAATCTCCCCCTATTTGAAAAAGTCAGAACCATAGTCAATGATATGCACAGCTATATAAAAGAGAAACATTCACAGCAGACAAGAACAATAATTTTCACATAATCAAAATGGTGATTTACATTTAAATAGAGAAATATAAATACATAGTGCGCTTATGACAAAATCCATATTCCTAGAGCCCTTTTAAAGAATACATAGACATTTGAAGTTTTAGGTTCCCTAATCACTATGCCCTTACTGGGTTTCTTTACAGCCTTTTCATCAACATCAGTCTTCTTCTGCTTTTGTCTTTCAAAATAACTGTAATTCTTTGGGAAGTTTGTGGAGATGACGACCCCCAACTTGCTGAAGAAGATGATGGCATGCTAGTGGAAGACCCTCCTTCGTATCCAACAAAATACTTACATCGTCATGGTGATTGTGTGGAGCGTCGCTACAACCTCCGTCTGCAGCGCAAGACCACTTAATATTATTTAGTTTATTAATTTTAATGTTATTGGAATTTATGGTTCGGCCAACACCCTCCTCCCTCAAGCCATCCACTTCCTCTCCTCTTTCTTTCTCACCCTCTCGTCCTTCAGCCCCCTCCTCTCCAAGTCACCACCAACATCAATCCCCTCCTCTCTAAGCCGTCTCCAACCTCCAACCACCACCCTCCTCTCTCGGACATCACCACTCCCCAACCCTAGTCGTCTCCAAGCATCCCCTCCCTTGTCCCTTGACACCTCATCCACTCCACCACCTTTTCTCTATCCAAAATAATTTCCCACGGTTTTCCTCCCCACCACCATTCAATAACCCGACCACCTTCATAGCCTAAAACCGACCACCCCCAAGGCAAGTTCGGCCATCCTCCTTTATCATAAAATCCCAACCTATTTTCTAGTGATCTATTGCACAGCCCTGGGCTAAAGAGTGAAGCGACGATGGAGGTGGAACTTTCTCTCCATCTGGCGTAACTCCAGCGGAGCCGTGGATGAGCATTCCAAGTTAGATAATTGGAATCATCCATTCCAATTTGGGTAACAAAATTTCTACTCTCGTGTGATTCCCTCTTAGATATTCTAGTGGTGGACATTTGTTGCGTTGATTTTTCGAAGCATTGAATAATCGTGGTTTATTTCGATTGATTTGTATTCACCTTAATTGATTTATTCTTCGAAAGGTTTGGCGAACCTCGTAACTTTTGTTGGGAGAGATCTACCATTTCCGGATCGTGATTTTTGGGTAGATCATCCATTCTGATTTATTTTTTATCCTAGTTATTAAGTGGGAACAATTCCATCTGTCGTGTTTCCTTGAGTCAGTTTATCTCATTTCTGCATGCGTACTAGATTAGGCACTGAGTACTCCCCATCTTCCTCCCAAATGGCGGGCGAGCGGGAAGTGGGTCACATTCCCGCAACGATTGAGGAACTCTATCAGGAGATGACGGAGATTAGGGCATTGCTTCACGAGGTAAGACTGAATCGAGCGGCTCCCCAAAATCTAGTCGCTGATCCACTTGATGAAGGGAATAATACTTATAACAACAACCATAACAACGAACGAGCCCCACGTGAACTGTATGAGTTTGACATTACTAGAGCCGTCCGGGTTAAACCCCCATCATATGACGGAATGGGTGAACCCCCAAGTCTTCCAGGACTGGGTTATGGAGATTGAATGCTACTTTGAGTGGCAAAATTTGACGTATGCGGATAAGGTACAAGTGGCGTGAATGAAGTTGCTGGGTAGAGCCAAGATCTTTTGGTTAAATGAGGAATGTAGTCTGCAGGATGATAATGGTAACTTACTTATTGGTTGGCCAGTCATGAAGGCCATGCTGACAGACCAGTACGCCCCTTCGTACCATCAAACACAAATGTTTGATGATTTGGCGACCCTTAACCAAGTTAGTTGGTCGGTCTCGGAATACATAAGTCTTATTAAGGACATGATGATTAGGTGAGGTGTTAGGGAGATGCCTGAGATAACCTTTTCTAGGTTTCGTAAGGGGTTAAACCCCCGACATCCAAGGCAAGCTGTTGCGTTATGGTCACACCGACCTGAGCACCACTTTCAATGTTACACTAGATATCAAAAAGCATAATGTTTATAAGAATAAGTCACGTTCGTATTAGAAGGGAAAGTCCATATTAGGACCTCCTCCCACCCCTACCTATAAGGATATGGGCAAGTTCCATTCCACCAACTCAAACTCCATAGTAGTGATGACCAGGAATATTAAAAACCAAACGGGTGAGAGAGTGCCTGTAGGAAGAGTAAACAAAACAAATGCTACTTATTTTGCTAGTGGGATTCAGGGTCACTACGCTAGTGAGTGTCCAACAAAGCCCAAGCCCTTAGCCCTGTTAGATTCCACGTGTGCATTAGACGACCTTCTATATGAGGCTGGAGAGGATAGCGAGTCGGAAGGAGTGCCTAGCGATATGGAAGATGAATCCCATATGATGGTTATGAGGTGTATTCTGGCGACTCCTTGAGCGCTTGATGTCTGGAATAGGACGAACATTTTTTTGTTTAATTTTAAGAGCAGAGAGAAATGGTGTAGATTGATCATCAATAACGGTAGTTGCATGAACGTCATTCCTGAAATCGCGGTGAAATGAATGTCCTTAGTTGCTGATTCGCACCCTCACCCTTATAAGGTTGCATGGGTAGATATGTCGTCCCTCCAAGTGTCAAAGCGTTGTTTGGTACCCCTTACCGTCAATGCTTATTCTGAGAAGATTTGGTGCGACGTCATACCTATGGATGCTTGTCACGTTTTATTAGGTCGCCCATGGCTTTTTGATCATGATGTTACCCACTTTGGTCGATCTAACACTTATGTATTTTAATTTTATGGCAAGACCATAATCTTAAAACCTACACTGACAAAGGACCCTTCGGTCCCCTCTAAGGATACGATTGTCCCGGTAGAAAAGAAAGCGTTAAGTCTGATGGGTAAGAAGGAATTTGTACTTAACACCTTTATGGATGGTGTCATATATGCGTTAGTTTGTTTGCAAGTTTAGGGAGATGTGCTGTCATTTGATAGCTTACAACCGGCGTTGAGGAAACTCTTAGAAGAGTTTAAGGATGTGTATCCGGATGAGCTACCGTCCGAGTTACCCCCATGCGGGACATCTAACATGCGATCGACTTCATCCCAGGTTCTTCCTTGCCCAACCTTCCTCACTATCAGTTAAATCCTTCCGCACACTTAGAATTACAAACACAAATTTTTGATTTATTATAAAAGGGGTTCATCCGTCATAGCAAGAGTCCGTGTGCCGTACCCGCCTTACTTGCTCCCAAGAAAGACGGCTCTTGGAGGATGTGTGGATAGTAGAGCCATAAATAAAATTACTGTTAAATTCAGTTTCACATCCCTCGCTTGGACGATTTATTAGATATGTTAGCTGGTGCCACGATTTTCTCAAAATTGGATCTTAAGAGTGGCTACCATCAGATTCGAATTTGGGAAGGTGATGAGTATAAGACTGATTTTAAATCTAAGGAAGGGCTCTACGGGTGGTTAGTTATGCCATTTGGGCTTTCCAATGCCCCGAGCACTGTTTCTAGGATGATGACCCACAACTTCCAACCTTATATGGGAAAATTCATAGTAGTGTACTTTGATGATATTCTTATTTTTAGTACTTCTACGCACGATCATGAGTCACATTTGAAGATTATCCTTACTACTTTGAAGTCGGAGATATTATTCATTAATCTTAAAAAGTGTACTTTTCATGTGTTGTCCGTAGAGTTCCTTGGTTATATTGTGAGTTCGAAGGGCATACATGTAGACCCTAAGAAGGTCCAAGAAATTAAGGACTGGGCAGAGCCCGCCAATATTTGGGATGTTCATAGTTATCACGGCCTAGCGACGTTTTATCGCCGATTTATTAGAGACTTTAGTAGTATCATGTCCCCCATTACCGAATGCATGAAAAAGGGTGATTTTACATGGATGAAATTGGCCACAAAAGCATTTCAAATTTTAAATCACACATGTTAGAAGCTCCCCTTTTGTGATTACCAGATTTTAATAAGGTTTTTGAGTTTTCATGTGATGCGTTCGGAGTTGGTATTGGTGGTGTATTGAGTCAGGAGGTTCGTCCTGTTGGTTACTTTAGTGAGAAATTCACGGGGCCTAAATTGAATTATTCTAATTATGATCGAGAGTTCTATGCGGTTATTAGGTACCTCCAACATTGGCAGCATTACTTAGTTCCTAAGGAATTATTTATTTTATCCTATCATGAGGCTTTGCGATTTATCAATTCCCAAACTAAAATTAGTCCGAGGCATGCCAAATTGGTCTTCTATCTTTAGGAGTACACATTTATCATAAAACACCTTAAGCGTACTCTCAACCGCGCAGTCGACACCCTGAGTTGTGTATCATTATTATTATCTACGCTAGAAGTTAAGGTGATTGGGTTCGATAGAATTAAGGATGAATATGTCCATTGTCCGGATTTCAAAGATATCTAATTATCCACTCAAGATAACTCACCCACGACCATTTAAACCTTTTATATCCGTGAAGGTTATTTATTCAAGCATTCGAAGCTATGTATTCAACATTCTTCCCTACGTCATTTCATCGTTTGAGAATTGCATAGCGGTGGGTTAGGTGGACATTTTGGCCGTGACAAGACCATCACATTAGTAGATGACAAGTTTTATTGGCCCGGTCTTAAGTCAATGGTTAATAAAATCGTGGGAAGTTGTCGAGCGTGCCAATTAGGTAAGGGTAACAAAACAAATGCGGGACTTTATACCCCTCTTCCGATTCCTTCTATTCCCTGGGAAGACGTTAGTATGGATTTTATTCTAGGCCTGCCTGTCACGTTTAGACGTCATGATTCTATTTTGGTCGTAGTAGATTAGTTTTCCAAAATGACCTATTTTATTATGTGTAATAAAACTAACGATGTGTGGTGGTCACTAAGCTTCGAAGAAAATAAAGCAACCAAACTAGCAATCCAATTAGGCATGTATACCTACCGAACTGTAGTTAGAGGACACAAGTTTCGAATTGAAATCCGGGAACTGTTGCATACACTTACTCACACGAAGACTATTATTTTATCGACGGAAAATCTAGGGTTTAGTGAAACTAATTGCAATTAAGGAAAAAAAACTATGCTAGAAAGAGAACTACTGCAGTTAATTAAAGAGCTATTAAAAGCGATTACAATGAAGGGCTGAAACTATGAAATGGAAATGCACTAGATAAAGAATCACCTCGGCTAAAGTTGACTAAGAAATGCTATAAAAACCTAAACTTAATAATGTAAAGGTCCTTGACCGTGGAGGTTCCTAAAGCTTGAACATGCTTCTCTCGAAGTCGTGCCCAACAGAGTTTAGGAAATTCCGACTGACTCTCGTCTAAATCGGAGGCCTAAAGCTCGCTTTATGCGATGAACCCCACTATTGGATTTTAATCTAATCCGGGAGATTTGGACGTCTGCCTCTCTCGACGAGTGCGTACAACTCCCTTTACTCTTGAGCACTCACTTCAAACTATCGGCCTCTCGGCAAGCCAAGAATGAAAGCAAATGTGGAGAATATATATCGATGATATATCTCCAACCCATAAAAATTCAAGAGTAATTCAAGGTCTAAAACCCTAAAAAGAAAAGGTAGAATCAAAGCATCATAAGTTAATCACTCGAACCTCGGATCATCAAGATCGAGTACAAGGAGAAATAGTTAATCATAATGAAGTGGAGGAGGGGGGATGAGTAGTAATGCATAGAACACAAGTATAAGAAAAGAGCACTTATATTAATAATAAAGAGGGCTAAAACTTTTTGAAAATGAAAATTACAGTAGCATGAAATGAAAATCTAAGCTAGCATAACATTGAGCTACTAAAAGAAATACATGAGCTAGTTAAAAGCTTAAACTAAACTAGAATTAAGGGAATACACAAAATGAGAAAGAGGGAGAGAGAGGGAAGAGCATGAAAAAGAAAAGAAACTAAAGGGGCAGAACATCACCCTCTCAACACAAGCTTGTTGATATGGAAGGGGATGGTGTAAAACCCCATAGACGGGCGAGTGTGACCCTCTCAAAATAGCAGCCTTGGGGCGTGCTGTGAGCGACGAGTTGGTGCAGCCTCGTTCGAAGACGTACGTGCAATCGTGCACGCACGTAGAGGTTTTGTTTGTAAAGGCCTTTTTATAAATGTTTGGTTAATATTATAATATATTAATATTATATATATATTAATATCATAATATATAATATATTAATATTATATATATTATAGTATATCATAATATTATATATTAATATATGATAAGATTAGAGAAGGTGGAGCGAAGGGGAGAAATAGAAGAAGGAAAAAAAGAAGAAATGGGGGAAGCCATCGGGTACAGGAGGGGAAGGAAAAAAGGTGAAAGGAGATAAAAGCCAGGGCAGCAAGATTTTTCTCCCCCCCCCCCCGACCTTGGACTCGGCCAGGATGAAGACAACCGCCGCCCCACCCTCCTTCATCCCGATCTCACTTCCCCCTCTCTCTCGGTGCCGCGGCAAGAAAAGGCCAAGCCCGACCCCGCCTCCTCCCCTCTCCCGTCGTAGGCAAGGCCGAGCGCCTCCCCTTCCTCTCTCCCGTCGGTCAAAAAGGAGAGCCCGAGCTCGGCTCTCTTCCCCCCTCTCGGCGCCGCCTGGATCTAGTAAGGCCAGCCCAAGCTCGACCTCCTTCCCTGTCGCCAGCCACACCAAGCTCAGGTCGAGCCCATCCCTCTCCATCCTCGCCGTCGTTGCCTAGGGCAAACAAGGCCCGAGCTCCCCTTCTCTCTCTCTCTCTCTCTCCGGCCACCGCGTATAGCAAGGATTAGCCTTGCTTTCTCTCTCTCTCGTCATCGCTGCCTAAGAAAAGCAAGGATGTGCCATGATTCTCTCTCTTCCTCGCTGCCTCCTGCAGCTAGGTCGGCCGGGAGCTCCTCTCCCGGCACCGCTTGGAGCTAGGCCAGTCGGGATCGGCTTCCCCGACTCCGCTTGAAGTTGTGGAGGCCGGGACAACCTTTGCCGACGCCACTTGGAGCGCGATCGGCCATGGAGAGGCTCGACGATGGAGGAAAAAAATGACTTGAAGCTTCTAGCTATCCAACGTAGGTCGGATCCATGCATAGACAACCACTATGGACGCTAGATGTCGAGCCTTGGGCAATGTGTGCGGTTGTAGCTCCGTCAAAACACGCATCAAGGGTAATGAAGTTTCTTCTCGGGCAGGTGAAGCCCTCATTTTCCATATTTGCATGGAAGCCCCTCTCAGCCAACGGGTGGGGGAAGGGAGCTCTCCAACGGGTAGACATGTGGATGTGTAAGCCGGATTGGTGATGTTCTGGGGTTCCCGGAGAAGACTCCGAGGATGTTGTTTATTAGCCGCTTGCAGGGAATGCTCACCATAGCCCCAAAAGAGGGGGTGTGCGCAATATGTTTGGCCCGCTTATGTTAGCCGACTGATGCCTAGTTGGCCGCCGCTCGTCGAGACGTTGAAGTATAGGTGTTGGAGTACCAAGCGGGGAATAGCGGGCTTAAGCCCAAGCTCGTGCCGACCCTCGAAGGCCTAGTTTGTTTATGTTATCGCCCTGCGTGCCAATGTATGGAATTCATATTCCTATAAATTTAATATTCCTGTGATGCTCTTTGCCGACCCTAGAAGACCTATATTATGATGTTAGCGGCCCAATTGGGGCTGCATAGAGTAGGGCTACTGGGCGATTTTACGCCATAAAAAAGGCGGGCGGGGAACATTTTACATAGACCCGAGGTAGCACCTCTAGTTAAGGAGTGGATCTTGAGATCCTCCTTGGATGTTCCGGTCGGCCAAGAGAGCCCTCCGAAGGTGTCTTAGATCAGCCCTTGGCTTGGGAGGGGAAGAGTTCGTTAGTCTTTTGGGTATGCGGCGGGACCTCCATGCTGAGGCCTTGGGTCTGTCCCTTGTGTTCCTAGTCTTGTGCCTAGATCATTCGCTTGAGGGCAGTAGGTGCGCGGTCACCCCTTCCCCAAGGGTTGAACTCCACAGAGACCGATTTTTCTATTTCAACACTTTGGTGCGGTGAGCGTGGAGAGTGACCAGCACAAAAGAACTCTGGCGAACATCATGGCTATAGAAGAGGAATCAAGTGGCGACCAGGGTCATGCGTTGATAATTTGTGTTTAAGGTCCACATACTCGAAGTTGTCCCCTCCCATAGCTGCCATTGGAATCTCGTAGCAGTTGGAGCAGGATTTGCACCTATTTGAAGTGCTTCTACCTGCGAAAAAACACATATGTCTCCACTTATTGCATCAACGAGAAACCTGGAGGTTATTATCTTCAAGATCAAGTAAGAGAGCAGATGAGAGGTATTTGGCGCCGGGGTGACCTGAAAGGGTTCCCTCCCAAACGGTAATATGTTATCTGTTCCTTGTAATTCAGTAGCGGTCAAGTTTTATCTTTATTGCCAATTCGCCTCAAGCTTCTGAGGGCTTCAAGGGTTAGCCTCGCGATCGACTCCGGAAGCCAAACGTCCAACCCGTTCCTTTTAAATGACCTAGTTCGGATGATGGGACGGTGCCGCGGGACTTTAAGCGTTATTGTAAAACTGAGCCTCTTCATTGACGGCTGAGATCAGCTCCCCCTTGCACGTCGGCCTATGTCCTCCCGATCGCACCTCTCCTTGGATTAGGGGAATTATCAGGAATGAGCCTAGACACTAACCTCCCAGATTTGATAAAGGGGCGATCTCTCCAAGCAATCTCAAGTGAAGACCTTTTTTATTATGAAAGCAGGATAACCTATGAAGGGGCAAGTTTTGGCCCAAGGGAAAATGTTGGCCTCGAGTGCATCCTAAAGGACCCTCACAGGGACATTACCAATCGCCCATGCACTAGCTCTCATCATCGAGTGACATGGTGGAAAGAGATCTTTGTCATTAGATCAGGATATGAGCCGTCGAACTGTTCCTTCAAAATAGCCCAGTTCGGATGATGGGACGATGCCTCAGGACCTTAAGCGCTCTTATAAGACCGAGCCTCTGCACTGATGGCCGAGATCAGCTCCCCCCTTGCATGTCGGACTATGTCCCCCCGATTGCATCTCTCTTCCGATTGGAGGAATTATTAGGAACAGTCTCGGACGCCAGCTTCCTGATTTGACGACTTCCAGATCGTCTCTCTTATGAAAAGAATGCATTCTCCATTTGTAAAAGCATCAGTGCAATTAATTATCTAATACCTCTTAAGTAAACAGGATGTTTCCACCTCAAGCAAAGTCAAGTCCTCGAGTAGTAGTGCATTTCCCTATCACCAACAACAAGGCTGAGTATGAGGCGGTTATAGCGACACTGTGCCTGGACTGAGAACTTAGGGTACATGATGTGGAGGTTCTTACTAGCTCCTTGATGGTGGCCTCCCAGATTAACGTGGAGTTCGAAGTGAGGGAGCCTACCCTCCAGTTATACTTGACAAAAGTGTCTCAGGTCTCCTCACTCTGAGGTTGCTCTCGACGCTCCTGCCATCAGGCTTTCACCTAGCTGGTTGAACCGACGGTATCACCTGGGAGCCCGGACGATTTTCTATGGACATCGTTATGATCCTGAACATCGTTATGAAATTTGGAGTGACAATGCCTCCGTTGCAATCTATGTGGACGATCAAAGTATTCATTTAACATACCTCGAGCAGATCCCACTATCAGGCTCTCACGTAGCTGGCAGGGCTGGATGTCACTTAGTGGATAAAGATAGTTTGAAATTTGGAGGGAGTTCGGAGACTTTTTGCAGGACCCCGAGTGATGCTTGGACTCGGGTAGACCAGTTGTTTGGCTCCTACTAGCTGGCAGGTCCGTAGGCTCGCCGGGGGGGGGGGGGGGGTAAGGGACCCCGAGTGCTACTCGGCCTCATTTAGACTGGCTGCTCAGGCTCTCATTAGCTAGGCAGGGCTATAGGCACACCTAGGGGGAAAGGGTGGGTTCTTAGAGACTTTTTGCAGGACCTCGAGTGATGCTTGGCCCCAGGTAGACCCGCTGCCTGGCTCCTATTAGCTGGCAGGTCCGTAGGCTCGCCTGGGGGGTAAGGGACCACGAGTGCTGCTCGACCCTGGGTAGACTCGCTATCAGGCTCTCACTAGCTGGCAGGGCTGTGGGCACACCTGGGGGGTAAGGGCAGGGCAGTAGACATTGCAGATATCGAGTGGTTCAAAAAGATCAACAAGGTCATGGAGAGATTGATGTTCCAAGTGCAAATTTCAGCTTCTCTCATAAATTTTTTTTTGGATCGGCTCCCACTCGCCGGATATGTTGGGTTGGATGATTCTTTACGAGCTTGTACCAACCTTGAAAAGAGCGGGGATTGTGTACAACCCCGTAGCCGGGCGAGTGTTACCCTCCCCAAATAGCAGCCTCGGGGCATGCTGTGAGCGACGAGTTGGTGCAGCCCCGTTCAAAGACGTACGGGCACTCGTACACGCACGTAGAGGTTTTGTTTTTAAAGCCCTTTTTATAAATGTTTGGTTAATATTATAATATATTAATATTATATATATATATATATATATATATATATTAATATCATAATATATAATATATTAATATTATATATATTATAATATTTCATAATATTAAATATTGATATATGATAAGATTAGAGAAGATGGAGGGAAGGGGAGAAAAAGAAGAAGGAAAAAAGAAGAAATGGGGGCAGCCATCAGGTACAGGGGGTGGGGGGGAAGGAAAAAAAGGAGAAAGGAGATAAAAGCTACGGCAGCAGGATTTTTCTCCCCCCCCCCCCCCGACCTAGTGCTCGGCCAGGAGGAAGACAACCGCCGCCCCACCCCCCTTCCTCCCGATCTCACTTCCCTCTCTCTCTCGGTGCCACAGCAAGCAAAGGCCAAGCCCGACCCCGCCTCTTACCCTCTCCCACCGCAGGCAAAACCGAGCGCCACCCCTTCCTCTCTCCCATCGGCCAGCAAGGAGAGCCCGAGCCCGGCTCTCTTCCCCCTTCTTGGCGCCACCTGGATCTAGTAAGGCCAGCCCAAGCTCGGCCACCTTCCCGGTCGCCGGCCGCACCAAGCTCAGGTCGAGCCCAGCCATCTCCATCCTTGCCGCCGTCGCCTAGGGCAAACAAGGCTCGAGCTCCCCGTATCTCGCTCTCTCTCTCTCCGACCACCGCGCACAACAAGGTTGAGCCTTGCTTTCTCTCTCTCTCACCGCCGCCGCCTAAGCAAAGCAAGGATGTGCCTTGCTTCTCTCTCTTCCTCGTCGCCGCGTGCAGCTAGGTCGTTCGGGAGCTCCTCTACCGGCACCGCTTGGAGCTAGGCCGGTCGGGATCAGCTTCCACGACACCGCTTGAAGTTGTAGAGGCCAGGACAACCTTCACCGACGCCACTTTGAACGCGATCGGCCATGGAGAGGCTCGATGATGGAGGAAAAAATGACTTGGAGCTTCTGGCCCTCCAACGGAAGTCGGATCCGTGCATGGACAACCACTATGGACGCTAGACATCGAGCCTTGGGCAATGTACGCGGGTGCGGCTCCGTCAAAACACACATCAAGGGTAACGAAGTTTCTTCTCGGGCAGGTGAAGCCCTCATTTTCCATATTTGCATGGAAGCCTCTCTCCACCAACGGGTTGGGGAAGGGAGCTCTCCAACAGGTCGACATGTGCGACCCCGTAATTAATTGCATTAGTACTTTGAAGCAAGAGTACGGGCTTAGGCATGCTGTGTGAAGCCCATCTGGATGTGTAAGCCGGATTTGTGATGTTCTGGGGTTCCCGGAGAAGACTCCGAGGAAGTTATTTATTAGCCGCTTGCAAGGAATGAGCATCATATCCCCAAAAAAGGGGATGTGCTCAATATGTTTGGCCCGCTTATGTTAGCC
The DNA here is from genome assembly GCA_039513925.1 of Platanthera zijinensis. NCBI lineage: Eukaryota > Viridiplantae > Streptophyta > Magnoliopsida > Asparagales > Orchidaceae > Platanthera > Platanthera zijinensis. The sequence goes on along the minus strand of CM077081.1, from coordinate 144,378,271 downwards.
GACCGATGCCTAGTTGGCCGCCGCTCGTCGAGACGTTACCGTAAAGGTGTTGTAGTACCAAGGGGGGAATAGCGGGCTTAAGCCCAAGCTCGTGCCGGCCCTCGAAGGCCTAGTTTGTTTATGTCTCCGGCCTGCGTGCCGATGTATGGAATTCATATTCCTGTAAATTTGATATGCCTGTGATGCTCTGTGCTGGCCCTAGAAGACCTATGTTATGATGTTAGCGGCCCAATTGGGGCTGCGTAGAGTAGGGCTGCTGGGAGATTTTACGCCATTAAAAAGGCAGGCGGGGAACATGTTACATAGACCCGAGGTGGCACCTCTAGTTAAGGAGTGGATCTTGAGATCCTCCTTGGATGTTCCGGTCGGCCCAGAGAGCCCTCCGAAGGTGCCTTAGCTCAGCCCTTGGCTTGGGAGGGGAAGAGTTCATTAGTCTTCCGGGTATGCGACGGGACCTCCACGCTGAGACCTTGGGTCTGTCCCTTGTGTTCCTAGTCTTGCGCCTAGATCATTTGCTTGAGGGTAGTAGGTGCGCGATCACCCCTTCCCCAAGGGTCGAACTCCACAGAGACCGATTTTTTTATTTCAACAGGTGGTCTAAATTTATAGGAAAAGTTCACGGGTTGGTCACACATAGGTCATGCCCGAGGAGGGCGTTTCAGGGGGCGTTACACGTATGAGTTTGACCTTCGGCTTTGGATTCTGGCGGGAAGGATGATTACTTCAGCACGATGGCTGACATGCCCTGGGTCATGCCCGTGTAGGGAGGGCGTGACACGTTGGTGGTCGCTAAGCTTCGAAGAAAATAAAAGCAACCGAACTAGCAATACAATTAGGCAAGTTTACCTATCGAACTGTAGTATGGGGACACAAGTGTCGTATTGAAATCCGGGAACTGTTGAGTACACTTACTCACACGAAGACTATTATTTTATCGACGTAAAATCTAGGTTTTAGAGAAACTAATTGCAATTAAGGAAATAAAACTATGCTAGAAAGAAAACTACTACAGTTAATTAAAGAGCTATTAGAAGGGATTACAAGAAAGGGCTGAAACTATGAAATGGAAATGCACTCGATCAAGAATCACCTCGGCTAAAGTCGACTTAGAAATGCGATAAAAACCTAAACTTAATAGGGTAAAGATCCTTTACCGTGGAGGTTCCTAAAGCTTGAACATGCTTTTATCGAAGTCGTGCCCAACTGAGTTTAGGAAGGTCCGACCGACTCTCGTCTAAATCGGAGGCCTAAAGCTCGCTTTACGTGGTGAACTCCACTATTGGATTTTACTCCAATACAGGAGATTTCGACGTCGGCCTTTCTCGAGGGGTGCGTACAACTCCCTTTACTCTTCAGCGCTCACTTCAAACTATCAGCCTCTCGGCTAGCCAAGAAAGAAAGCAAAGGTGGAGAATATATATCGATGATATATCTCCAACCCAAAACAATTCAAGAGTTATTCAAGGTCTAAAACCCTAAAAAGAAAAGGAAAAATTAAAGAATCATAACTTAATCACTCGAACCTTGGATCATCAAGATCGATTACAAGGAGGATTAGTTAATCATAATGGAGTGGAGGAGGGGGGATGATTAGTAAAGCATAATAACACAAAGTATAAGAATGGGCACTTATATTAATAAAGAAAGATAACTACACGTGCATGAAAATGAAAAGTACAATTGGAAAGAAATGAAAATCCTATTCTAGCCCTACAATTAAGCTACTAAAAAATACAAGAGCTAGTACAAAAGCTAAAACTAAACTAGAATTAAGGGAAAACACAAAATGGGAAAGAAAGAGAGAGAGGGAAGAACATGAAAAAGACATGAAACCAAAGGGGCAGCACCTTCCCCTCTCAACCCAAGCTTGCTGAAATGTTAGGGGGGGGTCTGTATTTATAGGAAAAGTTCACGGGTTGGTCATGCCCTAGGTCACGCCCAGGGAGGGCGTGTCAGTGTGCGTGATAGGTACAGGTTTGACCTCAGGCTCTGGATTCTGGCGGGAAGGATGATTGCTTCTGTACGATGGCTGATACGCCCTAGGTCACGCCCTTGTAGGGGGCGTGACACGCACGTTGCGTCGAAATCATTGGTCGAAAATCCGTCTGTCATCGGAAAAGGAGGGGTCACGCCCTGCGTCATGCCCGTGACGGGGGGCGTGACAGTACTGTTGGCGTGCTTAGGCAAAATGGCATTTAATGCGGTGGTAGGCTTCCGGCAGAGGGCGATACGCCCTATATCATGCCCGGGGATACACCCGGGGGGGGGCGTGTCAGGGGGGCGTGACAGCCATTTTTCCTTGTATTTTTTCTCTGTCAGTAAGCTTCACCTAAATTGGCTGACACGCCCAGGGAGGGCATGAAAGGGGCCGTGTCAGGTCATTTTTGGCAAAACTTTTGGAAACATGCAAAAAGACAAGAAAATGTTAGTGGCAATAATATTTACTTAAAAAGGTAAAAAATAAACTAATATGACAAGATTACCGCCTACAAAACTAGAAAATACGATTATAGTTTAGGCTACAAAACGTATTATCAAATTCTCCCAAGCTTAAACTTTGCTTGTCACCAAGCAAAAATATAAAAAATAGATAATCATAAAAATGACTAATCAAAAAGTTCTAATTATGCCCACACAAGTACTATGCAAAATTCTAAGTAGGGAAAAGGTAAAATGCAAATCTAAAATTGTTATTTATGCATGGTTTAACTTTTATAAACATTACTTAACAAAAATAAATCATCAAAAATTTTGATGAAATTCTTTAAATATATTTAAGCAAAGCAACAAAAATGAAGAAACACATTGAGTTGTTACTAGGTTCAAGCAACGCATTATTATTATATCAATTCAATAGCCAAAATTTAAGTTTAAATCCAAAACTAATACTGACTTACTTTTCTTCTTTTCTTAGTTATTAAATAGAATTCAAAAGCATGAATAAAAAGGACTTAATAGGAACGAAGCGTTTGGTTTAGGATTATGATTAGGAGTGGAATTCAAAGATAAACAGAGGCTGAAAATCACACTAAACCAAAATAAAGAGTTTCAAAAAATTTCATTTTAAACAAAATATTTTTCTTTTTTTTTTCTTTTCCATTTTTTTTCTTTTTTTTTTCTTTTTCAAAACAAAGGCCATAAATATTTTATTTTCATTTCGAATTGGCCAAATAAAAACAAACATTTATTTTGAGCATACTTTTTTCAAAAACTTCTCCAAAAATATCACAAAATAACCTATCATAATCATGAAAATTCTTTGTGAAACTCAAAAAGGAGAGTGTGATTAGATAGGTTGGAAATTTTGGCTTTGGTGAAAATGATATGAAAAGAGGATCTATCAAATGAAATTGGAAAAAAAGCTCAAAAACGGCTAACTAGTGGTTAAAGTTTTTAGCTGACAGGAAGGCTCAAACAAAAACAAAACGGCCTAAATCATATTCATGCTTTTAAATTTATTTTAAACATAGATTTGAAATTTTTTTAAAAGCAAGTCCTAGATAATTAAAGAAGATTGATGAAATTATCTTTAAAATAGAAATAATAGGTGACTTTGATCATTCACAACTACTACGCTATTTAAAAGTTGACCTTACAAAAATTATCCAAAAATGAAAATGAAAATAGTGGATGATGAATTTTTGAGAAAATAAAGAAAATAAAGATGGAGAACCATAATGGAAATGCGAGTTTAAAAAAAAAACATTTTACATTAACATGCTACCGCGAATTAGAAACAAAGCATGACCAACATTTTACTTGTAAAACATAATTAAAAAGGGCGGTTAGAAATATTATAATTAATTAAGTTGTTTATATGAGATTTTGAGAAAAATAAAACAAAAACAAGGGGTACTATTGAAATACAAAAACGTCTAAACTATTAAAGTAATAACAAAAAAGCATATATATTTTATTTAATTTTAAAATATTTTCTTTTTTTTTTGATTTTTAAGATATTAATTTTTTTTGTATTTTTGAAACATATTCACAAAAAGCAAAATATTGACACATAACAAAACGGAGGAAGTCCTCCCCCAAGCTTAAAATGGACATTGTCCTCAATGGCAAAAGAAGCGGATTGAGAGAGAGAGAGAGAAAATGAAATTACAGAATTGAAAGTACAGTATTTATAAACAGGTACTTCCCCGGATTTATTCACTGCGAATGCTGATTGATGCCGCTCCCCCATGCTTGCGCTTTTGGATCTTCATGAAATGTCTTCTTTGGACATCGTGATGGATTCAGCAACGTTAGAGCAGGCGATCGCAGAAGCTTCAACTTGTCGGAGCCGTCTGGGGCAAAAATTATAAAACAAAGAAAACAAAATAAGATAACTTGGGTTGCTTCCCAAAAGCGCCCTTTGTTAAAAACATCGTTTGAGCTCGACGCAACAAAAAATATTAATGTCCAAATTTTTTTTTCCAAAATAATAATTATTAATGTTTTTAACCAAAAATAAAAGTTTTGAAGTTAGAGTTCGTGCTGCAGAAATTTAACAATGTTTGGACTGACATCATCATCACCAGAGAAATATAATTTAAGATGCTGAGCATTTACTTTGAAATTGCCCTTTTCTGGGTGTGAAATCAAAACAGTTCCATACGGAAAAACTTCTAAAACAGAAAACGGCCCAGACCATCGCGACTTTAATTTCCCAGAAAATAAACCTAAACGAGAGTTATACAAAAGAAGTTGGTTGCCCGACTTAAATGTTTTTGGGTGCCTTAAGTGTTTATCATGCAAAAACTTTGTCCGATCTTTATAAAGTTTGTTGTTTTCGTATGCGTAAGAGCGCCACTCGTCGAGTTCGTTAAGTTGAAATTTTCTAAGGTCGCCAACTGAGTGGGGATAAAAATTTAAATACCTTAAGGACCAAAAAGCACGGTGTTCGAGTTCTACGGGTAAATGGCACGATTTTCTATAAACCAATCGATATGGCGTACATCCGAGGGCGGTTTTGTACGCTATTTGGTGGGCCTATAGAGCATCGTCTAATTTTGCTGACCTGTCCTTTTTAGAAGTTTAAACAGTCTTTTCTAATATTCTTTTTATTTCTCTATTCACTACTTCGACTTGTCCGTAAGTTTGGGGGTGGTAGGCAGTTGAAAGCTTATGCGTAACGCCGTATTTAATAAGGATTTTAGAAAATTTTGTGTTACAGAAATGGGAACCCCTATCACTAATGATGGAGCGCGGCATACCGAATCGAGAAAATAATTTTTTTAAGAACATAACAACGACTCGGGCGTCGTTCGTAGGAACAGCTTGGGCTTCAACCCAACGCGAAACATAATTGACGGCAACTAAAATATACTTATTCCCGAAGCTAGAAGGAAGAGAGCAAACAAAATCAATTCCCCAGTGGTCGAAGACTTCACACTCAAGGAAATAGTTTTGCGGCATTTCATTTTTATTGGAAATGTTGCCCGACCGTTGGCAACTATCGCACCTGCTCACAAAGGCCTGCGCGTCTTTAAACAAGCTTGGCCAGTAAAATCCAGTGCTTAGCACTTTGTGAGCGGTGCAAGCAGCTTGATAGTGCCCACCTGTCGGTCCTTCATGCAAATGTTTAATAATATCTAAACCTTCTTCATAATAAACACATCTCCTTATCACTTGGTCCGCACAGACTCTAAAAAGATGCAGTCCTCCCAAAAGTAGTTCTTCAACTAAGAAAAGAATTTTTATTTTATTGAGAGGAGAACTCTTATGGGAACACATGAGCCACTAAGTAGTTGGCGATGTGTGCAAACCAAGGAGAAGTAGATGTGTCAATTTAAAATAGCTTCTCATCGGGAAAATAATCGTTAAAAGATTTTTCATCTAATTTTACAATAAACGGATTGTCTAATTGGGAAAGATGGTCAGCGACCAAGTTCTCGGCTCCTCACTTATCAGGGATATCTAAGTCAAACTCCTGGAGGAGTAAGACCCAGCGAATAAAGTGCGGCTTGGCATCCACTTTAGAAAGAAGATATTTGAGGGCCGAATGGTCCGTAAAAAAAATATTTGAAAGTGTAATATAAGGGAGGAATTTATCAAAAGCGAATACTATATCTAGGAGCTCCTTCTCGGTCGTAGTGTAATTTTTCTGTGGAGATGTGACCGTTTTAATAGCGTAATAGATGGGGTGGATGTTTTTAGATATGCACTGACCTAATACGGCTCCCACCGCGAAACTACTTGCATCACATATTATCTCGAATGTAAGGTCCCACACCGGAGCTATCATAATGAGTGCGTTAATTAAAATTTCGTTAATTAATTCGAAGGCAGAAAGACGAGAGTCATCAAAAATAAATGGGGCATCCTTTTCTAAGAGTTGAGTAAGGGGTTTGGTGATCTTGGAAAAATCCTTTATGAAGCAGCGGTAGAAACCAGCGTGACCTAGGAAACTTCTTATAGCTTTTATGTTCGTAGGTGGCGGCAGCTTCTCGAAAACTTCTATCTTAGTGATATTTACCTTGATTCCTCTTGTAGAAATTTTTTGACCCAAAACTAACTCTTCCCTCACCATAAAATGGCATTTTCCCAATTTAGGGCAAGGTTAGTTTCTTCGCATCGTTCTAAGACTTTTTCGAGATTTTCTAAACAACTATCAAAAGCATCACCGAACACGGAGAAATCATCCATGAATACCTCCATAATGCTTTCTACGTACTTGTCAAATATAGCGAGCATACATCGCTGGAATGTAAATGACACATTGCACAATCACAACGACATTCTTCGGTAGGCGAAGGTGCCGAAGGGACAGGTAAACGTAGTTTTCTCTTTGTCCTCGAGGGAGATAGGGATTTGAAAATACCGCGAGAGGCCATCGAGAAAACAATAAAAGCTATGACCGGATAATCGTTCTAAAATTTGATCGATGAATGGCAAGGGAAAGTGTTCCTTGCACGTGGCGTCATATAACTTACGATAATCTATACACATTCGCCACCTCGTCTACCGTTATACCTCCATTCTTCGGCACTACCTGAACAGGGCTTACCCACTTACTATATGATATAGGATAGATAATTTCTGCATCTAAGAGTTTCATAACCTCGCCCTTAACTACTTCTTTCATGATTGGGTTTATACGGCACTGAGGTTGTATGGAGTTGCACGAATTATCTTCCATTAAGATTTTGTGAGTGCAGAAAGATGGGCTTATTCCCTTGATATCAGAAATTTGCCAGGAAATTGCTCGGTGATGCTTACGTAGAACTAAGAGAAGTTTATCATTTTGTGCATCCGTGAGATAGGTCGAAACTATTACTAGCAGTTTGAATTTTCTTCTAAGAAGGCATTGTTGAAACCGGAAATCAGTCTCTTGTAGAATTCACCCTTGGGGAAGGGGTAGTCGCGCACCTACTTTGCTCTTGCAAGGAAAACAACAAGAAAAATAGGGCAAAGAACTAGACCAAGGGCCCGGCGCAGAGGTCCCACCACAAACCCAGAAGATCACTGAGTGCTTCCCCTCCTTAGCCAAATGCAAGGCTAAGGTACCTCAAAAAGCGCTAGAAGACTGGGGAATAAGTAAGCATGCCTTCTGAGGTACCCCTTGGGTCCTAATTATAGATTTCTGAAAATGGTTTGCCAATAACGAACCTCTACTGGCCTGAAATTACTTAAAGCCCCTTGGGCTGGCCTTCCAACAGCCAAACTCCGCTGTTCTAGCTGGCTAAGGGCAGACCTGAAGGGGCAAAATTGCAAGAAATTTCCCCCATTGGGGACTGAGTGAGTAGCCCTCCAATACCTCTACCCGACAAGAGGCGCGGGCCAGGGCTAACTCGCCTAGGGGATGCGGGCAGGACTGACCCGCCTATTGGGTGCGGGTCAGAGGGCTGAGGCTGACTTGCCTAGGAGAGGCGGGCAGGGCTGACCCGTCTGGGTGACCCTTGGAGGCTGTCTCGCCTAGGAGAGGCGGGCAGGGCTGACCCGCCTGTGGGACCCTTGGAGGCTGACCCGCCGAGGAGAGGCGGGCCGAGGCTGACCCGCCTGGGCGACCCTTGGAGGCCGACCCTCCTAGGAGAGGCGGGCTGGGGCTAACCCGCCTGGTTGCCCGAGTCCCTTTGGCGAACACGAGGTTGTACATAATCCCCGCTCTTTGTGAGCTTTGCAAAAGGATCGAAATGAAACATCCAACCACACGTGTTCGGCGAACGTCATACTGAGCTAGAGGGAATCTTTTCGGTGGGGGCCCACCTTCACACTATAAATAAATTGTCGGGCCTCTAGGATGACTCCTCTTCTTTTTCCCTTCGGCGATCTATAGTCGGAAGATGCCTATGTCTGAGGAGATGCGGGCTAACTTGGCAGCTACGAAGGAGGGTGCCCGGGATTCGTCTCTCGAAGCGGCCCCATGGCTGGTGTACGGGTTGCCTGGCCCCCTATTCAAGCCAAAGAAATCAAAGGTCGTCTGGCGGTCTCGAGTCCTCGATGACCCCGCCTCCAGCTCGGCTGGTGATGTCGAGGTCATCCAGAGGTATATACGTTTCTCATGTTAAATCCACCGCCCTGCTTCTTGATTTTTCCTTTCCCTTTGGTAGGAGATGCCTCGGGGAGATAGGGAAAATGAGGGAGAACCTAGGAGCTCCGCCCTGGTGGCGGTCGGTGGGGCCGCTAGTCCTTTGCCATAGATACCTATTCCCCCTGTGGCGCCTCCGTCACCAAGGCCCCACGGCCTGGGAAACCCTTCGTTACTCTTAGAGGGGAACCCTTCCAGGGACGGTCGGGCACCTCTAGGCCTACTGATGTTATGGGCGACGTACCGACACCAGGTAAATCCTTTGTCTTTGCCCCACTACCGTCATCGCTCCTTCTGACCTTATCTCTGCAGGCTATAATGCGATCTCTTCTTCCGATGCCGAGATGAGCGGAGGGTACTCGCCTCCCCCGACGCAGACAACATCTCGGAATACTTGGGAGACCCACTTTGTGCTGAGAAGATGAAGAAGCAAGTAAAGCGACTATTCCAAAAGCACACGTCATTGCTACGGGAGGACTTCGACAGAGTGGAGAAGGACAAGGCCGAGATGGAGGAGCGAATCGCGGCTTTGGAAGGAGCGAGATGTCCATCTGACGAGGATGAGGTGACCTCTTCGGATGTACATATTTCACGAGCCGAGGGGCGACTCAGGGCCTCGGAGCAGATTGATCGGACCTAGCGGGAGCTGTCGGCAGGCCGCGAGTATCACTACCCACGTGTACCACCCTGAACCAGCACGGGAAGGGGAGGCAGGTGGAAGTGGATGTCGCAGTGAGTTTTTTCCCTTCCCCTCGCAGGTTGTGATCCGCTGGGTCCAAATCGCCTCTGCATGCAGCGGTCAAAACGCTAAGGGTGCTAACTTCTTTGCTTCGGACAATGAACATTTGTAAGAATTCAGGACCACTCTCGCCCATCATGGGCGAGTATTTGCTGCGATTTTCTTTTGGCAGGGTAGACGCTTCGATCTCCGCGGGAGGTGCGGGCGAGACGCTGGCTCAGCCGGCTTTCCTTCGGGCGCTTTCGGACTTGCTGGATCGCCTCGCCTTGCCATTGTTATTTTAATACTAGCAAATGGGTGCCGACTGTTCGTGGGTCGCGCGACAGGTGACTCGCGCGCGGGTTAGAGTCGGCCCGCATTGCGGCCGCACTTCTATTATGCTGGAGAAAATGCGGGCATTTCACAACTGACTGAAGGGTTGACGAGGACCCGGATTGGGTTCGGAAGTCGAAACAGGGCTATATTGTTATCCGCACTCTTCCTTCCAAAAGGACCATTTTCCCGACCTTTCTCATTCTATAAATAGGCCCTGTCGACCCTTCCTCACCTACCGCATTTAAGACTTCCTCCTTCTCCTAGCTTTTTGCAAGAAATCCCCTGTCCCGTTCGGCAAGACTTCTGCAGGATGGGAGGTGGCAGTGGCGAGGCGGAGGGGATGAGCAAGTGTGCTTGGACCTTCTCCGAGCACGATTTCCCCCTCGTCGTCCTTAAGGATAGAGAGTTTGTAGATTCAGTCGGCCACTTTGTCCCGCCCAGTTTCGAGGTGAGGCGGCCAAGGAAGGAGGAACGGATAAACGAACTCTTCGCTGACGAGCTCGCGTTCCCCACGACCCACATCGAGGTGTGCCTCCGGCTACCCTTATGGACGGAAGTCCGCCAGATCTTCAAGTACTATGGGGTGGTACCCGGGCAAATGACCCCGAACTTCGTTGCAGTGATCGTCGAGTTCGCCTGCTTCCTGCGAGAGGAGAAGGTCGAGTTCAGCCTCGCGTTATTCCGCAAGCTATTCTCTTTCCGGTCGAATAAAGACGGGACCGCCTGCTTCGCCAGCAGTAACATTAAGGTGCGGGAGACCGTCAATAAGAGCCACAACTGGCTCAAGAAGTTCATTTTCGTCAAGAGGGACTTCGGCAACTTCCCCTTCTCGCCCTCCAACTCAGCGAGGCGAGCTACCGCCACCCGACCCTGGGGGGCCATGAAGCGGGGTTATTCAAGTTCTTCACTGGGTAGAACTTCGAGGTGGCCTACCTCCGCCAAAACCTGGATGACCTAATCCCCGTCCTGCATAGTGAGGGTAAGCGATTCACCCATCTTCTTATTTTTGGTTCCCCCGAATATTTTCTAAGTTTCATGCTTTTGCAGGCGAGCGCAACATCCCTCTCCACCCGACTTATGAGAGCGCGTGACTCGCTACCGGTGAACTTGCCTGAGCCGAAGCGGATGCTGCATCCCATCACGAGCTCTAAACCCCTACTCCCGCGAAGCGGTCCAGCCGCGAGCGGCCTCAAGACCCACCACCGCCCAAGAAATCAAAGAAGGCGGGTGGCTCACCTCCCCCAGCTCGTAACAAGGGCAAGGCCCCCGCGAGCCAGCCGTCCGTCATTCCCGCCCCCGCGGCCTCTCCGACAGTCAGATCTTCTATCGGAGAGGCGGGCACATCGCAGCTGCCAGAGGAGCTTTAGCCCGCCGGGAATCCAATCCCTCGGGGGCACCGTAACTTTGGTTATGGGGAGGGACCCGCGGACGAGTCTCAAGTCCCTCTGCTTCAATGGGACAAAGAGACCATCTGGGTCTACATCTCCTCGCTGCTGCAGAGCTGGTTGGAGGACGACTCTAGTAGCGGGGATTCATACAATCTCGCTTTCGGCTTCTACGGGTGAGAAGACGCCGCCTTTTACGACGAGGAGGCAACGTGGGTGCTAATCTATGAAAGTGTGTGGGCTCAATTTCGCAGCCTGAGCTGGCCCATATGGTCGGCCGGCGGTGCCTTCGGCTAGACAAGAGCGCCCCGTCCTTACACAAGTTAGTCGATAAGAAGAGGAGGCTTGCCGACTCGCTCAGGAGGAGGCGGGGGAACAGCGGAAGCGGGCTGAAGCGGCTGAGGCCGCTCTCGCTTAGTACCTAGGTGGAGTGGTAGGTTTCTTTACTCGCCTCAACCTTTCCTCCATCCCGCATAACTTAACTCGGTTGTTCTCCCTTTCACAGGATGCGACGACTGCCATCCGGCTGGGCAATGAGGTCGCCACCCTCTAATAGGAGAAGCAGGCACTTCAGAAGAGAGTGGATGCGTTGGAGGATGCGGTGGCCGCCCCGCCGCCATCTACAAGCGGATGCCAGCTCGCTCATTACAGCGATCTCGAGATCGAAGTGATTTATGCAGAAGAATGAGGCCAGTGCGGCGAAATACACTTCCAGATGCTCTAGAGGGCCAACCTTATCAAGGATGACGGTGCCAAGCTTCTGGCGAGCGAGGTGGTACTGGAGCTGTTCCTTCCGGTACAAGAACCAGGCGACAGGCCCTACAACCCTATATAATGGCCCGCCGCTAAGGGCTCGCCTCGCCAGGAGATTGCATTCATCCCACTTTGGCCGCGATAGTGACGTGGGCTAGATCCCAGTTTTTGTAATAGTTTTACCTCTATTGATTTCCCCAATGTACACAACTCTTTTTTGATCTGAAACGCAAATATCTTTATTTCTCGCATTCGCCCCTCGATTCTCACACTTGTTATGATTTCTTTTATCCTTGAATGTTCTCTTGGACGTTGCGGCGGTGAGCGAGCGAGTGAAGTTGTCCGCTCGTTTTAGACTCTAAACTTGGGCTTAGGAGCGAGGGGTAAGTTGGATATCCACGATGCGAGGGAGCGACTCGCCTACTCCATCTGGGCTCGCTACCCCATTCGCGTCATTAGGTGGGAGAGAAAACCCTGGCGTGCATTTTGATTTTGTGCGGGCCAGCTTTCTGGGGGCCATGGTGCGGCCGAGTAGTCGCCACCTCGACCCCTTCCCTGGGGCCCGCCTATCTATAGGCTGGGGCCGGCATTCTTGGATCGCCATCATGCCGAGATCCCTTCGTCGACTCGCTGATTCATTCGCGACGGGGGCGGCTAGCTCCGTCGCCGCCTGGACCCCTTCCATGGGACCCGCCGATCTCAAGGTAGGGCCGGCTTTCCTGGCTCGCAATCATGTCGAGATCCCTTCATCAACCCGCCGATCCATTCGTGGCGAGGGCGGCTAGCTCCTTTACTTATACGCTGCTCCTGCCGAGGTCCCCCGCCCACATCGGCCAGTGGGGGTCTGAGCGGGGCTCTCGGGGTCTTCTAAGGGTTTAGGATGGACTCCTCTGAGTGACATCTAGCCCTGCCTGCTTGATGGGAGCCTGGAAGCGGGATCTGCTCGGGGAATGATACAGACTCCTCCGAGTGACATTCAACCATGTTAGCTTGATGGGAGCCTAGCAGTGGGATATGCTCGGGGTCTAAGGCAGACTCCTCTAAGTGAAATCCAGCCCTGCCACTTGATGGGAGCCTGGTAGTGGGATCTGCTCGGGGTCTAAGCCAGACTCCTCCGAGTGACTTCTACCCCTGTCAGCTTGATGGGAGCCTGGTAGCAGGATCTACTCGGGGTCTATGACAGACTCCTCCGAGTGACATCGAGCCCTGCCAGCTTGGTGGAAGCCTAGCAGCGGGATCTGCTCGGGTTCTAAGGAAGACTCCTCCGAGTGACATCGAGCCCTACCAGCTTGATGGGAGCCTAGCAGCGGGATTTGCTCGGGGTCTAAGGCAGACTCCTCCGAGTGACATATAGCCCTATCAGCTTGATGGAAGCCTGGCAGCGGGATCTTCTCAGAGTCTAAGGCAGACTCCTCCGAGTGACATCCAGCCCTGCCAGCTTGGTCGGAGCCTGATAACAGGATCTGCTCGGGTTCTAAGGAAGACTCCTCCGAGTGACATCCAGCCCTGTTATCATGATGGGATCCTGGCAGTGGGATCTGCTCGGGGTCTAAAGAAGACACTTCCGAGTGACTTCCAGCCCTGTCAGCTCGATGGGAGCCTGGCAACGGTATATGCTCCGGGGTCCGGGGCGGACTCCTCCTAGTGACTTCCAGCCCTACCAGCTTGATGGGAGCCTAGCAGCGGGATCTGCTCGGGGTCTAAGGCAGACTCGTCCGAGTGATATCCAGCAAAGCTAGCTTGATGGGAGCCTGGAAGCAGGATCTGCTCGGGGTCTAAGGCAGACTGCTCTGAGTGACTTCCAGCCCTGTCAGCTTAATGGGAGACTTGCAGCGGGATCTGCTCGGGGTCTAAGGCAAACTCCTCTTAGTTAATCCAGCCCTGCCTGCTTTGTGGGAGCCTGGCAGCGGGATCTGCGCGGGGTCTAAGGCAAACTCCTATGAATGACATCCAGCCCTGTGAGCTTGATGGGAGCCTGGCAGCGAGATCTGCTCGGGGTCTAAAGAAGACTCCTCTGAGTGACTTACAGCCCTGTCAGCTTGATGGGAGCCTTGCAGTGGGATCTGCTCGGGGTCTAAGACAAACTCCTCCGAGTGACATCTAGCCCTGCCTGCTTGTTGGGAGCCTGGCAGTGGGATCTGCTCGGGGGTCTAGGGCGGACTCGCATTTACGCTTTTCATCGTCAGGGCACAAGTTCATCAATAGAAGCTTTATTAGAAACTTAAATGACATTTACATGACTCAGGGGAAAAAATGTTTTAAGTCATCACCACACCAGGTGAGACTTAGGGTCTCGCCCTCCACATTCCGGAGGAAGTACCCTCCCCACATCAATGCCTCCTGTACAATGTATGGTCCCTCCTAGGTAGGATTGAGCTTCCCCGTGGTGGCTGACCTCCCCGCGACATCCACTTTTCTTAAGACAAAGTCCCCTTCTGCGAATTTTTTGACACTGACGTGCTTGTCAAAGTATTTGGCCATTCTTCTCTTTTCTTACTCTTGCCTGACGGCAGAGAGGTCTCTCAGCTTCTCAACCATGTCGAGTGAGAGCCGCAACTCCTCCTCATTCTCGGCCCTCCATTCCTCTCTGCCCTCTCCGGCCTCGACCACCTGAGATGTTCGGACCTCGAACTCTATCAGTAGTATTGTATCGCACCCATGGGACAGTTTAAAAGGAGCCTCTCCTGTTGCCGTATTGGGTGTGGTTCTAAGGGCCAAGAGGACAGAAGGGGGCTACCCCACCAAGCTCCTCTCAGATTATCTACCTTCTTTTTGAGGAGGTTAATAATGATCTTGTTCGCCTCCTCCACCTGCCCGGGTCTCCTAGGTCGATGAATCGAGGTGAACCTAAGATCGATCCCAAGCTGTCCGTAGAAGCTAATGAACGCAGCGCAGTTGAACTAAGGGTCGTTGTCCGTGATAATGTCCTAAGGCAACCCGTGACGATAAATAATCTCCCCTCATACGAAGTTCCTGATGACCTGGGAGGTTACTTTGGCCAATGCCTTAACTTCCAGCAACTTAGAAAAATAATCAATCATCACGAGCAGGAACCTTCTTTGGCCGCTGGCCTGGGGGAAGGGACCAACCAAGTCACTTCCCCAGATTGCAAATGGCTAGGGAGCTTTGATACTCCTGAGGAATTGGGCTGGTTGTAGCTGGAGGGGAGCGAACAGTTGGCACTTATGACACTCCTTCGTGAACTTCGCCGCGTCTCGGCTCAGGGTCGGCCAAAAATATCCCTGCCTGATGATCTGGCCTTCCAAGGTTCGACTCCCGGAATGGCTCTCGCACTCCGCGGAGTGAATTTACTCCAAGATCCTCGGGACCTCCATCTCAGCCACGCAGTGTGCCAACATCCCAGAGAGAATCTTTCAGTATAGCTTGCTGTCTCGAATGATATAGTATAATGACTTGTACTTGAGCCTCTTCTTTTCAATCCCTTTAGGATACTCCCTAGTGGACAAGTACGTTGAGAAGGGATCCATCTACAAGCGGTGTTGTTCCACCTCCATCAGCTCCCCCCCCCCTTCAATGGATGGGCGGAAGAGATCTATGAGGGTACCCCCCCCCCCACCTGGGGCCATGCTTTGCCAGCTGATCTGTTGGAACCCTTGTTTGGATTTGTTCTAGGTTCACTCTTAGGATGTCTTGACCCCCTTGTATAGCCAGGGTCTCTGTCAAAGTCTTAGTTAGGTCCCCTCTAGGTCAGGTTTTGTGCAGACCAGCATTGTAGTGGACTCAGACTTAGATTCAGATAAATGTTGTGGACTATCTATATCTGTTCGACTATAGTCGAACTCAGCTCGACGATCGTCGATATCCCATCGACGATCTCAAAGTCTTCTACTCTGAAATGAGCTCGACGATCTACGAGTTCAGGTCGACATTTTTGTTTTTCTCAGCAGTAATCTCAGTTCTACGATAGATATTCTCTGGTTGACGATCTCTTTACTCAGATCGACGATCTCTAAACGGAGCTCTATGATTCTATACTGCTTTCAGTTATCAGTTGTTCAGAATGGTCAGAGTTATCTATTTTGATTATGATAAATTTTTTCAAAGAAGATATATTCTGATAATTAATGCTGATTCTCTCAAGGCTGATAGCCGTATTCTTGAAGCATTAATTATGGTATTCACAGAATATTTTATCAAGACAGTCATGGTAATGCATTTATGATTGCGAACAATATTTAGCCGTTAGGACTCCTCAATTCTTGCAGAGAATTATGTTTTGTCTTGGGAATTCAAATTGATACCATTTTTCTTCATTCTGACAAAATAAATATCTTAGAAAGACTACAAGAAAAAGACAGTAGTAATCAATCAGTAGTCAGAGAAGAATATTGCTCTCAAAGGATCTCGCATGTTTTGTTGAAAAGAAGAAGAAGAACCTTTTCAAACACAAATCTCTCCAGTCGCCTTCCTTCTTCAGTTTTCAAAGATTTACCGAGAGCCAAAAATCTATAACAATTAAAAGACTCAAAAGTCTCAAAAACATATTTTGAAGACCTACAGCCAGGGCAAAGTTTTCCACTTCCTTAATATATACACCATCTCAAGGGGAGCTCTAACACTCAACATTAATCAACATAGTCTTCTCATTTTCCTGAGAAAGAGAAGATTTCCAATCATTCTTGTTTCTTTTACCTCCATCTGTATAGGGTTATCTCTCCCTTCAAAAGTGAACACATGTGGTGATAGGGCACCTGATCAAAAGCTCAAAGGGTCTCTAGATCTACCTGCAGCAAATCTTATGGTGATAGGACACCTGATCAAAAACATAAGTGGATTCCTACCTGTGTGGTAGAAGAGTGGATGTACCCAGATTTTGGGAACCACTATAAATTGTCTTGTGTCGTCTGGTTGCTGTGTGATTTCTTTATGTGTTGTGTTATGCTGTGGTAGTCTAGCCAATTTTATTTCACTATTTATAGTTATCAGTATTTTAATTCTGCAATAAATCTAAATAATTTTTTAAATACTCTATTCACCCCCCCCCCTCTAGAGTAAAACCTATCTATCCCTCTCTTTCAATTGGTATCAGAGGGTGTGTTTTAGAGGTTGTACAAGCTAACAATTGAACCTAAAATATCTAATAGATATTTTTTTCTCTATTTCTTTTTGCTATACCAAGGCACAGTACAAGGACTTTGCAAGCACCAGACCTCCAGTTTGCAACTTGCAAAAGTTTGGAATCTGGAAGGCAATAATCAGAATTTATATGAATTCAATTGATGAAGACATTTATGCTTTTATCTTAACAGGAGTACCTCCACCACTAGCTGCCACTCCAAGTACTTCCACAAATATGACTGCAGTACCTCCTTCAGACTACAATGATGCATACAAGAAAGAAAAGATTTCTGATTCAAAAGCC
This sequence comes from Platanthera zijinensis, assembly GCA_039513925.1. Taxonomy (NCBI): domain Eukaryota; kingdom Viridiplantae; phylum Streptophyta; class Magnoliopsida; order Asparagales; family Orchidaceae; genus Platanthera; species Platanthera zijinensis. Next base: position 144,361,178 of record CM077081.1, on the reverse strand, counting down.
ATGAATATACTGGCAAAAACAATGTCTGATGACATATTTCAGAAAGTAGCTAAATGTGAATTAGCTAAGGCCATTTGGGACTCCTTAAACCAGATGGTTGCAGGATCAGAAGATGAAAGGAAGGACAGGAGAGCTCATCTAATCCCCCAGTATGAGAATTTTAAAAAGGAAGAAACTGAGGAAGTTTCTAAGATGTACAACAGACTCAGTATAATATTTAATGAACTAAAAACCCTTGATAAGGACATCTCAGTCACAGAAATAAATTACAAGATTCCCATATGCTTTCCCAGCTCATGGGACTCTAGAATCTGGCTTATCAGAGAGACCAGAAGCACACATGAGACGACTACTGAAGCAGTCTTAGGAAAATTGAAATCCTATGAATAGTTTCTAAATACAAGAGAGCTGAGCAACAAAATAATTCTACACCAACAAGGAAGGAACAGAATATAGCTTTCAAAGCTTCAGAAGAATCAGAAACCTCTCCATCAAATGAAGAGTTGATGAGTCTCTTTGCAAAGAGATTCTTCAAGATTGGGAGAAAAGAATTCAGAAGGAAATCATCAAGGAGTGATGATAAACCAAGGTAAGATAAAACCCCCACTAAAGAGATTATCTATTTTTGTTGCAGGAAAGCTGGACACATTCTTCCATAATGTCCAGAAATCAAGCACAAGGAAAGGAGAAAGGAGAAAGTCTCCAAGAAGCACTCCAGCAAACCATCCTCCTACAAACACAAAAAGAAGGAGAAAGGGTTTATTGCAAAAACATGGAGTGACACTGAAGAATCATCTTCCTCCAGTTCAAGTAAGGATGAAGAAGAAGCAAAGGATAAAGAAATATGCTTAATGGCCATCAATGCTTCAGGACATGTCTCAGAAGAAGAAGAATCTTGAGAATGTTCAGATTGTGATCAGGTATTGGAAGACTTTCATTTTACCTTTGAAGATTTTAAATCTAACTTTAAATCTATGTGCAGTGATTTGATTAGATCTAAGAAGGAAATCAAACTTCTCAGAGATAGAAAATTTAACTCTGACAGTTTAGTATCAAAAAACAACCAATTTAAAAATGAAATAAACGTGTATAGTGAACAAATCATTTTTCTGAAAAAGGAATTAAGTAAAGCAAAACAGCTAGAGGAATCACTAAATGGAAGAAGCAAACAACTAGTAGAAATTACCAGCACACTTAATGCTAGACTTAACAAAAGTAAGTTAGGATTAAGTGTATCATCTAGTGAACCTCCAGTTATTCAGAAAAACCATCACTCACAACCAATAAAGTTTATTTCAGATAAAGGTAAGAAAAATACAGAACAAATTAAAAAGGTTAATAAAGGTTTAAAAGAATTTGAGAAAAACAAAGAAAAACAAAAAAACTAAGTCTCAACAAAAATCGTCGAACCAAGATTGATGATCTCAGCATTATGCGTCGAACGACGATCGACGATCGCAGAGCCCAGAGTTTGAGCCTAAACACTCTGAAAATGGGGATCGATGATATCATTATATATCGTCGAATAGAGATCGACGATCGCGGAACCCAGATAATAGCTATTATTACTCTAAGAACCGATATATACGATATCAATGCTGGTCATCGAACGCAGATCGACGATCTCAACCTAAATCATCAAACCCAAATCTGTATCATCAAACATATAATTTCAATAGAAACTTTAATAAGAACTCTAACTCTATAAATTTTCATCCCTTAACTAACTGGATAATCCCACCTAGGAGATTTCATCCCTTGGTTATAAAATCAACCTGAATACTCTTATATTTCATGTTTTAAGTATGAAAAGAAGCCAGGACCCAAGGTAACCTGGCTCCAGAATATATAAGCTGTTATTTTGTAGGTGAAGACCTATCCTACCATGGAGGATAAATTATATCTGGACAGTGGGTTCTCCAAGCACATGACAGGAAACAAGGCCAACCTGAATAACTACAAGGCAAAGCATGGTCCAAAGGTTATATTTGGAGACTCAAGCTTTGGTCAGACAGAAGGCTATGACGAATTCTCACTTGGAGCTGTCACATTCAGGAAAGTGGCATATGTAAGTGGACTGAAACATAACTTGAGATCCATAGGTCAACTATGTGATGTAGGTTATGAGGTATGTTTTACTGGATCCAAATGCAACATTTCTTTAAATAATAGCATTTTGTTATCAGGTATTAGGTTAGGCAATATCTATTTAGTTGATTTTAATTCTGCTTGTTCAGAAATCTGTTTGTTTAATCAAGTTAACAATAATAATACATTGTGGCATAAAAGGCTAGGACATGTAAATCATAGAAACATTGCTAGGTTATTTAGGGACAACCTTGTTAGAGGATTGTCAACTTGCCCCTACAAGATTGAAAGCCTTTGCAAGGCTTGTTAAGTAGGCAAGCAAAATAAAAATAGCTTTAAATCAGTTAATAAGAGTGATTCACCTAGGATCTTGTATCTGCTTCATTTGGACCTTTTTGGAGGAATTGTTGTACAAATCCTGAGAGGGAAGTTCTATACTTTAGTTATTGTAGATGACTTCTCTAGGTTCACTTACATTTTCTTCTTGAGAAACAAGTCTGATAATTTCAAAGTTCTTACAGACTTTCAAAAATGCATAAAGATTGAGTACTCTACTCAAGTTGCATTGATCAGAAGTGATCATGGCACTGCGTTTGAATATCTTCCTATGCAAGAATTCTGTGAGAAGGAAGGTATCAGGCACTGCTTCTCTGCTCCCAGAACTCCTCAACAAAATGGTGTAGTTGAAAGGAAAAATAGAACACTCATTGAAGCTGCAGGCACATTGATTGTTGATGCTGACATTCCTCTATCATATTAGGCAGAAGCTGTAAGCACAACAAATTATGTCCTGAATAGAAGTTTGATACACAAACTTAAGGGCAAGAATCCCTATGAATTACTCAAAGGGAAGAAACCTAAAATAGATTACTTTAAAATTTTTGGTTGTTTCTGCTTTATTCACAACAACAACAAAGATTATCTTAGAAAGTTTGAAGCCAAAGCTACAATGGGAATCTTTCTAGGATATTCCCAAGTTAGCAAGGCATATAGGGTTTTCAATAAATCATCCTTGAAAATCAAAGAATATGTTCATGTTATATTTGATGAAGCTAATATGTTTTATAAGGAGAAGGAAGCTTCTACAAGTGATTATTTTTAGGTACCCAATCTATGTGAGACATTGGATGAATTAAATCTCACCCAAAAAGTGACATCTCATCCCTCTTCACAGATTGATGAAGATAGTGAAGAAGAATCATTGGAAATTTTTGAAGCTTGTCCAACAACAAATTTAATTCCACAAGAGGAATTAGTTCTTGATGTTGTTGTTGTTGAACAAACTCCACCACCTAACTATGTTACACTTAGAGATCATCCCATATCTCATGTGATATGAGACATGTCAGTGGGTATGAAGACAAGGCACCAACTCAATGAGGATGTGATGTGTAAGATCCTGTCTCCTCATCCCGATGCTAACCCGGATCTTATGCCCAGAACCGCCGCCTTACGGTGACACTAACGCACGGGTTAGTCGTCACCGCAAGATGCCGATTCTGCCGGCTAGAACGATCATAACCTGTCGGCCAATATGAGAATAAAGGCATAATATCAGAGTAAACGCAGAAAAGTCCACAGCCTCAGCACATATATATATCAAAAGAGAATGAAATATCAGTCCGCAATGAGTACAACAAATATAAGTAAATAGGGCTTATGCCCAGTACATCATGATCACTCTCACTCTCACATACAGATTATCATACTTAGAGTCTTAAGGTTAATCCCAGGACTGCCCAAGGTATTCCCGGTGAAGGGCTCTCAGGGGCACTAGGAGCTACGATGGGCTGAAACCCAAAGCTCCCTTTCTCAAGGATATTACTTTAATTGTTGCCTACCCCGAATCCCTTATTCTCTCTCCTGTTACATAGAGTGACCTAGTGACTTAAGGTATGGATTAAGGAGTGACGGTCTTCCGTCAACTCTTCCTAGGCAAGTCTAATGTTGCACTGTTACTCTCGCCTCTAGAATGCAACTGCCATCCAGGGTTATACTTCCGAACTTAGACTCTAACTCAGTTGTTGATTCATCCCCTAGCGGCCTATAGTCCAGCCTACTTTTACTAAGCGCACCCCATGACCTAACAACACCCTGAAATCGAACTTCTAAATTCTTTGTCCAACTGACCCCAAATATTTATCCTAGGGTGGTATGGACTAATGAAATGAGTGTGTTGATTTTCATAATTTTCCTAGGTCATTAAGGCCTTTAATTAAATCTTTTAAATTATTCCCTAGGTCATTTTACACAAGAAGTATTATCAATTAAAATCTTCTGATCTAAGTGAATTTTCCTGAGTTGCGTATGAGTGAAATATTACTGTCTACAAGATTTCATAATTTCCCTTTTTATATTTCTATTTTTCCCATAATTAATACAAATTCTACCTATTTATCATTTTTCAAATGAAGCACAAGAAATATATACACCAAAATTCCAGGAAAATTACTGAGCATTTATATTACTACTTTATGACTAATGGCAGAGTTTCATTAACTTCTACAATGTAATGGTCTATCAAAATCCATTCTTAATTATTTACCAAAAATGCCATTATGCTAATCAATAATTAACAGTGTACCCAAAAATTTTGATATAATTCTACAAGACTAATGTAACAATTATGCAACTCTAGGATTATTTCCACAATTTTTCCAACATGTAATTATACCAATTCATGAACGATTACAAAAAGGGTAAAATAGTCATTTCAATGAATTTTACTCTAACAGTTGTCAAACAGAGGTATAGAATTTTCTTAAGTCAAATAAAAGCTTCATTTTTGACTTGACTGATTTTGGGGATCTTTCCTTGATGAAAACCTATCCCTACAATTTATTTTCCCAAAAGGCCTTTATTTTGGAAATACCAAATAATAGGATTTTTGATCCCAAAAATTTCCATAATAAATTCTAGGGGTGAACTTTACTTTAATTAATCCTTGGAATAAATTCCACAATTTTTGGATGCCTCAACTAGGCTAAATACAAAAAATATCATTTCTTGCTAAATGCACCCCAAGGTTATAATTAGCCAACACATGCACATGGGTTAACCCAACATGCAGTGATCCAATTGTTCTGAAATTTCTACCAGACACCAATAATGTCCCTAAGGACATGCCACCAAAATTTGGGGCCATTTGGAGTTAGCTAACTCCAAGAATCACTTAGTTAAGCCCTAGGGGTATTTTGGTAATTTCCCCATGTTTTACTTTCCAATCAAGCCCATTTTTGGGCAAGGCCTAAACATGCCCTAATTATACCCCTGACCAAAATCTCAGGTCAAGGGGACTTCTGGTTTGGCTTGGGCAGCCATTTAGAATTCTGCAAAATTGATATTTGCAGCCCAAGCCAAATCTTATTTCTCAAACATGCAAGTGAGATTCCTCATCATGCAGTGCATCAATTTAGTCCAAATTTAAACCATGGGTCAAATATACCCATAAGAGGGTGCCACCAAAATTTGGGGCCTATTGGAGTTGGAGAACTCCAAAAATCACATTAATTTACTTTTGGGTATTTTTGTAAAACCTATAGCAAAATGTTCCCCAAAAATTCTGATTTTTGGGGAGGGCTTAGATAAACCTAAATTATTAACCTATCCCAAATTTCAGCCCATTTGGACCAAGGGTTTGGGCTAGGAAATTAATTCAATTTCTATCCTACCTTAGGAGTAGTCCTAGTAAAACAGCCCTACAGGACAAACTACTGGACCAAAACCTATATTTAGTGTGGCATATTAAAGTTAACACACCCACCTACATTTTTTATTCAGGGCTCGACCAATGGTGAGGTCTCTAGCTACCCTATAATTGACATGCAAGATGACTGTTATATTGTGACAGAAACTCACTATTCATACATATAATTAAAACAGAATTTATTAATAAGGATTAATCAAGCCGCACGAATCTTAAAGGCAGATCGGACGGCATCTGGGCTTCTTCTTCATGCAAGCATGCATGGCCACCCGACGCAGGGTGGTTTTGTGGGGCGGTTCCCGGCCATCGCCGGCGGCGAGACCTCCGGCCAAGTCCTTCCCCGGCCTCACGGTGGTCGGGGCTTGAGCTGGCCGGCGGCTGGGCGACGGAGAGCGGCGGATGGCGGCAGCGCAACCAAGCCAAAAGGGCTCCAGAAAACGCCATTTTTACAGAAAATTGAGATTTTTGATTCCTGTTGTCGAGCTCGTTTGAGCTCGACGTCTAGCCTAGTGGATCTAGGAATCTAGTACACTTGGATGGGAAAGGATACGGACCATCGGCGGCGGTTGTGGTTGAGGGTGGCGGCGGTTTCCCATGGCATGCAAATTCCGGCGAGCTCCTCCTCTGTTGGCCATGGCAGCAGCGGTCCCTCTCTTTCTCTCTCTCTCTCTGGGGCAGGAATGAAATGGGAATGAGAGGGATAGGCTCGGTTTGGGCTGAGTTAAGAGGGGGAGGCGATTTCACCAAGGTGGGCTCGGTTGGGGGTGGTTGAGCCGGCTGGGTGTTTGGGAGGGGGTCCCACTGCTCCTGCTGGGTTAATTAACCCCTAATGGGTCGGGTTCTAGGGTAGAGCTGAGTTGGTGAGTGGAGAGAGGGGTATTTGGCTCACATGAGTGGAATGGGTTAGATTGGGCTCGGGTTGGGCTTGGGCTTGACCCAAGGCTGCATGGTGGGTCCCCACACCTCCTAATACATCTGTATGGTCAGCCAACCCATTATGGGTTGGTGGGATGAGCCCAAGTGGCCCAAACCAATTCTTAACACTTTCTCTCTCCTATTCTTCCTCTTTTTCTCTCTCCTAGGTGTTTTCCCAAAATTACTATTGCATGTCCCTATTTTTCTCTTCCATAGGGGGTATAGGGTCACTTTAGGCCCACCTAATGAGTTTGGGTTGATTTGGGTGGACCCAACCCAGTGAATTGGGCTAGGGCACCATTTTTACTAATTAGGTCAAAAGTGTTGACTTGATTCCACATAGGTCAACTGGTTGACCCCATGGCCTACCTTAGGGTCTACTTAGATTGTATTTAGGGTTAGGGCATCATGGTGGGGTCATGGTGTGGCTAGGGTTCCTGTTTAGGCTAGTTTGACCTAGTTTGACTTTGGTCCCATGGTGGGCCCCACATGGCTACAACCCACTATCTAGGGTCAAACCTAGCTTATTACCCTAACACCCACCCCATGCCTAACCCAATCTAAGCTAAGGGGTCTAGAATTAACATTGGGATATTACAAATCCTATAAACAAAAGAATAATTTCGTCCCCAAAATTTAAGTTTGGGTCTACGGGTTCTATTTGTAGAAACTTAAAGGGACTTTTAAAAGATAACATAAAAGGTACCTGATGAAAATAGCTCCGGATGGCGCTCCAGCATCAGATCCCTAGGTTCCCAGGTGTGCTCCTCCTTTCCATGGTTGGACCACAGCACCTTCACGAGCGGAACCTTCTTTTTCCTCAACACTCGGACGGCTGAATCGTCGATCCGGATCGGCTCCAATCTAACTGAACGGTCAGGCTCTACCGGTCCAGCTGTAGTAGTGATATGCTTCTCAGGTCGAAGAAGAGCTCTTCGCAAGGAAGAGACATGGAAAACATCATGTAGGCTGCTCAGCTCCGGAGGTAGCTGCAGCCGGTAAGCCAAGGGGCCCACACGCTCCAAAATCAAGTAGGGTCCCATGTACCGGGGGCTGAGCTTCTTGTGTCTCCGTATCCGAGAAACACCGTGTACCGGTCGAATTTTCAGAAAAACTCTGTCCCCAACCTGGAACTCCACCTTCCGGTGTCGTGCATCATAATATTTTGCCTGTCTGCTCTGAGCCTCCAAAAGCCGATCCCTGATCAAGCGAATTTGGGCCTTCGTATCTTCCACAAAATCTGACCCGAGGGCTCGAGTATCCACATCCTGAACCCAAGACATCGGAGTCCGGCATTTCCTCCCATAAAGTGCCTCGTAAGGAGCCATCCTAATGCTGGCCTGGTGGCTGTTATTGTATGAGAATTCGATCAGTGGCAGTAGCCTCTCCCAGGGCTTCCCTGTATCCAGAATACATAACCTGAGCAGGTCCTCCATAGTCCGTATCGTCCGCTCTGTCTGACCGTCGGTCTGCGGGTGGAAGGCAGTGCTAAAAGAAAGCCTGGACCCCAAGTAAGCATGCACTGCCCTCCATTCCCTGGAGGTGAAGCGACCGTCTCTATCTGAAACAATAGACCTGGGTACTCCGTGATACCGGATGAACTGCTCTACAAACAACCTCACCAACACAGCAACTGGGGCATCTTTTCTGACCAGGATAAACCGTGCTACCTTGGTCAACCTGTCCACAATGACCCAGACAGAATCGTGCCCAGAATGGGAGCGAGGGAGTCCGTGTACAAAATCCATGGAAATATCCTCAAACTTCCATTCTGGGACTGGCAGTGGCTGTAATACACCGCCTGGGCTCTTGCACTCGGCCTTCACTCGCTGGCAAGTCTCGCAGTGTGTCACAAGATATATGATCTCCCTCTTCATTCCTGGCCAGTACATGGTCCGTCGTAAGTCAGCCCACATCTTGGTGATGCCGGGATGCACTGAATATCTGGAGTAGTGTGCCTCTCTGAGGATGTCATCCCGGATCCCACCTCCTACTGGAATGTACACCCGACCACGAAATCGAAGAAGATCGTCCTCCAGCGTGTAGTCCTCATACTTGCCTCCTTCCAAAGCGCCAAAAATAGGCTCTAGATCAGTATCCAATCTCTGATGTGTAAGAATACGCTTCTGTATATCATCATCGCTGACCAAAGAGTCCAGGTACTCTCGATAGATCACTGGCTCGGCCTCCGAAACCATGGTAATGTGCATATCCTCCATCATGCGTAGCAGCTCCATAGACATTACCCGGGGCTCCGGTCCAGAAGTGCCGGCTCTCCTGCTCAAAGCATCTGCTACAGTATTCGCCTTCCCCGGGTGATAGTGCATCTTATAGTCGTAATCGCAGAGGAACTCAAGCCACCTCCTCTGTCGGAGGTTCAGAACCTTCTGCGTGTCGATGTACTTGAGATTCTTATGGTCGAAGTATATATCACAATGAATCCCGTAGAGGTAATGTCTCCATGTCTTGAGGGCAAAGACTACGGCCCCGAGCTCGAGATCATGTACTGGATAGTTATGCTCATGCTTCTTCAGCTGTCGCGAAGCATAAGCGATAACATGTCCATGCTGCATCAAAACTGCACCCATCCCCTGATAGGAGGCATCTGTATATATCTGGAATCCTTCGCTCCCAGAGGGAAGTGCAAGGATGGGGGATGAAGTGAGCCGGTCCTTGAGCTCTTGAAATTCTGATTCACACTGCTCTGTCCAGTCAAATGATGCATCCTTTTTCATCAAGGACGTGAGGGGGAGGGATATCCTCGAGAACACCTCCACGAACTTGCGATAATAACCTGCTAGGCCCAAGAAGCTACGGATGTCCGACGCTGTCTTTGGCCGTGGCCAATCCCGCACCGCCTCTATCTTAGCCGGATCCACTGCTAATCCAGCTCCACTGATCGTGTGTCCTAGGAAAGCCACTTCCTGAAGCCAGAACTGGCACTTAGAGAACTTCGCATACATCTGGAATTCTCTTAACTTCTGCAATACCAGCGCTAGGTGCTCTGCATGCCCCTCTCGAGACCGTGAGTAAATCAAAATATCATCAATAAAAACTATGACAAACCGATCTAGATACGGCTCGAATACACGGTTCATGAGTGTCATGAACGCCGAGGGGGCATTCGTGAGCCCAAACGGCATCACCGTGAATTCATATAGCCCGTAGCGTGAGCTGAAAGCCGTCTTCGGTATATCTTCTTCTCTGATGCGGAGCTGATAATAACCCCAGCGCAAATCCAATTTTGAAAACCAGCAAGCTCCTTGAAGCTGATCGAAGAGCTCATCTATCCATGTCAGTGGATATGTATTCCGAACCGTCAACCGGTTCAGTTCTCTGTAATCTATACATAGTCTCAGCGAACTGTCCTTCTTCTTCATAAATAGAACGGGTGCTCCCCAAGGCGAAGAACTCGGTCGTACAAAACCCGATTCCACCAGTTCCTGTAACTGTGTCCTGAACTCTGCCAATTCTCTAGGTGCCATCCTGTAGGGTGCTCGAGACACTGGTCTCACCCCTGGCACCAACTAAATCCTGAAGTCCAAGTCCCGTGATGGTGGTAGTCCAGGTAACTTCTTCGGAAAGACATCAGCATAATCTCGTGCCACTGGAATATCGGCTAGGGAACTCTCTACTACTGCCATCTCGAAGCAAATGAGGTATACCTCTTCCCCCTGTTCATAGGCCTTGACAGCCTGTACTGAAGATAAAGAAAGGCGGGGGATGGAACGGATACCTTCAGTGGTGACGTAGGAGTCTCCGTGTCTGAGTGTGATCCTCTTCGAGGGGCAATCTATCTGCGCGTAGTTCCAATGAAGCTAGTTCATGCCTAGGATCAGATCAAAATCCGGTAGCCTCAAAACTGTTGCCGGAGCTTCGAACGCTTTGCCTCCTATCTCGACATCCATATTGCAATAGTCTGTGGTTTGAAGTTCCGTACCATCAGGGAGTCGCACTCTCTTTTCCAAACCGGAAAACTTCTCCACTCCTTCTAATCCTTCAATAAACGAGTCCGACACGAAGGAGTGTGACGCACCCGTGTCGAAGAGGGTATGAGCGGGCTTGCCGCTAATCATCACTATGCCTGGTTCATTTGAGTTCAAAGAATAGTATTACTTTTAATGTCCAAGGTACTCTTAAAATTTACAATTTATAAATCCTACAAAATTTTAAGTACCTGTAATCACCTCCTCTGGGTCCCTCTGCTCCGTGAGATCCAGCGCGTATACCTGCTCCTGGTCTCGGCCTCGGCCGTGATGTCCTCGGCCTCGGCCTCGTCCTCGGCCTTGGTGAACTGGAGGGGCCACTGGAGGTGGAGGAGGAGGAAGAGGGTGGACCTGAAGCGGGCACTGCATCCTGATGTGCCCAGGTTGGCCGCAACCATAGCAGGTGATCTGCCTCTGACCTCGATCATCCTGTCTCATCGGCCCGGGAGTCTGTATAGGTGGGGGAGCCAATGGTGGAGGGGGCCCCTGATCCTGCCTGTAGTTGGGACGACGACGTCCCCCACGTCTCCTGTATCCAATAGTGTTGCCTTTCTGAGATGATCTGCTGCTTTCCCCAAAAGACTGCCCATCCAGCGATCTCTTCCCTCTGCCTTGCACCATCAGCTGGTCAGCCTCCAGCTTCTTTGCCATCTCGATGATCTGCGCCATGGTACCGTGAGCAATGAACAGCAAGGGTTGCCTCAAAGAATCGCGGAGTCCGTGATAGAATCTCTTCGCATATTTCTGGTTGTCCCAGTCATGGAAGCCTGCAAACCTAGCCAGGCGGGAGAACTCTCTCTGATACTCGATGACTGATCGGCTCCCCTGCTGGAGGTTCAAAAACCTCGCCTCCAAAGCATCTCGGTCTGTGGAGGATACAAAGTGCTCCAAGAATACGTCACTGAACTCCTCCCAAGATATGTCCATCAGCTCCCTGTCGGCGAATGTAGAGTCTCGCACCGACTTCCACCACCTCTTTGCATGAGCATCTAGTGACGAGGTGGCAAGAGGAACTGCCTGTCTGACGGGGCAGCTGATGCCAGCTAGCAGCTCCTGGATGGTCTCCAACCACTCCTCTGTCTTCACAGCATCTTCTGTCCCGCGATACAATGGCGGAGATAGACTTTTAAATGCACTCAGCCAGTTCGACCCTGGGTTGGTGATGGTTAAAACGCCGGCTCTTATTTAGTTGTGAAAGTGCAGGTTTTTATTTATAAAAAGAAGAGCGTTTTGTTTTGTTAGAAACCGAGTTTAAATGAGAGGGAGGCAAGTGCACCTATCGCGTGTAGTACAGGATATTCCCGTGTGGAGGAATATCGGGGTCGTATTGTTCTCGGGGCCGGCTTAGCTATATCTACTCTTTCCCTGAAAGCCTATTATTCTACCGATAATATTTTAGGTGGATTATATAAAAAATGAAATGGCGAACATAAAAATAAATATAATAAGCATCAAAAGAAAACAGGAAAAATGCAGTAAATAAGTGCGGAAGTCCGATGACCAACTTAGCGCGATGATATCAAAAGAGAATTTGAACTAAAATGACTTTTAATAAAAAGAGATCCTAATTTTCAAATTAATTAAGGCGGAGACTCGGCCGTGGAGGTTCCTTAGATATGAGCTCACCTTGGTCTAGGGATATCGCTCACCTGAACGTTAAGACTATTCGACCGATCGCTAGACCGACGAAGGATTCCTCTTAACGCCAGCATTACGCTGAGAACCCTGCTATTGGGTGAGGAACACAATCCGGTAGAGTCACGCGCCTCCTCTCTCGAGGGTTAGCGCGGAGCTCTCTTTACCCAAGGGTGATCGGTCCATACGTGCGGCCTCTCGGCGTTGCGTATGGATAACGGAAATAGAGCCCGCACATCGATTATGCGGTCCTACGCGTCGTTAACCCGGGGCAAACCTTAAGAAATTTAATTAAATAGAAAACAGGACCTTTAATTATTTAAAGCTGCTTTATCTGTCCCAATGCTCTTCGATATTGAGGGCTAAGGGCGGTTAGCCACTCATCGGAATGGGGACACTTACGCTAGAAAGCAATAAAGAAAGCAGTAAGAAAGCAGTAAAGAAAGCTGAAAATTGCAAGTCCTACTCAAACGAGTAGGACTGAAGAAAGCAGTAAATGCGAATCCCGGCTCGAGGGAGTGGGCGGGGGTAAATTTATACTCATACACGCACACACTCTACAGGAAAGTAAAATCACACACACGCACTCTACAATAAAGTAAACACACGCACGCACTCTAAGTTTTCCTACTCAAGTGAGTAGGAAGAAAATGAAAGCAATAAAAGACGAGTCCCACTCAAACGAGTGGGCGGGAAGTGAAAGCTGGGCGCCATTTAACTCTTAACGAGTAGGCGGAAATAGATGCTTACGCACACACTCTACAGAAATTGAAATAAAGCAATAAAATCTAACTCATACACGCACGCACTCTACAGAAAGAAGAAAAAGCAAAGTGACGAAAAATTAAAACAACTGCATTTCTACCGCTAGAATACGGTAGAAATGCATAAAAAGTGCAAATAAAAATTAACCGGACAAAAAGTTTTGAAAATTAAAACGAAAAGCTAAGTGCTCGGAAAATTAAAACGACTGCATTTCTACCGCTAAAATGCGGTAGAAATGCATAAAAAGAGAAAATAAAAATTAAACGAAGCTAAAAGTTTTGCAAATAAACGCAAAATGGAAGTTGGCGAAAAATTAAAACAAGTGCATTTCTACTGCTAGAATGCGGTAGAAATGCATAAAAAGTGAAAATAAAAATAAACTAAAGTTAAACGGGTGCGGAAAATGAAAGTAAAATGGGCATTATAACGGCTAGAAAGTGCGATAAAATCCTAACTGAACGAGTTATAAAAGCTATAAAAAGATGAAAACATAAAAAGCACGAAAAAGGGAACGAAAAATTACTTAAGTTAGGGCGCAACCAAATGAGATTCATGCTAAGCAAGAGAGAAAATAAACTATTTTTATAAAATAAAAAGCTATTACAAACTAAGGGAGGAGGGAGAAAATTCTCTTACATAGCATGGAATCAAAATGGGCAGCACCTCCCCTAAGGAACTTGGACCAAAAAGTGGACAAAAATCCCATACAGCAACTGCCCTTATATAGGCAAAATTTCGGGTTGGTCACGCCCTAGGTCACGGGCGTGACAGGGGGGCGTGACAGTACTATTCATGAGCTGAGTGGTGATTTGACTGAAGCCTTGACTTTGGCTGAAAATGTGGCGGTCACGCCCCAGGTCACGGGCGTGACAGGGGGGCGTGACGGGGAGCTGGATCTGGCGATTTGACGCGCGCTTTGACTTCGGGGCGGTCCACGTGGCGGACACGGGCGTGACAAGCCTGTCACGGGCGTGACATGGGGGCGTGATCGGGACAGCTGGCATCCGATGTCGGCAGCGTTGACGGTTGACGGAGAGTTGCGTGCCGACATCGACACGGGCGTGACGAGGCTTGGACACGGGCGTGACGGGGGCGTGTCGGGCTCGGGACAGTGAATTTGTTGGTTTTGACTGCTGGTTGCGTTTGAGAGCCTGACACGCCCGTGTCGGGGGGTGACACGGGCGTGACAAGGCCGAAAATAATATTTTCTGGAAAAAATCAGAAAACAAAAATAAGCTAAGTTAGAATATATTTTTACAAAAAAAGGAACATTTTATTGAATAAAACAAACTAAAAAATATAAAAATAAACAAAAATGACTTAAATAAAATACGAAAATATAGGTATATTTACAACTCATCAAATACCCCCATACTTAAGCTTTTGCTATTCCAGAGCAAAAGTTGGAGATGAACCTATAAGGAATTAAAAAGAATCCTAAATTTAACTAACGCTTAAGTTAATTGTACGAAAGATCGAAAAAAATTTCCGGGGTCTCGGAATTAAATCTTAACTTATGAAAATGTTAAAATAGAGGAACGGTTTCAAAAATACTTATAAACGAGAAAAATAGAAAGCGAAAATTATTTTGTTAGGTTAACAAAAATGGATTGAAATTATCGAAAAAAACTTTAGCTAAAAAGAAATTGATAGGAAATAATTTAATTTAAAAATTATGCTCTCAAAAAGTTTTAGATTAATTCTAGAATCATGAAAAATATATAAGTGGATTGGCGGATATGAAGAAGGCTTAGAATTTTTGAGGCGAGGTAATTTTTTCTCGAACCTCCATAATAATTTTTTTGAATAATTAGGAAAATGAAATCTTATTTTCCTAACTTATAATTTTTCTTTCTTTCTTCATAAAAATAATGAACCCAAAGTATATGTATAGGGGTAATGAATTTTATCCTCTTACTCCGTAACATATAATCTTTTTAAACTATTGGGTGCCTATGTTTGCGGGACGAAATCTTATCCCCATTGACATAAGATCTTTTAAGGGTGAGTGGGGAATCATATCAATTAAGGTATGAAAAAAAGGTGGAAGGGATAAATTTCTAAAAGAAAACTAGAGTTTAATAAAAAATCTCGAGAGCAACCTTTTTAATTTGAACGTTCCTACGTTTCTAAAAGCATAAGTAGAAATAATGTAAAATCCATAAATGTTATTTTCTAACATAAAAATGTGCTTTATTTCAAAAAATAAGAAGTGAAAATGAGAAAAACAAGTTCCCTATAATAAGAAAAAGCCATAAAAAATTCTTTAAAATCTTAACCCCAGAAATTTAAGTCTATCGAGCTACAATTAATAAACGAATAGTAAATAAAGAATTAATTAAAATTCGCTTATAAATAAACTCGAAACGATTATTTTGGAGAGCAAAGAGGTTAAGAATTAAGGTATTCAAATTATTTATTACAAAATAAATTTTTTTTGATTTTTATGAGTTCTTTCTAATTTTTTTTTCATATTTTGGTGTTTTTATCATTTTTTTGGAAATTTTTAAAGGTTATGCAAATTTTTTGAGTTTTTTTTGAGTTATATAAATTTTTTGAATTTTTTATTTTTCGGAAATATTTACAAGAGGAGAGAAATTTTTACAAGAAAGGAAAGAAAAGGGGAAAGAGACGAGAATATTTACAAAAATATTTACAAAGTAAAAAAGGGATCGCCCGCGAACAGACTCTTATTTGTGGTTGGTTCGATGAGTCGAACGTCGCGGAGCGATGATTCATTTTTTGAAATTTTTTTTTATTATTATAATTATTATTATTTAAAGGATGAAAATATTTTTTGAAATTTTTAATTTTTGCAATTTTTTTTTGAATTTTTATTTAGTGCTTGAAATAAAAGGACAGAAAATAGGAAATTCCCCCCATACTTAAGTCCAACATTGTCCCGAATGTTGCACTAAGTATGAGGAACGAGATAGATATATAAATAAATATGTACAAAAAAGGTAAAAACAGGGGTTTAGAAATCTTCCCTAAACCGCGTTCGGGGAAGCCCGTTAAGTTTGACCCTGCAAAAGTTAAAGAGAAATAGCAAAAATATAATATAAAAAACGAAAAAGAAAAATTCGGCGAAAATGGTGCGGGTGATAGGGGGTGCAAGTGAGTGTGACTCGTAAGCTAACGTCTTAGCTAGGAGCGCGACCGATATGCGATCCCCTAGCGCTCACAAATGTGAAGCGCGCCGAAACGACAAAATAAATACTTAATTTAAATTTTTTTGTTTTATAAAAATTTTTCTTAGTTTTTTTTTTTTTTAATTTTTAGATTTTTTTTTAAGTTTATGTTTTTGATTTTTGAATTTTTTTTTTTTTTTTTAAGTTTAAGTTTTTTTTTTTTGAAAAATAAAATGAAAAAAAAAAAGAAAATAAGATAAAAACAAAATAAAATAAAGAAGAAAAATATAGTTTTTGAATTTTTTTAATTTTTTTGATGAAAAGAAAAAAAAAATCATCATCATTTTTTTTTATTTTTAAGTTTTTAAATTTTTAATTTTTATATGTTTTTAAGTTTTTAAGTTTTTTAAGTTTTTGATTTTTTAAGTTTTAAAATTTTTCTGATTTTTTTGTTTTAAAGTTTTTAAATTTTTATTTTTTTGATTTTTTTGTTTAAGTATTTATTATTAATATTAATAATGCTATTATTATTATTATTAATATAAAATTTTTTGTTTGATGAAAATATATATATATATATATATATATTTTTTTTTATAAATATATATTAGTAGAAATAAAGGGTAAAATTAATAGGATTCAGGAATTCAAAATAGTAAGTCGAAATTTTTCCCCGGCAACGGCGCCAAAAACTTGATGGTTAAAACGCCGGCTCTAATTTAGTTGTGAAAGTGGAGGTTTTTATTTATAAAAAGAAGAGCGTTTTGTTTTGTTAGAAACCGAGTTTTAACGAGAGGGAGGCAAGTGCACCTATCGCGTGTAGTACAGGATATTCCCGTGTGGAGGAATATCGGGGTCGTATTGTTCTCGGGGCCGGCTTAGCTATATCTACTCTTTCCCTGAAAGCCTATTATTCTACCGATAATATTTTAGGTGGATTATATAAAAAATGAAATGGCGAACATAAAAATAAATATAATAAGCATCAAAAGAAAACAGGAAAAATGCAGTAAATAAGTGCGGAAGTCCGATGACCAACTTAGAGCGACGATATCAAAAGAGAATTTGAACTAAAATGACTTTTAATAAAAAGAGATCCTAATTTTCAAATTAATTAAGGCGGAGACTCGGCCGTGGAGGTTCCTTAGATATGAGCTCACCTTGGTCTAGGGATATCGCTCACCTGAACGTTAAGACTATTCGACCGATCGCTAGACCGACGAAGGATTCCTCTTAACGCCCGCATTACGCTGAGAACCCCACTATTGGGTGGGGAACACAATCCGGTAGAGTAACGCGCCTCCTCTCTCGAGGGTTAGCGCGGAGCTCTCTTTACCCAAGGGTGATCGGTCCATACGTGCGGCCTCTCGGCGTTGCGTATGGATAACGGAAATAGAGCCCGCACATCGATTATGCGGTCCTACGCGTCGTTAACCCGGGGCAAACCTTAAGAAATTTAATTAAATAGAAAACAGGACCTTTAATTATTTAAAGCTGCTTTATCTGTCCCAATGCTCTTCGATATTGAGGGCTAAGGGCGGTTAGCCACTCATCGGAATGGGGACATTTACGCTAGAAAGCAATAAAGAAAGCAGTAAGAAAGCAGTAAAGAAAGCTGAAAATTGCAAGTCCTACTCAAATGAGTAGGACTGAAGAAAGCAGTAAATGTGAATCCCGGCTCGAGCGAGTGGGCGGGGGTAAATTTATACTCATACACGCACACACTCTACAGGAAAGTAAAATCACACACACGCACTCTACAATAAAGTAAACACACGCACGCACTCTAAGTTTTCCTACTCAAGTGAGTAGGAAGAAAATGAAAGCAATAAAAGACGAGTCCCACTCAAACGAGTGGGCGGGAAGTGAAAGCTGAGCGCCATTTAACTCTTAACGAGTAGGCGGAAATAGATGCTTACGCACACACTCTACAGAAATTGAAATAAAGCAATAAAATCTAACTCATACATGCACGCACTCTACAGAAAGAAGAAAAAGCAAAGTGACTGAAAAATTAAATCAACTGCATTTCTACCGCTAGAATGCAGTAGAATTGCATAAAAAGTGCAAATAAAAATTAACCGGACAAAAAGTTTTGAAAATTAAAACGAAAAGCTAAATGCTCGGAAAATTAAAACGACTGCATTTCTACCGCTAAAATGCGGTAGAAATGCATAAAAAGAGAAAATAAAAATTAAACGAAGCTAAAAGTTTTGCAAATAAACGCAAAATGGAAGTTGGCGAAAAATTAAAACAAGTGCATTTCTACCGCTAGAATGCGGTAGAAATGCATAAAAAGTGAAAATAAAAATAAACTAAAGTTAAACGGGTGCGGAAAATGAAAGTAAAATGGGCATTATAACGGCTAGAAAGTGCGATAAAATCCTAACTGAACGAGTTATAAAAGCTATAAAAAGATGAAAACATAAAAAGCACGAAAAAGGGAACGAAAAATTACTTAAGTTAGGGCGCAACCAAATGAGATTCATGCTATGCAAGAGAGAAAATAAACTATTTTTATAAAATAAAAAGCTATTACAAACTAAGGGAGGAGGGAGAAAATTCTCTTACATAGCATGGAATCAAAATGGGCAGCACCTCCCCTAAGGAACTTGGACCAAAAAGTGGACAAAAATCTCATACAGCAGCTGCCCTTATATAGGCAAAATTTCGGGTTGGTCACGCCCTAGGTCACGGGCGTGACAGGGGGGCGTGACAGTACTATTCATGAGCTGAGTGGTGATTTGACTGAAGCCTTGACTTTGGCTGAAAACGTGGCGGTCACGCCCCAGGTCACGGGCATGACAGGGGGGCGTGACGGGGAGCTGGCTCTGGCGATTTGACGCGCGCTTTGACTTCGGGGCGGTCCACGTGGCGGACACGGGCGTGACAAGCCTGTCACGGGCGGGACAGGGGGGCGTGATCGGGACAGCTGGCATCCGATGTCGGCAGCGTTGATGGTTGACGGAGAGTTGCGTGCCGACATCGACACAGGCGTGACGAGGCTTGGACACGGGCGTGACGGGGGCGTGTCGGGCTCGGGACAGTGAATTTGTTGGTTTTGACTGCTGGTTGCGTTTGAGAGCCTGACACGCCCGTGTCGGGGGGTGACACGGGCGTGACAAGGCCGAAAATAATATTTTCTGGAAAAAATCAGAAAACAAAAATAAGCTAAGTTAGAATATATTTTTACAAAAAAAGGAACATTTTATTGAATAAAACAAACTAAAAAATATAAAAATAAACAAAAATGACTTAAATAAAATACGAAAATATAGGTATATTTACAACTCATCAGTTGGGTAGCTGTACCGGGGCTTGCTGATCTCTGAATGCGTCCAGGATCGCCGTCAGCGTTTGCCCCATCTCTGTCTGCATGAACGGAATGGCAGCCGGAGGGGGAGGAACCGCATCCTGTGGAGGCTGCATAAAGGTAAGATAATGTCAAAATTGGCCTAACTCATTGTTTAATGGACTATTTTATGTGGCTTTTACACATGGGCACACCATTGCTTCCGCTGCATAGTTTGTCCGCAAACTAATGCTCGCGCGGGGTGTTCCTGTGTGGTGGACTATATTCTCATATGATCGTGTGTTCAAGTGATACCAGTTTGTAAGATCCTGTCTCCTCATCCCGAGGCTAACCCGGATCTTATGCCCAGAACCGCCGCCTTACGGTGACACTAACGCATGGGTTAGTCGTCACCGCAAGACGCGGATTCTGCCGGCTAGAACGATCATAACCTGTCGGCCAATATGAGAATAAAGGCATAATATCAGAGTAAACGCAGAAAAGTCCACAGCCACAGCACATATATATATCAAAAGAGAATGAAATATCAGTCCGCAATGAGTACAACAAATATAAGTAAATAGCGCTTATGCCCAGTACATCATGATCACTCTCACTCTCACATACAGATTATCATACTTAGAGTCTTAAGGTTAATCCCAGTACTGCCCAAGGTATTCCCGGTGAAGGGCTCTTAGGGGCACTAGGAGCTACGATGGGCTGAAACCCAAAGCTCCCTTTCTCAAGGATATTTACTTTAGTTGTTGCCTACCCCAAATCCCTTATTCTCTCTCCTGTTACATAGAGTGACCTAGTGACTTATGGTATGGATTAAGGAGTGACGGTCTTCCGTCAACTCTTCCTAGGCAAGTCTATTGTTGCACTGTTACTCTCGCCTCTAGAATTCAACTGCCATCCAAGGTTATACTTCCGAACTTAGACTCTAACTCAGTTGTTGATTCATCCCCTGGTGGCCTATAGTCCAGCCTACTTTTACTAAGCGCACCCCATGACCTAACACTACCCTGAAATCGAACTTCTAAATTCTTGGTCCAACTGACCCCAAATATTTATCCTAGGGTGGTATGGACTAATGAAATGAGTGTGTTGATTTTCATAATTTTCCTAGGTCATTAAGGCCATTAATTAAATCTTTTAAATTATTCCCTAGGTCATTTTACAATAGAAGTATTATCAATTAAAATCTTCTGATCTAAGTGAATTTTCCTGAGTTGCATATGAGTGAAATATTACTGTCTACAAGATTTCATAATTTCCCTTTTTATATTTGTATTTTTTCCATAATTAATACAAATTCTACCTATTTATCATTTTCCAAATGAAGCACAAGAAATATATACACCAAAATTCCAGGAGAATTACTGAGCATTTATATTACTACTTTATGACTAATGGCAGAGTTTCATTAACTTCTACAGTGTAATAGTCTATCAAAATCCATTCTTAATTATTTACTAAAAATGCCATTATGCTAATCAATAATTAACAGTGTACCCAAAAATTCTGATATAATTCTACAAGACTAATGTAACAATTATGCAACTCTAGGATTATTTCCACAATTTTTCCAACATGTAATTATACCAATTCATGAACGATTATAAAAAGGGTAAAATAGTCATTTCAATGAATTTTACTCTAACAGTTGTCAAACAGAGGTATAGAATTTTCTTAAGTCAAATAAAAGCTTCATTTTTGACTTGACTGATTTTGGGGATCATTCCTTGATCAAAACCTATCCCTACAATTTATTTTCCCAAAAGGCCTTTATTTTGGAAATACCAAATAATAGGATTTTTGATCCCAAAAATTTCCATAATAAATTATAGGGGTGAAATTTACTCTAATTAATCCCTGGAATAAATTCCACAATTTTTGGATGCCTCAACTAGGCTAAATACACAAAATATCATTTCTTGCTAAATGCACCCCAAGGTTATAATTAGCCAACACATGCACATGGGTTAACCCAACATGCAGTGATCCAATTATTCTGAAATTTCTACCAGACACCAATAATGTCCCTAAGGACATGCCACCAAAATTTGGGGCCATTTGGAGTTAGCTAACTCCAAGAATCACTTAGTTAAGCCCTAGGGGTATTTTGGTAATTTCCCCATGTTTTATTTTCCAATCAAGCCCATTTTTGGGCAAGGCCTAAACATGCCCTAATTATACCCCTGACCGAAATCTCAGGTCAAGGGGACTTCTGGTTTGGCTTGGGCAGCCATTTAGAATTCTGCAAAATTGCTATTTGCAGCCCAAGCCAAATCTTATTTCTCAAACATGCAAGTGAGATTCCTCATCATGCAGTGCATCAATTTAGCCCAAATTTTAACCATGGGTCAAATATACCCATAAGAGGGTGTCACCAAAATTTGGGGCCTAATGGAGTTGGAGAACTCCAAAAATCACATTAATTTACTTTTGGGTATTTTTGTAAAAACTATAGCAAAATGTTCTCCAAAAATTCTGATTTTTGGGGATGGATTAGATAAATTTAAATTATTAACCTAGCCAAAATTTCAGCCCATTTGGACCAAGGGTTTGTGCTAGGGAATTAATTCAATTTCTGTCCTACCTTAGGAGTAGTCCTAGTAAAACAGCCCTACAGAACAAACTACTGGACCAAAACCTATCTTTAGGGTGGCATATTAAATTTAACACACCCACCTACATTTTTTATTCAGGGCTGGACCTATGGTGAGGTCTCTAGGTACCCTAAAATTGACATGCAAGATGACTGTTTTATTGTGATAGAAACTCACTATTCATACATATAATAAAAACAGAATTTATTAATAAGGATTAATCAAGCCGCACAAATCTTAAAGGCAGATCGGACGGCATCTGGGCTTCTTCTTCATGCAAGCATGCATGGCCACCTGACGCAGGGTGGTTTTGCGGGGCCGTTCCCGGCCATCGCCGGCGGCGGGACCTCCGGCCAAGTCCTTCCCCGGCCTCACGGTGGTCGGGGCTTGAGCTGGCCGGCGGCTGGGCGGTGGAGAGCGGCGGACGGCGGTGGCGCAACCAAGCCGAAAGGGCTCCAGAAAACGCCATTTTTACAGAAAATTGAGATTTTTGATTCCTGTTGTCGAGCTCGTTTGAGCTCGACGTCTAGCCTAGTGGATCTAGGAATCTAGTACACTTGGAGGGGAAAGGATACGGACCATCGGCGGCGGTTGTGGTTGAGGGTGGCGGCGGTTTCCCATGGCATGCAAATTCCGGCGAGCTCCTCCTCTGTTGGCCATGGCAGCAGCGGTCCCTCTCTTTCTCTCTCTCTCTGGGGCAGGAATGAAATGGGAATGAGAGGGATAGGCTCGGTTTGGGCTGAGTTAAGAGGGGGAGGCGATTTCACCAAGGTGGGCTCGGTTGGGGGTGGTTGAGCCGGCTGGGTGTTTGGGAGGGGGTCCCACTGCTCCTGTTGCGTTAATTAACCCCTAATGGGTCGGGTTCTAGGGTAGAGCTGAGTTGGTGAGTGGAGAGAGGGGTGTTTGGCTCACATGAGTGGAATGGGTTAGATTGGGCTCGGGTTGGGCTTAGGCTTGACCCAAGGCTACATGGTGGGTCCCCACACCTCCTAATACACCTGTATGGTCAGCCAACCCATTATGGGTTGGTGGGATGAGCCCAAGTGGCCCAAACCAATTCTTAACACTTTCTCTCTCCTATTCTTCCTCTTTTTCTCTCTCCTAGGTGTTTTCCCAAAATTACTATTGCATGTCCCTATTTTTCTCTTCCATAGGGGGTATAGGGTCACTTTAGGCCCACCTAATGAGTTTGGGTTGATTTGGGTGGACCCAACCCAGTGAATTGGGCTAGGGCACAATTTTTACTAATTAGGTCAAAAGTGTTGACTTGATTCCACATAGGTCAACTGGTTGACCCCATGGCCTACCTTAGGGTCCACTTAGATTGTATTTAGGGTTAGGGAATCATGGTGGGGTCATGGTGTGGCTAGGGTTCATGTTTAGGCTAGTTTGACCTAGTTTGACTTTGGTCCCATGGTGGGCCCCACATGGCTACAACCCACTATCTAGGGTCAAACCTAGCTTATTACCCTAACACCCACCCCATGCCTAACCCAATGTAAGCTAAGGGGTCTAGAAGTAACATTGGGATGTTACATGATGCATGCCTGCTTCTTATCTTAAAGTGAGCCCTCATCCATTAAAGATGCTGAGCAAGATCCATACTGGATTATTGCAATGCAAGAGGAGCTAAATCAGTTTGAAAGATGTAAAGTTTGGAACTTGGTTCGCAGACCTAATGGACAGCTAGTTATTGGAAATAAATGGGTCTTCAGAAACAAATTGGATGATCAAGGTATAGTTATCAGAAACAAAGGAAGACTAGTGGCACAAGGCTACAAGAAAGAAGAAGGCAATGACTATGATCAGACCTTTGCACCTGTTGCAAGGCTTGAAGCTATCTGAATTTTCTTGGCTTATGCTGCTCACAAGAAATTCAAGGTATATAAAATGGATGTCAAAAGTGCTTTTCTCAATGGGGAACTTAAGGAAGAAGTATATGTGAAACAACCACCAGGTTTTATCTCTTCAACTCACCCCTCTTATGTTTTCAAATTTCATAAGGCTCTATAAGGTCTAATGCAAGCTCCAAGAGCTTGGTATGAAACCCTAGCTAGCTTTCTTTTAGAGCATAAATTTTCTAGAAGCACTGTAGATAGGACTTTGTTTGTTATACATCATCATGATAGGATTCTGTTAGTTTAAGTATATGTTGATGATATTATATTTGGTTCTACTGATTCTAAACTTTGCAAAAGCTTTTCTGATCTTATGCACTCCAAGTTTGAAATGAGTAGCATGGGTGAACTTTCTTACTTTCTTGGTCTTCAAGTAAAGCAAGCTCCTGATGGCATCTTCATATCCCAGTCCAAATATGCTAAGGAATTAGTAAAAAGGTTTGGGATGGTTGATGCCTCAGCAATGAAGACACCCATGGTTTCTAATGCAGTAATTGATTCTGATGAAAAGGGTAAACCTGTTGATCAGAAAAATTTTAGTGCCATTGTTGGGTCCCTTCTATATCTTACTACAAGAAGACCTGATATAATGTTTGCAACATGTATTTGTGATAGATTTCAAGTCAACCCTAAAGAATCTCATTTAATTCTTCTCAAGAGAATTTTAAGATATTTAAAGGGTTGTCCTAATCTAGGACTTTGGTATCCCACAGAGTCAGAATTTGAATTAACTAGATATTCTGATGCTGACTATGCTGGATGCAGAGTTTATAAAAAGCACTTCAGGAACTTGTCAATTCCTAGGTGATAGATTAGTATCCTGGTTTTGCAAGAAACAATCATCTGTGTCTACAACAACTGGCAGAAGCTGAATATATAGCAGCTGGGAGTTGCTGTTCACAGATCATGTGGATTCAAAATCAGCTACTAGATTATGGGTACTCTCTCAAAAGTTCCACCATATTTTGTGACAGTACCAGTGTCATATATATTGCACAAAATCCAATTCAACATTCTAGGACCAAGTATATAGAAATAAGGCATCATTTTCTTAGAGATTGTGTCTACAAAAACAAGATTAACCTCAAGTTTATCTCCACTGATTTTCAAAGAGGAGATATTTTTACCAAGCCTCTGGATGTGCAAAAACATCTATTCTTTTTGAATCAGATTGTAATGATAAATGGCATGGATTAAAATTTACTTTTGTCTCTGTGAAGATGTGGTCAACGATCGTCGAACAGAGATCGACGATCTTTGAACTCATCTTGATCCAAATCGTCGACCTGAGATTGACGACAGCTCTGTGTAAAGACAAAAATCATCGACCGGAGATCGACGACTTTGCTTTAGTTAATCAATCGTCGACCTAACTCGACTATCAATTTTTATTTCGAGATCAGAGACCAAAGATATTATTTGTTTATAAATTAAATCTTTGACCTAAGATCGTCGTTTCTTATTTTATCGTCGGATAGAGATCGTCTCTTTATATTCCAAAAAGAAACCCCATATGTAGGTTTCTTGTCGATCTCTGTCCCACGCTTTCTCTTTGTAACACCCCAGAAATCTTAAAATATGTTTGCAAACAGTTTTGGGTTGGAGGCTGTTAGACACGGCCTGGGACACGGGCGTGTCCCAGGGCGTGTCGGGGGTACACGGCCTGGGACACGGGCGTGTCCCAGGGCGTGTTCAGGTTAGTCGACGATTGATAGTCGACGATCGTCGAGCCTGGGACACGGCCTCCGACACGGGCGTGTCCCAGGGCATGTCACTCATTTAAATTCGAAAATGGCCTGTTTGAGTCAGAGAAGTACACGGCAGTGAACACGGCATGGAACACGGCCGTGTTGGGTTTGACACGGGCGTGTACCTACCCGTGTACTGGTTTTGG
This sequence comes from Platanthera zijinensis, assembly GCA_039513925.1. Lineage (NCBI taxonomy): Eukaryota > Viridiplantae > Streptophyta > Magnoliopsida > Asparagales > Orchidaceae > Platanthera > Platanthera zijinensis. Next base: position 144,335,256 of record CM077081.1, on the reverse strand, counting down.
AGATCGGTAAGTACCGTGTAACAGGGGACACGGGCGTGTCTCATGACTGATACGGGCGTGTCAGGTTCGACACGGGCGTGTCAATTCCCGTGTTCTCGAATATTTCAGTCGGTGCGAGTGCCGCGTGTGCCGCTTAAGGGTACACGGCCTGTGACACGGGCGTGTCACAGGCCATGTCGGCCAAAAGAAAAAGGATTTTCAGGCAGATCTTGGCCCTTCATTTTCTTTAAATAGAATCCTGTGGCTGGAGATCATTTCTGGTCTGATAAGGCCGGAAATGGAGGAAGAAAAGCTCATTCTTCATTTCATCTTCTCTTTCTAAAATTTAAGAGAGAGGTGAGAGCAAGGAGGAAGAAGAAGTGGAGTCCGGCTGCCGGTGGAGCTACGGTGGTCCAAATCGCGAGCCGAGTTCGGATCTGCGAAGGCAACGCTGCGGCGAAGGCTTTCATCCGTCTCAAATTTCTCTCCATGGCTCCGAAGCGAACTCCTAGGGTAACGATTTCCTGCTTGGACATGTGAAGTCCTTAATTCCTGCATTGCATAGGGAAAACCCTTCCCCGCGAGTGTGCGGTGGGTTGTGGCGTCCCTTGGGGTAGATATGTGAAGTCCCCCTTGTTAGAGTCCGGAATTGGAGTACGGATCTAGGCATGCTTTGTGAAGCCCATCTGGACATTGTCTGGATTGGTGATGCTTGTTTGCATATCGGAGAAGACTCCGTAATTTCTTGCTTGTAGGCATGATGGGTAAAGTACTGGAGGAAGTCCAGGAATTTTGAGAGTTGGACTCTCTTGTAGCCGTGAGTTGCTACGTTGTATGAGGTTGAGCCGTGGGGCTGCAACTAGGAAACGTGGAACGGGCAAGGTGAAACTCTACCCGCGTCAGTCCAGGCGTGAGTCTGACGATGTGAGCAACGGGAAAGGTGGATCTGTACCCGCGTTATGGTTGTCTAACCTTGGGTGCTTAAGACCCTATTAGGATCACATAGCGAGAGTCGACGGCCTGTGAGCCGATCAGACTAGAATGCTCATAAGGAACCGTTATGTCTGGGACCTCTAAACGATAGTGTGGCCGTGGAAATACGGAACACGGATAATGTGCCCTGAGTGCACGGAACGTCGGGCCGTCGTGCCGGCGTTTGTGATATGTGACTGTGCGGGCGTGCACGTCTTGCTTGAATTGCTATATATCATGTTGGATGATTGCTATGCAGGGATGGAATTCCGATGCCCCGTGCCAGGGGCAGGGTCGTTATAATTGGTCAGCTGAATGCTGACCGTTGCCCTGTTTTGCCACCGCTTGGTGGATTGGTTCTTACAGGTACTGGAGGTGCTGGCCCGAGCGGAACTTAGCGGGCTGAAGCCCAAAGCTGCGTTGCTGCCCTCGAAGGCATTGTTTTGTTTCTTTTGTTCATGTGTGGCCGGCCTGTGTGCCGATGTCTGTAATCCACACTCTTGTTAAGAGAAACTGTTGTAAGGCCTTAAGGCCAGACTCTTTTGATGTATATATACATTCCTATGTTAGTGGACAATGTTCTTTACCTTGAGTTCAATAATTCAACCGTGAAGCTTCCGCTAGAATGCTCTGTGTTAGGATGCGTGGTTATGATATTATTTCGTAGCGTCTTCGCCTGTTTGTGGAATATGGTGTGGGGCCCCGGCCGGACCCTCTATTATATTCTTCTTGACGGTAGAGGTGTTACAATTTGGTATCAGCTTGTTGGTCGATCTCTTCCGAATTCGCGGACGAATTCTTTTGAGCGGTGGCGAGCACGTGTCAGTGCCGTCGTTATAACACTTAATTTGAACTCAAGATTGTCCACTTAGGAATATAAATACACGTGTTTGTTGAACTTGTGTATTCTTTTTGTATGGTTGCCGGTTTTATTGGTCGTTAACCTGTGTATTTTACACATATAGGTGACCAGAAGTGTTGCGGGTCAATCCGAACCACAACGTTCTGTTGAGAGTGCGGCACCAGCCGAGGTGCCCACAACTCCTCCATCCGCTGAAACAGTCCGTCTCATCACGGAAACAGTACTTGCTGTGATGAATGCTCAGCAAGCGGGGCAGGCACGTCCTGCAGTGGTGCCAGCGCAAGCTGGGGTACGGCAAGAACCGATAGAAGCCGAAGTTGATCCGCGGGTAGCAGATCAACAGTGGAAGCAATTCTTGAGCTTTAACCCTCCGCAGTTTCATGGGGCGGGTACACCGGCCCAAGCAGAGGATTGGCTTGCAAGAATCAAGAGGATTATGAGGGCTATCAGGGTTGAGGAGGAACAGAAAGTTATGTTAGCCACTTTCCTACTGGAAGGAGAGGCGCGATTGTTGTGGGATGAGATTGAAATGCATCACTTGGCGGGTAGGCAATTGGCAGAGATTACAATGGACGAATTTTCTCGATTGTTCTTAGCACAACATCTGCCGGTGCAGCAAAGGATATCGATGGAAATGGAATTTCAACGGTTGGCGCAGGGAGATCGAAGTGTGGATGACTACCTGCATGAGTTCACCCGTTTGGGAAGATATGCGGGCACGATCTTCGCCGAAGAAGAGCGTAAGACTAGTCGGTTTTATGCGGGACTGCGAGATGAGCTGCGGTATTTGCTCTCGAGTTCTGTGAGTTAGGGATTCCAAGACTTAGTCTGTACGGCTCGTTCTTTGGAGATGGACATGAAACGGGGGAAAGTAAAGGGAAACTTGGCGGTTGAGAAGCCGGAGTTTAAGCCGCCGCGTCCGGACAAGTTTGGCTACCGAAAGAGATGGAACAAGAAGTCGAAGTCTTCTGGACAAGCTCCTTCTGCGACTGTGACGGATACATCTGGGTATGGATCTCGTGCTTGTTTTACGTGCGGGAAGGTTGGACACTTCGCACGTGAATGTCGATTTGGTCCTCCAAAGGGTGACAAGAAGACGGGAGCGTCATATGCGGAGAAGGGGAAGGCTGTGGTGGAGTCTTCTGCCTCGCACGCGCAGCCCAGGGTCTTCAACCTTGGACAACAGGAGGCCATTAAGCAGGCGGATGTTGTCACAGGTGCGCGTAGATTTTAATGTTATTGTTATGATGTGCTGTGCTTGTTTTAATTGTAATGTTATAGGGTTTGTCCTTATACGAGAGTATCCGGCGCGAGCACTGTTCGACACAGGTGCTTCACATTCGTTTCTGTCTGAGGACTTTGTCTTTCGTGTTGGGGTGCCGATCCGGAACACGACAGACAGTGTAAAAGAGTTGTTGGAGCAGGGATACATATGCCCAAGTATGTCACCTTGGAGCGCGCCTGTTCTTTTTGTGAAAAAGAAAGACGGTGGTTTGCGACTATGTATTGATTATCGCGAACTAAACAAGCTGACGGAGAAAAACAAGTATCCAATTCCTCGGATCGATGACTTGTTCGATCAGCTAGCAGGCTCAACCGTCTATTCGAAGTTGGACTTGAAGTCCGGGTATTACCAGTTGCGGATTAGGGAAGGTGACATTCCCAAGACAGTGTTTGGCATACGCTATGGTCATTATGAGTTTACAGTGATGCCGTTCGGCTTATGTAATGCGCCTTTGGTATTCATGGATCTCATGCATCGGACGTTCCGCGAATACCTGGATCTGTTTGTGATTGTGTTTATTGATGATATCCTGGTATATTCACAATCAGAGGAAGATCATGCAAACCACTTGCGATTAGTATTGCATACCTTGCGAAGGAATAAGCTGTATGCCAAGTTCTCGAAATGTGAGTTCTGGCTCTCGTCGGTGGCTTTTCTAGGCCATGTGGTAAGTGGAGAGGGCATAGCGGTGGATCCGGCTAAGATAAGTGCCATTCGTGATTGGCCAGTGTTGTCTTCGGTGGCCGAGGTCAGGAGTTTCCTTGGACTGGCGGGCTACTATAGACGGTTCATGGAGAACTTCTCCCGGATTGCTTTGCCTATGACTACGTTGACGAGAAAAGATCAGAAGTTCGTTTGGACACCGGAGTGCACACGAGCTTTTGAGGAACTGAAAAGTCATTTGACCACGGCGCCCGTTTTGACGTCGCCATGTGGTACAGATGGTTTTGAAAAATACAGCAATGCGTCAGGAAGCGGCTTAGGCTGCATTCTCCTGCAGTTTGGCAAGGTGATCGCCTATGGCTCACGTCAATTGAAAGTGCATGAGCGTAATTACCCCGTCCATGACTTGGAGTTGGCGGCGGTGATCTTTTCGATAAAGTTGTGGCTGCATTATCTTTATGGCATGAAGGTGGATATTTATACAGATCATAAAAGCTTAAAGTATCTGCTTGATCAAAAAGAGTTGAATATGCGACAAAGGAGGTGGATGGAATTCCTTGGGGATTTTACCTTCGACATTCACTATGTTCCCGGAAAGGGAAATGTGGTCGCTGATGCCTTGAGTCGTCGGGCTCCGGTGCAGGCAAATTGGTTGCGGATGCATGATGAGCGGTTAATCCAGGAGTTGGAAGCTTTGGAGATATCTTGTGTGGAAAGAGATTCTTCGACTGTAGCATGCGTGAACTGGTTGGAGGTTCAATATGACCTTGCTGACAGGGTTCGGCGGGCAACAGAGTTGGATGAAAGTCTCCAACGCTATGCAAAGGAAGGGTCTGGTGATCAATTCTCCTGGGATGATGGGCTGTTACGAAAGGATGGCCGATTGTGCGTCCCTAGTGCGGGTAAATTGCGAGAAGGATTGCTATATGAAGCGCACTTTACAAAGTACTCAATTCACCCTGGGAGCACAAAAATGTACAAGGACATGAAGAAACTGTTCTGGTGGCCTGGTTTAAAGAAGGACATAGCCGCGTATGTGGCTAAATGTCGTACTTGTGCTTTGGTAAAGGCAGAATGTCAACGGCCGAGTGGTTTCCTGAAGTCGTTGCCAGTTCCGCAATGGAAGTTTGAGGATATTTCTATGGATTTCGTGCACGGATTGCCGAGATCTCAGCGTGGCCATGACTCAATCTGGGTGATTGTAGACCGGTTGACAAAGGTGGCTCACTTTATACCGAACAAGCGGGACGATTCAGTGGAAACGTTGGCAAAGCTCTATGTGGAGCAGATTGTTCGATTGCACAGTGTTCCCCGGAGCATCGTAAGTGACCGAGATGGGCGCTTTACCTCAAAGGATTGGAGATTAGTTCATCAAATGTTGGGCACGAAGTTAGCATTCAGTACGGCCATTCACCCGCAAACGGATGGCCAAACTGAACGAACCAACAGAACGATGGAGGATATGCTCCGTATGTGCGCCCTGGACTTCGGTAAGAAGTGGGAAGAGCATCTTGTTATGGTGGAATTTGCCTATAATAATAGTTATCAAGCGAGTATAGGCATGGCCCCATTTGAAGCGCTGTATGGTCGTAAATGTCGTACACCGCTAGCTTGGGCAGAAACTGGCGAGACCAAACTTTTAGGCAAAAAGGAAGTCGAGGATGCTACCTCAACAATACGCTTTATTCGAGAGAGGCTCCTAATAGCCCAAGATCGGCAGGCCAAGTATTACAATGCTAAGCACCGGAACATGGAGTTCGCGGTGGGTGACTGGGTCTATTTAAAAATTAAGCCCTTCAAAGGCGTATCTCGGATTAGGCGGTTGAAAAAGCTCAGTCCACGATACCTTGGTCTGTTTGAAGTGGTGGAGCAAGTTGGGGAAGCTGCCTATCGGTTAGCTCTTTCATCGGAATTGAGTGGATTTCATGACGTGTTTCACATCTCGGTGTTACGCAAAGCAGTCAAGGATCCAGCACATATAGTTGGCAATGATCGAGTGCCGGTTGAGTATGGGCTAACGACAAAGGTGAAGCCTATACGGATCGAGGATCGAGCCGAGAAACAGTTGCGGAACAAGGTGATCGGGATGGTCAAAGTCCGGTGGGACAATTGTGGCCGAGAAGAGCTAACATGGGAGCGCGAGCAGACCATGCGAGCCGAGTTTCCCGAGTTATTTTCGTAACTTGTTCGCTCGTTGTATATGTAATAGAAACATATAAATGTTTTGTTCTTTTCTCCCTATTGTCTTCAAATTTCGGGACGAAATTTTATTAAGGAGGGGAGGATTGTAACACCCCAGAAATCTCAAAATATGTTTGCAAACAGTTTTGGGTTGGAGGCTGTTAGACACGGCCTGGGACACGGGCGTGTCCCAGGGCGTGTTCAGGTTAGTCGACGATTGATAGTCGACGATCGTCGAGCCTGGGACACGGCCTCCGACACGGTCGTGTCCCAGGGCATGCCACTCATTTAAATTCGAAAATGGCCTGTTTGAGTCAGAGAAGTACACGACATGGAACACGGCCGTGTTGGGTTTGACACGGGTGTGTACCTACCCGTGTACTGGTTTTGGAGATCGGTAAGTACCGTGTAACAGGGGACACAGGCGTGTCTCATGACTGACACGGGCGTGTCAAGTTCGACACGGGCGTGTCGATTCCCGTGTTCTCGAATATTTTAGTCGGTGCGAGTGCCGCGTGTGCCGCTTAAGGGTACACGGCCTGTGACACGGGCGTGTCACAGGCCGTGTCGGCCAAAAGAAAAAGGATTTTCAGGCAGATCTTGGCCCTTCATTTTCTTTAAATAGAATCATGTGGATGGAGATAATTTCTGGTCTGATAAGGCCGGAAAAGGAGGAAGAAAAGCTCATTCTTCATTTCATCTTCTCTTTCTAAAATTTAAGAGAGAGGTGAGAGCAAGGAGGAAGAAGAAGTGGAGTCCGGCTGCCGGTGGAGCTACGGTGGTCCAAATTGCGAGCCGAGTTCGGATCTGCGAAGGCAACGCTGCTACGAAGGCTTTCATCCGTCTCAAATTTCTCTCCATGGCTCCGAAGCGAACTCTTAGGGTAACGATTTCCTGCTTGGACATGTGAAGTCCTTAATTCCTGCATTGCATAGGGAAAACCCTTCCCCGCGAGTGTGCGGTGGGTTGTGGCGTCCCTTGGGGTAGATATGTGAAGTCCCCCTTATTAGAGTCCGGAATTGGAGTACGGATCTAGGCATGCTGTGTGAATCCCATCTGGACATTGTCTGGATTGGTGATGCTTGTTTGCATATCGGAGAAGACTCCGTAATTTCTTGCTTGTAGGCATGATGGGTAAAGTACTGCAGGAAGTCCAGGAATTATGAGAGTTGGACTCTCTTGTAGCCGTGAGTGGCTACGTTGTATGAGGTTGAGCCGTGGGGCTGCAACTAGGAAACGTGGAACGAGCAAGGTGAAACTGTACCCGCGTCAGTCCAGGCGTGAGTCTGACGATGTGAGCAACGGGAAAGGTGGATCTGTACCCGCGTTATGGTTGTCTAACCTTGGGTGCTTAAGACCCTGTTAGGATCACATAGCGAGAGTCGACGGCCTGTGAGCCGATCACACTAGAATGCTCATAAGGAACCGTTATGTCTGGGACCTCTAAACGGTAGTGTGGCCGTGGAAATACGGAACACGGATAATGTGCCCTGAGTGCACGGAACGTCGGGCCGTCGTGCTGGCGTTTGTGATATGTGACTGTGCGGGCGTGCACGTCTTGCTTGAATTGCTATATATCATGTTGGATGATTGCTATGCAGGGATGGAATTTCGCTGCCCCGTGCCAGGGGCAGGGTCGTTATAATTGGTCAGCTGAATGCTGACCGTTGCCCTGTTTTGCCACCGCTTGGTGGATTGGTTCTTACAGGTACTGGAGGTGCTGGCCCGAGCGGGACTTAGCGGGCTGAAGCCCAAAGCTGCGTTGCTGCCCTCGAAGGCATTGTTTTGTTTCTTTTGTTCATGTGTGGCCGGCCTGTGTGCCGATGTCTGTAATCCACACTCTTGTTAAGAGAAACTGTTGTAAGGCCTTAAGGCCAGACTCTTTTGATGTATATATACATTCCTATGTTAGTGGACAATGTTCTTTACCTTGAGTTCAATAATTCAACCGTGAAGCTTCCGCTAGAATGCTCTATGTTAGGATGCGTGGTTATGATATTATTTCGTAGCGTCTTCGCCTGTTTGTGGAATATGGTGTGGGGCCTCGGCCGGACCCTCTATTATATTCTTCTTGACGGGTAGAGGTGTTACACTCTTGCTCTTTGCTCTTGATCTCTCTGTCTCTCTTGAGTCTACAGGTTTTCCACGGTGATTTCTGCAGCAGTTCTCGCAGCGATGAAGTATGACACAGGATTCGACGTCGACTTCCACTCGTTCAGTCATTATGATCCCGCTTTTTAGGAAATGTTACAGTTGTGCGATTATCAGGGATTGAAGAAATTCATGAATACAAGGATAAAACTATCTGTTGCTGAAATTAAAGAATGGGTTTATACTTCCTCTATAAATGACTCTTCAATGATCGGTTTCATCTCAGGACAGCAGGTTACTCTGAACCCTGCAACTCTTACAGAGATTTTTGAGTTAAAGAATAGATTAGATGACCTGGAATAGGATAGTTCAGAATATAGCAGGATGCTATTGGATATGGGTCATGCCGAGGGCATCCCATCTAAGTTATTAATGAAAAATTTATCCATAGGTTTTAAGTTCCTTGCTGATATCGTGGGAAAGGTACTGCTGGGCAAGTATTCGGCCCATGATATCATCAATAGGCAACAGTTTTCTATCAGGTCTGCTCTGGTAAATAAGAAGGCCATAGATTGGGCCAGCTTGTTCCTTGATTTGATTAAGAGGAAGAACAACAAGAAGGAAGTCTGCTTAGGAAGGATTCTGGGAATCTTCCTTCAGAAAACAGCTCTAGAGCTATTGGTTCTCCAACCATAGCTATTAATGCTAGCAAGAGGTTGGATTCCTCTCTGTTCGGAAAGTGGGAGAGGATGATTCAAAAGCCCTCCAGGGCTGGAACATCCTCCCTTATTTCTGAGGACACAAGGGCTATCACAGCAACTTCTCAACCTAATGAAGAAGTGTAACACCTCTACCCATCAATAAGAATATAATAGAGGGTCCGGCCAGGGCCCCACACCATATTCCACAAACAAGCAGAGACGCTACGAACTAATATCATATCCAACGCATCCTAACCACAGAGCATTCTAGCAGAAGTTTCACGGTTGAATATTTGAACTCAAGATACAGAACACTGTCCACTATAACATAGGAATGTATACAAACATCAAAAGAGTCTGGCCTGAAGGCCTTACAACAATTTCTCTTAACAAGAGTGTGGATTACAGACATCGGCACGCAGGCCGGCCACACATGGACATAAGAAACAAAACAATGCCTTCGAGGGCATCAGTGCGGCTTGGGCTTCAGCCCGCTAAGTCCCGCTCGGACCAGCACCTCCAGTACCTGTAAGAACCAATCCACCAAGCGGTGGCAAACAGGGCAACGGTCAACATTCAGCTGACCAATTATAATGACCCTGCCCCTGGCACGGGGCAGCGGAATTCCATCCCTGCATAGCAATCTTCCAATATGATATATATAGCAATTCAAGCAAGACGTGCACGACCGCACAGTCACATATCACAAACGCCGGCCCGACGGCCCGACGTCCCGTGCACTCATGGCACTCTCGGGTGCACCGGAAACACCGGATCTCACCATTGAGCATTTAGTCCGGCACGCAGGCCCAGGACTCTCATTATGTCGCTGACGAAAGCCCAATTCCTTGGCGCTCTCATGTCCAGCCTACATAACGCAGGTACAGATCAGCCACCCCCCGTTGCTCAAATCGCCTTGCCCAACCAAGTACATCGTAACTAAGGCCACATTTAAAGGCACGGGTCGGTTTCACCTTGCCTGTTCGGCACGAAGCCTTTTCATACAGTTGTAGCCCAACGCTCAACCGCACACAAAGTGGCAACTCACGGCCACAAGAGTTGCACCCAACTCTCACAATTTCCTGGACTTCCTCCAGTACTTTATCCATCATGGATACAAGCACTAATCACGGAGTCTTCTCCGATATGCAAACAAGCATCACCAATCCAGACCAATATGTCCAGATGGGCTTCACACAGCATGCCTAGATCCGTACTCCAATTCCGGACTCTAACAAGGGGGACTTCACATATCTACCCCAAGGGACGCCACAACCCACCGCACACTCGCGGGGAAGGGTTTTCCCTATGCAATGCAGGAATTAAGGACTTCACATGTCCAAGAAGGAAATCGTTACCCTAGGAACTCGCTTTGGAGCCATGGAGAGAAATTTGAGACGGATGAAAGCCTTCGCAGCAGCGTTGCCTTCGCAAATCCGAACTCGGCTTGTGATTTGGACCACCGTAGCACCACCGGCAGCCGGATTCCACTTCTTCTTCCTCACCTTGCTCTCACCTCTCTCTTAAAGTTAGAAAGAGAGTATGAACTTAGAAATGAGCCTTTCCTCCTCCTTTCCCGGCCTTATCAGACCAGGAATAAGCCCCAGCCACAGGATCTTCTTTAAGGAAAATGAACGGCCAAGATCTGCCTGAAAAACTATACTTTTTGGCCGACACGGCCTGTGATACGCCCGTGTCACAGACCGTGTACCCTTAAGCGGCACACGCGGCACTCGCACCGACTGAAAACTACCAGAACACGGGCATCGACACGCCCGTGTCGAACTTGACATGCCCGTGTCAGTCATGTGACATGCCCGTGTCACCCCTGCTACACGGTACTCAACGTGCTCTAAAATCAACAGAGCAGTACACGGGTAGGCACACGCCCTCGGACACGCCCGTGTCAAATCTGACACGGTCGTGTTCAAGGCTTGGTTCCGGGCCGTGTACATTTCTGACTCAAACCGGCCATTTCTTGAGTGACACGCCCTGGGACACGCACGTGTCGAAGGCCGTGCCCCAGGCTCGACTATTATCGACCACCGATCGTCGACTATCCTGAACACGCCCTGGGACATGCCCGTGTCCCAGGCCGTATACCCCCGACACGCCCTGAGACACGCCCGTGTCCCAGGCCGTGTCAAACAGCCTGCACCTTAAATCCAGTTTTGAGATTTTTGGGGTGGTACAATCATCCCCTCCTTAATAAAATTTCGTCCCGAAATTTGAAGACAGTAGGGAGAAAATAACAAAACAGTCATATGTTTCTATTACATATACAACGAGCGAACAAGTTACGAAAATAACTCGGGAAATTCGGCTCGCATGGTCTGCTTGCGCTCCCATGTTAGCTCTTCTCAGCCACAATTGTCCCATCGGACTTTGACCATCCCGATCACTTTGTTCCGCAACTATTTCTCGGCTCGATCCTCGATCTATATAGGCTTCACCTTTGTCGTTAGCCCATACTCAACCGGCATTTGATCATTGTCAATTACTTGAGCTGAATCCTTGACTGCTTTGCGTAGCACCGAGATGTGAAGCACATCATGCAATCCACTCAATTCCGATGAAAGAGCTAGTCGATAGGCAGCTTCCCCAACTCGCTCCACCACTTCAAACAGACCAAGGTATCGTGGACTTAGCTTTTTCAACCGCCGAATCCGAGATACGCCTTTGAAGGGCTTAATCTTTAAATAGACCCAGTCACCCACCGCGAACTCCACGTTCCGGTGCTTAGCATTGTAATACTTGGCTTGCCGATCTTGGGCTATTAGGAGCCTCTCGCGAATAGAGCGTATTGTTGAGGTAGCATCCTCGACCTCCTTTTTTCCTAAAAGTTTGGTCTCGCCAGTTTCTGCCCAAGCTAGCGGTGTACGACACTTACGACCATATATCGCTTCAAACGGGGCCATGCCTATACTCGCTTGATGGCTATTATTATAGGCAAACTCCACCATAACAAGATGCTCTTCCCAATTCTTACCGAAGTCCAGGGCGCACATACGGAGCATATCCTCCATCGTTCTGTTGGTTCGTTCAGTTTGGCCATCCGTTTGCGGGTGAAAGGCCGTACTCAATGCTAACTTCGTGCCCAACATCTGATGAACTAATCTCCAATCCTTCGAGGTAAAGCGCCCATCTCGGTCACTTACGATGCTCCGGGGAACACCGTGCAATCGAACAATCTGCTCCACATAGAGCTTTGCCAACGTTTCCACTGAATCGTCCCGCTTGTTTGGTATAAAGTGAGCCACTTTTGTCAACCGGTCTACAATCACCCAGATTGTGTCATGGCCACGCTGAGATCTCGGCAATCCGTGCACGAAATCCATAGAAATATCCTCAAACTTCCATTGTGGAACCGACAACGACTTCAGGAAACCACTCGGCCGTTGACATTCTGCCTTTACCAAAGCACAAATACGACATTTAGCCACATACGCGGCTATGTCCTTCTTTAAACCAGGCCACCAGAACAGTTTCTTCATGTCCTTGTACATTTTTGTGCTCCTAGGGTGAATTGAGTACTTTGTAAAGTGTGCTTCATATAGCAATCCTTCTCGCAATTTACCCGCACTAGGGACGCACAATCGGCCTTCTTTCCGTAACAAACCGTCATCCCAGGAGAATTGATCACCAGACCCCTCCTTTGCATAGCGTTGGAGACTTTCATCCAACTCCGTTGCCCGCCGAACCCTGTCAGCAAGGTCATATTGAACCTCCAACCAGTTCACGCATGCATCAGTCGAAGAATCTCTTTTCACACAAGATATCTCCAAAGCTTCCAACTCCTGGATTAACCGCTCATCATGTATCCGCAACCAATTTGCCCGCACCGGAGTCCGACGACTCAAGGCATCAGCGACCACATTTCCCTTTCCGGGAACATAGTGAATGTCGAAGGTATAATCCCCAAGGAATTCCATCCACCTCCTTTGTCGCATATTCAATTCCTTTTGATTGAGCAGATACTTTAAGCTTTTATGATCTGTATAAATATCCACCTTCACGCCATAAAGATAATGCAGCCACAACTTTATCGAAAAGATCACCGCCGCCAACTCCAAGTCATGGACGGGGTAATTACGCTCATGCACTTTCAATTGACGTGAGCCATAGGCGATCACCTTGCCAAACTGCAGGAGAATGCAGCCTAAGCCGCTTCCTGACGCATTGCTGTATTTTTCAAAACCATCTGTACCACATGGCGACGTCAAAACGGGCGCCGTGGTCAAATGACTTTTCAGTTCCTCAAAAGCTCGTGTGCACTCCGGTGTCCAAACGAACTTCTGATCTTTTCTCGTCAACGTAGTCAGAGGCAAAGCAATCCGGGAGAAGTTCTCCATGAACCGTCTATAGTAGCCCGCCAGTCCAAGGAAACTCCTGACCTCGGCCACCGAAGACAACACTGGCCAATCACGAATGGCACTTATCTTAGCCGGATCCACCGCTATGCCCTCTCCACTTACCACATGGCCTAGAAAAGCCATCTACGAGAGCCAGAATTCACATTTAGAGAACTTGGCATACAGCTTATTCCTTCGCAATGTATGCAATACCAATCGCAAGTGGTTTGCATGATCTTCCTCCGATTGTGAATATATAAGGATATCATCAATAAACACAATCACAAATAGATCCAGGTATTCGCGGAACGTTTGATGCATGAGATCCATGAAGACCGAAGGCGCATTACATAAGCCGAACGACATCACTGTGAACTCATAATGACCATAGCGTGGGCCAAACGCTGCCTTGGGAATGTCACCTTCCCTAATCCGCAACTGGTAATACCCGGACTTCAAATCCAACTTTGAATAGACGGTTGAGCCTGCTAGCTGATCGAACAAGTCATCGTTCCGAGGAATTGGATACTTGTTTTTCTCCGTCAGCTTGTTCAGTTTGCGATAATCAATACATAGTCGCAAACCACCTTCTTTCTTTTTCACAAAAAGAACAGGCGCGCTCCAAGGTGACATACTTGGGCGTATGTATCCCTGCTCCAACAACTCTTGCAACTGAACTTTCAGTTCGGCCATTTCGTTTGGCGCTACCCGATACGGCGAACGGGCCACAGGTTTCGCACCCGGCACCAGCTCGATAGCGAAGTCGATTTCCCTTTGGGGAGGTAACCCCGGAAGGTCCTTTGGAAACACATAAGCATATTCCGACACAATCGGAACTTCACTCACACTGGCCTTCGGCGCCACCGCCTCAATGAGTGTGAAGAACAACTCTGCACGCTTCCGAACTGCCATAACAACTTGGAGAGCGGATAACAACATCCCACTCATCTGTTGGTACCCTAGATGTGATTTGGCTTATGTAATCCCTTTCCAGCCCCTCTTGATCCATATAAAGATATATGATCATGTTTAGACTTTGCTTAGTCTCCCTAGGGCAGTATATAACTGACCTAGAGTTTAGGCTAGTAGTTTTAGAATGTGTTTTGGTTGAGGCTTTTTCCGTTCGACTATCGTCGAACGAGGCCTCGCGATCGTCGATCATTGATCGACGATAGCAGGGCTATTGAATCGTTGAAGTCAAGACAATTATCGTCGACCGTTGGTCGACGATCTCAGAGCTAGCTTACTACGCTCTGAAGGTTGGTCGATGATCTGTCATCAACAGATCGACGATCGTGTTCTAGCTTCACGATTTCTGTCTCGACAGATCTTTGCCTTAATCGTCGACATCATTGTTGGTCGACGATATCTGTCTCGACAGATCTCTGCCTTAGTCGTCGACATCATGAGATGTTCGACGATTTCTGTGTCATCAGACTTTCTGCTTTAGTCGACGATATCTGTTTGCTGGTCGACGATCTATTAGCTGGTCGACGATCTATCTTCTGGTCGACGATTTCTGGTCGACGATTTCTGGTCTGACAGATTCCTGCTATTGGTCGACGATTTGTTAACAGGTCGACGATCTTCGAACCCCTGTTCGACGATTTCTGTCTGATTTTATCTATTTGTATTTATGCTATTCCTTGGCTTATTTCCAAGTGTGTTAGCTTGTGGTTAGAAAGATTCTCTGAAGTTATTTGTTGCTAAAATTATGGCTTAAATTCAAAATGAATTATTTACAAATTCTGTCAAACATAAATCACGGGATTCAGTATTCTTGATAAAGCATTTTGTCCTATTATACAAATTACGTTGACTTTATCTTTCCAGCCTGTTTTCTAGCCGTTGGTACTATGTACTATTTCCAAGAACGGTACGTCTTTATGCTGAGATATTTTTCCTGCTTATTTTATTCCTTATTGGGACTGACAGAAAGTTAATAGGTCATTCTATTCCTATTGCTATATTCTATTTTGAGATAATCTGTTGCAGGGCTCGAGAATTCAAATCAATAGAGCCGTTTCAAAGGAAAATGTGAAGACATATTTAAAAGAGATTCTGCTCTCAGAAAAGAGGCAGTAACAGACACAGAGAAAGATTATTCATCCGCTCAAGCATCATCAGAGCACCTCTTCACAATCTCACAACAAGAAGAAGAAAAGTTTTCCTGAAGCAAAAGCCCAGAGCAATCATCTTCCATTCTCAAGTCTCCTGAGCAATTTGCTTAGAGTTTTTCAAAGACTTCAGAAAAGGCTCAAGATCTGCTTCAAGTGCTCCAGAGTCTTAAGACCTGATAAAAATCAGTCTTCAGATTTCTGAGGATTTAGTTTCAGTTTATCTGAAACTCCTTCATCCTGAAGCAAAGGCTTTCCCTGGACTTCCACTGAGCCAGGGGGAGACTTTGATTCTTTAGAGAATCCACAAATCTTCTCTGATCTGTATTTAAAATAGAGAAGATAATCAAACCCTCTCAACCCCTTTGTAAAAAGAGTTTGTTCACACCTCTTCAAAAGTGAACGTTGGTGACAGGGCACCTTATCAACAACCTGTGGTTGAGCATCCTTATCAAAAGCTCAAAGGGTCTGTTTGATCTACCTGAATCAGATCATTGGTGGCAGGGCACCTTAGCAAAAACCTGTAGTGGATTCCTACCAGGGTGGTAGAAGAGTGGATGTACCTATTTAAAGGGAACCACTATATATCCTATGTCCATCTGGTTATCTTGTTTATTCATTTTATTCTGTGGCTGTGATAGAACTACCTAGGATTGCTAGTTGCTGTGATAGGCTTGTAGTTAACTGAAATTTCAGTCAACTTCTTCACTTGTGCACTTCACTGTGTTAGGCTCTTAGGGTTCAAGTATCAGATTTTTTATTCCGCAAATAAACTCCAAGGGAGCTGACTAAGTGTTCATAAAATTTTGAATACTCTATTCACCCCCCCTCTAGAGTAGTTTACAACTTATCCCCTCACTTTCAATTGGTATCAGAGGGAGGTTGGCTGTTCATACAGGCTAACACCTGAGTTAAAAGATCCTGTGATAAGTTGTTTCCTGATACCATTCACAAACACTTTCACACATGGCCCAGTCTAAGGATTATTCAAGCACCAGACCTCCTGTATGCAACTTGTCCAAGTTTGGCATATGGAAGGCCAGGATAAGACTATACATGAATTCTATTGATGAAGATATTTTTTCTTCTATTTTGACAGGACCACCTGCTAGGCCTGCTGCTGCTTCCACTTCTGCTGATCTCAGTGCTGTGCCACCACCTGACTACAATGAAACTTACAAGAAGGCAAAAGCAGCTGATGCTAAAGCAATGAATATCCTAGCTCAGACAATGTCTGATGAGATATTCCAGAAGCTGGCTGAATGTACCTCAGCCAAAGCTATGTGGGATTCCCTCAACCACATAGTTGCTGGCTCAGCTGATGAGAGGAAGGACAGGAGATCTAATCTCACCTCTCAGTATGAAAACTTCAAGAAGGATGATGCTGAAGACATTGACACCATGTACACAAGACTCAGTTCAATAATAAGTGAACTGAGGTCTTTAGACAAGGAGATAACCTTGTCAGAAGTCAATGACAAGATCCTGATGTGCCTTCCCATCTCTTGGGACTCAAGGATATGGCCCATCAAGGATGGAAGAAACACTGTGGAACTCTCCACAGAAGCTCTGTTGGGAAAGCTCAGGTCATATGAGCAAACCTTAAAGAGTAGAGCTGCTGTAACTGAAGTGAAGACTCCTACTCCTACAAAGAAAGAGCATTCTCTAGCTCTTAAGGCTGCTGAGACTTCTGAAGGAAGTCAATCAAATGAGGAGTTACTGGCACTCATTGCCAAGAGATTCTTCAACATGGGAAGAAGAGACCTCAGAAAGAAGTTCTCCAAGCATGAGGACAAGCCAAGGTATGACAAAACTCCATCTAAAGAAATCATTTGTTATGTATGCAGCAAGCCTGGACACATTGCCCCAGATTGTCCAGAGAAGAAGTATAAGGAGAAGAAACATGAGAAAGAATACAGGAAGCACCACTCCAAGTCCTCATCACACAAATACAAGAAGAAGGACAAGGGATTTGTGGCTGCTACCTGGAGTGAAACAGAAGAGGATACCTGCTCCTCTAGCTCCAGTGATTCAGAAGAAGAAGAAGAGAAGAAAGTCAAAGAGGTCTGCCTCATGGCCATTGATGCCTGCAGCTCTCTGTCAGCTGCAGAGAATTCTGAAGAAGAAGGAGACAATGAAGAAGATTCCTTTATGGAGGACCAGGTAATCGACTCATTTGATTTCTCATCTCCTGAGTTCAAACTAAAATTTAAAACTCTATGTTTAGACTTACTATTATCTGAAAAAGAAATTAAGTCACTTAGATTAAAAATAATGGAACTAGACATGGAAGGTGTTGAAATAATCAGATTAGAAAAGGAATTAGAGAGCTCAAAAGAAGAAGTAACATTCCTAAAGCTAGAACTAGCTAAATCTAAGAGGTTAGAAGAACAATTAAATGGCAGAAGCCTTAAATTATCTGAAATAACCTGTATAGCAAACACTAGGGTTGGTAATGATAAACTAGGCTTAGGTGCTACACCTAGTGAACCCATCCTCCTCACAAAGGAGAGATTTAGCACTCCAGTAAAATTTGTCTCTGAATCAGGAATAAAGAATACTGAGGAAATTGAAAAATGCAAGAAAATTCAGAATAAGATTAAGAAAGAGAATAGGAAGAAAAAATTTCTAGCTTTACAAAAATCGTCGAACATTAATCGACGATCGTCAAACCAATCGTCGAACGACTATCGACGATCGCTGAACACCTTCACCAAGTATGATATCTTTGGTGCAGGAGATCGACGATCTCATCTTGAGTCGTCGACCAGTGATCGACGATCGTTGAATCCAGAATATAGCTATACTAGAAATGATCGACGATATGGCTTGCGATCGTCGACCATCGATCGACGATCTGGACTTAAGCTGGAAAATCATTTTCAAACTTCCAGAACTTCAAATCCTAATCACCACCCCAGGTTGTTTAATCCTTCAACTGAATGGATTATCCCACCTAGGAGATCACACCCTTTAGGATATAAATCAAAGCCTGCAAAATCTTTTATATCTAGTTTTTCTTTTGTGAAGAATACTGGACCCAAGGTAACCTGGGTCCACAATGTGTAACTGCTCTTTCTGCAGGTGAAGACCTATCCAGTCATACATGACAAATGGTATCTGGATAGTGGATGCTCAAAGCATATGACAGGAAAGAAGAAGAACCTGTCAGGTTTCAAAGCCAAGCTGGGACCAAAAGTTGTATTTGGGGATTCCAGCTGTGGACAGACTGAAGGGTATGGCAGCTTCACCATAGGAGCTGTAACCTTCAAGAAGGTAGCTTATGTCTCAGGACTAAAGCACAACCTAATCTCTGTAAGTCAAATGTGTGATGCAGGATACAAGGTATGGTTTACTGACACTGCCTGCAATATTTCTTTAAATAATACTGTGGTGTTAGTAGGCATTAGAATTGGAAATGTTTATGTTGTAGATTTTAATTCCTCCAAATCTGAAATATGCTTATTTAATGAAGTAACCAGTAATAATACCCTTTGGCATAAGAGACTTAGTCATGTAAACTTGAAAAACATCTCTAGGTTGGCTAAATACAATCTTGTAAGAGGATTACCTTCTTGCCCCTACAAGAAGGAAGGCCTTTGCAAAGCTTGTCAACTAGGAAAGCAAACAAGAAATAGCTTTAAATCAGTTAATAAAAGTGATTCTCCCAGGATTCTGTACTTGCTACATTTGGATTTATTTGGTCCTATTGCTGTACAGAGTCTTGGAGGAAAGTCTTACACTTTAGTAATTGTAGATGACTTCTCTAGGTTCACTTGGGTATTCTTCTTGAGAACTAAGGCTGATAACTTCAAGGTTCTTACAGATTTTCTAAAGTGTATACAGAGTGAGTATTCTACTCAGATTGCCTTGATCAGAAGTGATCATGGTACTGAGTTTGAGTCTCTTCTTATGCAAGAATTCTGTGAGAAGGAAGGTATCAAACATAGCTTCTCTGCTCCTAGAACTCCTCAACAAAATGGGGTAGTTGAAAGGAAAAACAGAACCCTAATTGAAGCTGCAAGTACATTGTTGGCTGATGCTAACATGCCTCTGTCCTTTTGGGCTGAAGCAGTTAGCACAGCTAACTATGTATTGAACAGAAGTCTGATACATAAACTCAAGGGTAAGACTCCCTATGAATTACTTAAGCAAGTGAAACCTAAAATAGATTATTTTAGAGTGTTTGGCTGTGTTGCTTTTGTTCATAACAATAACAAAGAATACCATAGAAAATTTGAGGCAAAAGCTTCAATGGGAGTTTTTCTAGGATACTCTCAAGTAAGCAAAGCCTATAGGGTCCTTAATAAATCCTCTCTTAAGATAGAAGAGTCTGCACATGTCTCTTTTGATGAGACAGTCATGTACTATAAGGAGAAGGATTCTTCTTCTAATAGTACAGTGCAAGTCCTAGGAGTAAGTAAGGATTTGGAAGGTTTGAGACTCACACAGGAGAATCATCCCCAACAAACTCCTCAGGTTGCTCCCTCAGACTCTGAATCTGATGTAGAACTGCTTGAAGTTAAAGCACCTGCTCCAACAGTTGATCAAATTCCACATGAGGAAGTAAATCTTGAAACTGTTGAAGATCAGATCATTGTTGAACCTACTGATCTTGTCACACTTAGAGATCACCCTGTATCTCAAGTGATTGGAGACATTTCAGCAGGAGTCCAGACAAGACATCAACTCAACAAAAATGTGATGTTTGCTTGTTTCCTTTCTCAGGTTGAGCCCCTAACCATTAAAGATGCTGAGCTTGATCCCCACTGGATTATAGCAATGCAAGAGGAGCTTAACCAGTTTGAAAGATGTAAAGTTTGGACCTTGGTTCCAAGACCAAGAGGCCAACGGATCATAGGCACCAAGTGGGTGTTTAGAAACAAGCTTGATGCCCAAGGCATAGTAGTTAGAAATAAAGCTAGGCTAGTAGCTCAAGGCTATAGACAGGAGGAAGGCATAGATTATGATCAGAC
The DNA here is from genome assembly GCA_039513925.1 of Platanthera zijinensis. Taxonomy (NCBI): domain Eukaryota; kingdom Viridiplantae; phylum Streptophyta; class Magnoliopsida; order Asparagales; family Orchidaceae; genus Platanthera; species Platanthera zijinensis. The sequence goes on along the minus strand of CM077081.1, from coordinate 144,315,077 downwards.
TTTTGCCCCTGTAGCTAGACTAGAAGCCATTAGGATTTTCCTAGCCTATGCTGCCTATAAAAGATTTAAGGTCTTCCAAATGGATGTGAAGAGTGCCTTCCTCAATGGAGATTTAAAGGAAGAAGTGTTTGTTGAACAACCACCAGGGTTTGTTTCATCAACCTTACCCACTCATGTGTTCAAACTCCAAAAGGCTCTCTATGGACTTAAGCAAGCTCCTAGAGCTTGGTATGAGACCTTAGCAAATTTTCTTCTAGAACACAAGTTTGTGAGAGGTGTAGTAGATAGAACCCTATTCATTAGACATCATAAGGACTCACAACTGTTAGTTCAAATCTATGTAGATGACATTATATTTGGTTCTACTGATCCCAAACTATGCAAGAGGTTCTCTGAACTAATGCACTCTAAGTTTGAGATGAGCAGCATGGGTGAGTTATCCTATTTCCTTGGTCTCCAAGTGAAACAGAGTGTTGATGGCATTTTCATTTCACAATCAAAATATGCCAGAGAGCTGGTTAAAAGATTTGGAATGTCTGATGCTTCATCAATGAGCACACCTATGGCCTCAAATGCAGTTATTGATTCTGATGTCAATGGCAAGTCTGTTGATCAAAAGAATTATAGAGCCATTGTTGGTTCCCTGCTGTATTTGACTGCAAGTAGGCCTGACATAATGTTTGCTACATGCCTATGTGCTAGGTTTCAGGTCAACCCAAAGGAATCTCACTTAACTCTCCTCAAGAGGATCTTGAGATACCTTAAGGGATGTCCTAACTTAGGACTGTGGTACCCAGCTGAGTCAGGATTTGAATTAATTGGATATTCAGATGCTGATTATGCTGGTTGTAGAGTTGACAGGAAAAGCACCTCAGGGACTTGTCAGTTCCTGGGAGAGAGACTTGTCTCTTGGTTTTGCAAGAAACAGGCATCTGTGTCTACTTCAACTGCTGAGGCTGAATATATAGCAGCAGCTAGTTGCTGTTCACAGATCCTGTGGATTCAAAATCAGCTGGTGGATTATGGGTACACACACTCAAACACAAAAATTCTGTGTGACAGTACCAGTGCAATATCAATTGCTCAAAATCCTGTGCACCACTCCAGAACCAAGCACATTGAGATTAGACATCATTTTCTGAGAGATAATGTGGAAAAGAACAAGATAGTAATGGAATTTATATCCACAGACCTGCAAAGAGGAGATATTTTCACTAAGCCCCTTGATGAACAAAAGCATTTGTTCTTCCTGAACCAGCTTGGCATGATTAATGGTTCAGAGTAGTGAAAATTTAGATAGTTTTGTTTTCTGTCTAAAATCGTCGAACGACTGCTCGACGATCTTCGACCAGGTCAGAACTATCATCGATCAACCGTCGACGACAGCTCGTTCTGTAGTAAGGCAGAAATCGTCGACCAACTGGTCAACGATCTCTCCTTAGGTATCTATCGTCGACCAATGGTCGACGACAGATTTTCTGTGCTGTGTGGAGAATCGTCGACCATCATATATTGATCGACGATCGTGGTAATTGCGTGTAGTCGGTCGATGTTTACCGATTTAGTCAAACATTGACTATCGTCGGTCTGTGTTTGACGACCGATTTTATTCCGGGTTCGACGATCGCAGATTTGTTTCTAATAGTCGATTTAGGTCTGAAGATCGTCGTCCTTCCGCTCCGTCTTTTCATATTCCTTCTTCTGGCTTAGAATTCGCTCTCGAACTCTAATCCCGCGCGATTCTCTTCTCCCCTGTTTTGCTTCTCGATTCGCCATCTTCTCTCAAATTCTATGGCGATTCCTTCTGCTGTTCTCTTCGGAATGAAGTTCGACACTGGCTTCTGTGTCGACTTCGATTCTTTCAGCCGATGCGATCAACCAATCCAAGATATTCTGCAGCTATGTGAAGACCAAGGCCTCAAGAAATTTATGTCGTTCTCTCCTAAGATTCATATACCAGAAATTCGTGAATGGGTATACACCTCGTCCTCCAGCGACGAAGCGATGTCAGGAAAGATAAATGGCGAGGAGGTCATTCTGACTCCTGAAGTATTGACTGAGCTGTTTGGACTGCAAACAGGAACTGAGGAATATGAGCAAAGCTCAGAGGAATATGGCCGCATGCTCACTGTGATGGGCCATGCCGAAGGGATTCCGGCTAAGCTGCTGAAGATAAACCTGTCTCCAGAGTACAAGTTTCTGGCCGACCTGGTAGGCAAGCTCGTTTTGGGAAAACATTCTGCTCATGACAATATCAACAGGCAACAGTTTGCCCTGATGTCAGCTTTGGTGAATAAGGCACAGATTGCCTGGGGAAAAGTTCTATTTGAACTAATAAGGAGAAAGAACAATCAGAAAGAGGTAAATCTTGCCAGGGTACTGGGTGTGTTTCTGTATGTGAAAGCACCCCTGCTGCTCGCTTCTGCACCGTCTGCAGTAAATGCCAGCAAGAGGTTGGACCCCTCGCTATTCAAGAAATCTCAGAGGATTATCAAGAAGTCAGCCAGGGTTGATCCTAACCCTTCTTCAGACTCAAGGGCTGATTCGGCCGCTCTCCCGCTTACTGGGGAAGGCTCAGCAACCCCTGCATCCTCATCTCATGCATTACTTTCTACAACACCTGCAGTGCCACCACAACATGCATCCTTCATTCCACCTGCATCTCCACACCAGTCACCAACACCACAACATCTGGCAGCTTCAGCCAGTGTTGACATGGTGACTGCTACCATCCTCACAAACCTTTCTCAACATGAATCCCACACTCATGTTGATGTTCACCCATCTCCACATGATTCCTTTGATCATGTGGCAGATCATCCTGCCTCCATTCCATCCACCTCTACATCATCAGCATTTCAGATATCCCCTGAAATGCTTGCACACCTTGTACAGCTCATCACTCCCTCCATCCAAAGCATGATTGAGGCTGCCAATGCCCCTCTCATTGCCTCCATCAATTCTCTCACTGACGCCATCAAATCCATCTCATCTTCTGCTGAGCCCCCTTCTGTAAAATGCATTACTCCAGTCCCCACTGAAGTCATGCAGGGGGAGATGTCTGTTGAAGTGGTCTCAGGTGATGCCCTGACCCTTCAGGACAATTCCTCTCTTCCCCTTCAAGAATCTGTAGAAGAACCTCAAGAGAGTCCAGAGAAAGAACCAGAAGGTAAACCTTAAAACTCTTTCTCCAAAGGATATAATCAGGACTTCAATTTGATATTTGTATCTAACAAAGACATTCACTCCCTAGTGAATCTAGCTTCTGAGGAAGAAGTTCCTGAAAAAGAAAATGAGGAAGTCCCCATGGACGTTTGTGAGAATGTTGCTGCTCAACCCGATGGTATAGCTTTATTTAAGATTCTAATTAATTCTAACTCCAACTTAGAGTTAATTTCTTATCCCTTTCTTTCCATCACAGCTGCTGATGATCTCACATCAGTATTGCAAGTTGACGCTGCTAAATCTATTGATTCTGATAAAGATTTAGAATCCTATCTTAACCTAGACTGTGAGTCCTCACTCACATCTACTCCTCCTGTTCCCTCTTTTCAAGAGAAAATGGTCCCTTATAGATCTGAGTACCTTGATGACCCCTTGGTCAAGGATACTCTTTTCTTTTCCTGCATGGCACTCCTCTTGTGCCTTGCAGAGGTGTCTATCCCTGATGTCACTGAACATCTAGAAGGAATTATAACCTCCTTCCTAGATGCAAAGTGGTATCCTGTGTAGATCTTCAGGTAATCCTATCTATTACCTGTTGTTTGTTCACCTTGGGGGGAATATTTTATTCCCACTTGGTTGTTAACCTATCTCTCTTTGCATACAGGCACAACCATAAATGCTGCTGCTGCTGAAATCATTAACATCCCTGCTGATGCTGCTGCTGAAGAAATTGAAGAAGTGCAAGATAGGGCAGACAATGCTCCCAAGATGACTGAAATGGACTCAAGCTCAGGTACTCTAAACCTAGAACAATTTATAGCCTTTGTGGCTGAGAACATTGCCTCTGAGTACATTGAAGGGATGGCTAATTATCATCTGGATTCCCTAGCCATCTCTCTAGAGAAAGCATCTGCCCCTGCAGATATTGTCATCTTTTCTCCTCCTATCCTTACCTATCCTATATCCACTCCTTCTATTGCAGAACTGGTCCCCAAGACAGTTCCTGAGTTGTATCCAGAATCAGAGCTATGGAAAAGTGCTCCAAATGTTGATCTGGATGCCCTTCTTAGGCAAGATGCCATTGAAGAAGCTAAAGAGAAAGAAGAAAGAGAAAAGAAAGACAAAGCTGAACTTGCTGCCAAAGATCCATCTGAACAAAACTTTGATGATTATGCTGGGAAAGACTCATCTCATTCTGATGATGATGATGATGACTCTGATGATTCTGACTCCTCTAAGAAAAGAAAAAGAGTTGCTTCCAAGAAAAGAAAAGCCCCTGCTCCTTCTACTGCAAATCCTAAAAGGATGTTCCCTATTACATTCTGAAGGGAATAGATCCTAAGAGCAAGGAATTCCAACCCTGGATGAGATTGTCAAAGAATCAGACTAAAGAGAAGGAGAGGACAAAGAGATATGACTCTCCAGTTCAGAAATTCCCCCCTAGAGGTCCTCCTCCACCTCCTGGTGCTGGAGCCTCTGGAAGTATCTCTTCTGCTCCAATTGGTAGATCAGCCAGTTCCAACCCCTCTCAATCTTATCAGAGAAGAAGTAGACAAGGCCAGGGAAGCCAAAGTGGTTCAGGACAAGGAAATAAAAGAAATGACAATGCTCTCGTATAACAAATAAAGGAGATGACTTATCAACAACCTACATTCTCTCCTCCTCCTTCTCCTAAGAAGTTAGTCCCAGAAAGGAAACCTTCTCCTCCCAGGAGAGGTCCCTCCTCCTCTTTAAAGAAACCTGCTGCAGCTGATTCTAAAGGAAAAAGAGTAGTCTTTTCAGAAAATTCCCACAAAAAGTTCATTGAGCTTGCACCTCCTAGATCTCTCTATGCTCAAACTGATCCTAAGAAGACTGTGCAGATTCCTCTCGATTCAAGCAAACTTGCTACAGCTCTTCAAAGGAATATGGAGATTGCAGCTCATACAGATACTGATAGACCTCCCTCTCCATCAGACAAAACTGAAGCTGAAAGGATTGCCTCTATGGCAAGATTCAAAGAGTCTATTGCACTTAGCATGATGGAGAGAGCCAAATCTCAAGGACTGGATCCTACAGCTTACTCAACAATGTCAGAATTCAGAGAAAAGGAACTCAGCAGAATTCGAGTCAATCCAGAAGCCTTTGACACTGAGGAATACATGAGACTACATCCTGCTGCAGTTCTACCAAGTTATGCTGAAGAGAAAATCATTGGTGAACATGATCTAATGCTATCCAAGAGACAAGCAGCAAACCCTAACAGAGAAATTATTTTCAAACCAGCTGCAATACCCAAAAACTCATCTGATGCTAAACATGCTGATAAATCTGCTTGATACATTCCATTTCTGCTGATTTATGCTTGTTATATTTTCTGTGTATTGCCTGTGTTTTATCATTCTGGTTAATCTTTAGAATTGTTGTTGTCTGCTTTAGCCTTTAAATTGGATTGGATAACATAACCCAAATAGGGGGAGATTGTTGGTACCCTAGATGTGATTTGGCTTATGTAATCCCTTTCCAGCCCCTCTTGATCCATATAAAGATATATGATCATGTTTAGACTTTGCTTAGTCTCCCTAGGGCAGTATATAACTGACCTAGAGTTTAGGCTAGTAGTTTTAGAATGTGTTTTGGTTGAGTCTTTTTCCGTTCGACTATCGTCGAACGAGGCCTCGCGATCGTCGATCATTGATCGACGATAGCAGGGCTATTGAATCGTTGAAGTCAAGACAATTATCGTCGACCGTTGGTCGACGATCTCAGAGCTAGCTTACTACGCTCTGAAGGTTGGTCGACGATCTGTCATCAACAGATCGACGATCGTGTTCTAGCTTCACGATTTCTGTCTCGACAGATCTTTGCCTTAATCGTCGACATCATTGTTGGTCGACGATATCTGTCTCGACAGATCTCTGCCTTAGTCGTCGACATCATGAGATGTTCGACGATTTCTGTGTCATCAGACTTTCTGCTTTAGTCGACGATATCTGTTTGCTGGTCGACGATCTATTAGCTGGTCGACGATCTATCTTCTGGTCGACGATTTCTGGTCCGACAGATTCCTGCTATTGGTCGACGATTTGTTAACAGGTCGACGATCTTCGAACCCCTGTTCGACGATTTCTGTCTGATTTTATCTATTTGTATTTATGCTATTCCTTGGCTTATTTCCAAGTGTGTTAGCTTGTGGTTAGAAAGATTCTCTGAAGTTATTTGTTGCTAAAATTATGGCTTAAATTCAAAATGAATTATTTACAAATTCTGTCAAACATAAATCACGGGATTCAGTATTCTTGATAAAGCATTTTGTCCTATTATACAAATTACGTTGACTTTATCTTTCCAGCCTGTTTTCTAGCCGTTGGTACTATGTACTATTTCCAAGAACGGTACGTCTTTATGCTGAGATATTTTTCCTGCTTATTTTATTCCTTATTGGGACTGACAGAAAGTTAATAGGTCATTCTATTCCTATTGCTATATTCTATTTTGAGATAATCTGTTGCAGGGCTCGAGAATTCAAATCAATAGAGCCGTTTCAAAGGAAAACGTGAAGACATATTTAAAAGAGATTCTGCTCTCAGAAAAGAGGCAGTAACAGACACAGAGAAAGATTATTCATCCGCTCAAGCATCATCAGAGCACCTCTTCACAATCTCACAACAAGAAGAAGAAAAGTTTTCCTGAAGCAAAAGCCTAGAGCAATCATCTTCCATTCTCAAGTCTCCTGAGCAATTTGCTTAGAGTTTTTCAAAGACTTCAGAAAAGGCTCAAGATCTGCTTCAAGTGCTCCAGAGTCTTAAGACCTGATAAAAATCAGTCTTCAGATTTCTGAGGATTTAGTTTCAGTTTATCTGAAACTCCTTCATCCTGAAGCAAAGGCTTTCCCTGGACTTCCACTGAGCCAGGGGGAGACTTTGATTCTTTAGAGAATCCACAAATCTTCTCTGATCTGTATTTAAAATAGAGAAGATAATCAAACCCTCTCAACCCCTTTGTAAAAAGAGTTTGTTCACACCTCTTCAAAAGTGAACGTTGGTGACAGGGCACCTTATCAACAACCTGTGGTTGAGCATCCTTATCAAAAGCTCAAAGGGTCTGTTTGATCTACCTGAATCAGATCATTGGTGGCAGGGCACCTTAGCAAAAACCTGTAGTGGATTCCTACCAGGGTGGTAGAAGAGTGGATGTACCTATTTAAAGGGAACCACTATATATCCTGTGTCCATCTGGTTATCTTGTTTATTCATTTTATTCTGTGGCTGTGATAGAACTACCTAGGATTGCTAGTTGCTGTGATAGGCTTGTAGTTAACTGAAATTTCAGTCAACTTCTTCACTTGTGCACTTCACTGTGTTAGGCTCTTAGGGTTCAAGTATCAGATTTTTTATTCCGCAAATAAACTCCAAGGGAGCTGACTAAGTGTTCATAAAATTTTGAATACTCTATTCACCCCCCCTCTAGAGTAGTTTACAACTTATCCCCTCACTTTCATCATCCCTTGCATACAAATGAACTTGGTCTCTTGTTCGGTATTTTGCCCAAGTGTGACCTCTTTTGAAGTGCAATCTATACAGGCACGCTGCTCTGAAAGCCAGTCCATACCAAAGATTATATCAAACTCTTTGATCGGCAATACAAATATTTCCACCTTGAACTCCCGACTTCCTATCTTGACCTCAAGACCGCATGATCGATCCGTGCACATCAAACATACGTTAGGCAACAACACCTTTACACTGTCTGTCGTGGTCTGGATAGGCACCCCGACACGAAAGACAAAGTCCTCAGACAGAAACGAATGTGAAGCACCTGTGTCGAACAGTGCTCGCGCCAGATACTCTCGTATAAGGACAAACCCTATAACATTACAATTAAAACAAGCACAGCATATCAAAAATAAGAACATTAAAACCTACACGTACCTGTGACGACATCCGCCTACTTAATGGCCTCCTGTTGTCCAAGGTTGAATACCCTGGGCTGCGCGTGCGAGGCAGAAGACTCCACCACAGCCTTCCCCTTCTCCGCATAAGACGCTCCCGTCTTCTTATCACCCTTTGGAGGACCTGATCGACATTCACGTGCGAAGTGTCCAACCTTCCCGCACGTATAACAAGCACGAGATCCATACCCAGATGTATCCGTCACAGTCGCAGAAGGAGCTTGTCTAGAAGACTTAGACTTCTTATTCCATCTCTTTCGGTAGCCAAACTTTTCCGTACGCGGCGGCTTAAACTCTGGCTTCGCAACCGCCAAGTTTCCCTTTGCCTTCCCCCGTTTCATGTCCGTCTCCAAAGAACGAGCCGTACAGACTAAGTCTTGGAATCCCTGACTCACAGAACTCGAGAGCAAATACCGCAGCTCATCTCGCAGTCCCGCATAAAACCGACTAGTCTTACGCTCTTCTTTGGCGAAGATCGTGCCCGCATATCTTCCCAAATGGGTGAACTCATGCAGGTAGTCATCCACACTTCGATCTCCCTATGCTAACCGTTTAAATTCCATTTCCATCGATATCCTTTGCTGCATCGGCAGATGTTGTGCTAAGAACAAACGAGAAAATTCTTCCATTGTAATCTCTGCCAATTGCCTGCCGGCCAAGTGATGCATTTCAATCTCATCCCACCACAATCGCGCCTCTCCTTCCAGTAGGAAAGTGGCTAACATGACTTTCTGTTCCTCCTCAACCTTGATAGCTCGCATAATCCTCTTGATCCTATCAAGCCAATCCTCTGCTTGGGCCGGTGTACCCACCCCATGAAACTGCGGAGGGTTGAAGCTCAAGAATTGCTTCCATTGTTGATCTGCTACCCGCGGATCAACTTCGGCTTCTACCGGTTCTTGCCGTACCCCAGCTTGCGTTGGCACCACTGCAGGACGTGCCTGCCCAGCCTGCTGAGCAGTCATCACAACAAGTACCATTTCCGTGATGAGACGGACTGTTTCAGCGGATGGAGGAGTTGTGGGCACCTCGGCTGGTGCCGCACTCTCAACAGAACGTTGTGGTTCAGATTGACCCGCAACACTTCTGGTCACCTATATGTGTAAAATACACAGGTTAACGACCAATGAAAACGGCAACCATACAAAAAGAATACACAAGTTCAACAAACAAGTGTATTTGCACTCCTAAGTGGACAATCTTGAGTTCAAGTTAAGTGTTATAACGACAGAACTGACACGTGCTCGCCACCTCTCAAAAGAATTCGTCCGCGAATTCGGAAGAGATCGACCAACAATCTGATACCAAATTGTAACTTCTCTACCAGTCAAGAAGAATATAATAGAGGGTCCGGCTGGGGCCCCACACCATATTCCACAAACAGGCGGAGACGCTACGAACTAATATCATATCCAACGCATCCTAACCACAGAGCATTTTAGCGGAAGTTTCACGGTTGAATATTTGAACTCAAGATACAGAACACTGTCCACTATAACATAGGAATGTATACAAACATCAAAAGAGTCTGGCCTTAAGGCCTTACAACAATTTCTCTTAACAAGAGTGTGTATTACAGACATCGGCACGCAGGCCGACCACACATGGACAAAAGAAACAAAACAATGCCTTCGAGGGCAGCAGTGCGGCTTGGGCTTCAGCCCGCTAAGTCCCGCTCGGACCAGCACCTCCAGTACCTGTAAGAACCAATCCACCAAGCGGTGGAAAACAGGGCAACAGTCAGCATTCAGCTGACCAATTATAACGACCCTGCCCCTGGCACGGGGCAGCGGAATTCCATCCCTGCATAGCAATCTTCCAATATGATATATATAGCAATTCAAGCAAGACGTGCACGACCGCACAGTCACATATCACAAACGCCGGCAAGACGGCCCGACGTCCCGTGCACTCATGGCACTCTCGGGTGCACCGGAAACACCGGATCTCACCATTGAGCATTTAGTCCGGCACGCAGGCCTAGGAATCTCATTATGCCGCTGACGAAAGCCCAATGCCTTGGCGCTCTCATGTCCAGCCTACATAACGCAGGTACAGATCAGCCACCCCCCGTTGCTCAAATCGCCTTGCCCAACCAAGTACATCGTACCTGAGGCCACATTTAAAGGCGCGGGTCGGTTTCACCTTGCCTGTTCGGCACGAAGCCTTTTCATACAGTTGCAGCCCAACGCTCAACCGCACACAAAGTGGCAACTCACGGCCACAAGAGTTGCACCCAACTCTCACAATTTCCTGGACTTCCTCCAGTACTTTATCCATCATGCATACAAGCAATAATCACGGAGTCTTCTCCGATATGCAAACAAACATCACCAATCCAGACCAATATGTCTAGATGGGCTTCACACAGCATGCCTAGATCCGTACTCCAATTCCGGACTCTAACAAGGGGGACTTCACATATCTACCCCAAGGGACGCCACAACCACCGTACATTTGCGGGGAAGGGTTTTCCCTATGCAATGCAGGAATTAAGGACTTCACATGTCCAAGAAGGAAATCGTTACCCTAGGAACTCGCTTTGGAGCCATGGAGAGAAATTTGAGACGGATGAAAGCCTTCGCAGCAGCGTTGCCTTCGCAAATCCGAACTCGGCTTGTGATTTGGACCACCGTAGCACCACCGGTAGCCGGATTCCACTTCTTCTTCCTCACCTTGCTCTCACCTCTCTCTTAAAGTTAGAAAGAGAGTATGAACTTAGAAATGAGCCTTTCCTCCTCCTTTCCCGGCCTTATCAGACCAGGAATAAGCCCCAGCCACAGGATCTTCTTTAAGGAAAATGAACGGCCAAGATCTGCCTGAAAAACTATACTTTTTGGCCGACACGGCCTGTGACACGCCCGTGTCACAGGACGTGTACCCTTAAGCGGCACACGCGACACTCGCACCGACTGAAAACTACCAGAACACGGGCATCGACACGCCCGTGTCGAACCTGACACGCCCGTGTCAGTCATGTGACACGCCCGTGTCACCCCTGCTACACGGCACTCAACGTGCTCTAAAATCAACAGAGCAGTACACGGGTAGGCACACGCCCTCGGACACGCCCGTGTCAAATCTGACACGGCCATGTTCAAGGCTTGGTTCCTGGCCGTGTACATTTCTGACTCAAACCGGCCATTTCTTGAGTGACACGCCCTGGGACACGCCCGTGTCGAAGGCCGTGCCCCAGGCTCGACTATCGTCGACTACCGATCGTGGACTATCCTGAACACGCCCTGGGACACGCCCGTGTCCCAGGCCGTGTACCCCCGACACGCCCTGGGACATGCCCGTGTCCCAGGCCGTGTCAAACAGCCTGCACCTCAAATCCAGTTTTGAGATTTTTGGGGTGTTACAAGAAGTTCCTTCTCTTCCTTCTCCTCCTCCAATTACTCCTAGTGTTCCTTCTCTTCCCCCAATGTTGTCCAAACCATCTCTTCTCTTGTTTAGCCATCATCTTCCATTCACCAAGCTGAACCTCAAAACCTTCACACCTTGTCCATTCCAAATTTTGACCTCCTCTCACCTCTCTCATCTCCTTCTCACCAACCTGATTCACCCATCGACATTGAAACCTCACCACATATTTCCCCTATAAATTCTTCTAGAAACTCCCCTATTCAGGATGAGATCATGATCAATTTCACTCCTCCTCCCTCGTAAAATTCTGTCTTTACTCAGTCTCCACCTGAGTTTCTTCAAATTGATCAAACCTACTCCATCTCTCATCTTCTTTAACTCCTCACTCCTACTCTTAAATCCTTGATAGTAAAGTCTACTTCACCTCTTGCTCTTTCTATTTCCTCTCTTTCTGCCTCTATTTCTGCTTCCACTGTCCCTTCTTCATTTGAGGGCCTAGTTCTAGTTCTCACTGAAACCAGGCAGGGGGAGATGTCCAATGAAGATGTTGCAGGTTCAGTCTCAGCAGAACTTCTGGCTCAGTCTCCTCCAACAGTGCATGATATGATACAGGTTCAGTCTCAAAAGAGCTTCAGGCTCAATCTCCTCCAGCTGTACATGAAGAAGAAGTGTTTCAAAAATTTTGTACAGACATAGTTCTTTATTCAGATTTGTTAATGTCAGATGAGGACACTGATGTGTACATTCTTGAGATTTCCAGTGGTTACTGTTTTACTAATCCATCCATTAATTTACGAATTTTTTTACATTCATTCTCTCTGTTTAGATCATTTTGTTTTCAGATGAGATAAACTCTTGCAGGGTCATGGTCTGTTATACCAGACCCATGAGTCCTTCTATTGTGAAACAACTTCTGCAGATTCAGTCAGCTCTAGTTTATACAGATATTCCATCAGTTACATTGTGTACAGGTATGTCATACCCTTTGGATATTGAGCCTATGCTTTTATCAGAAGAAAAGAATGAGTTTGATGTTCTTAATTGCTGATGAACTACTTGATCTAGTGGCCTCAAAAAATCTGGCTTTAGCCCTAGAAATAAGTTTAGTTAATCTTTGTTAGTCTTACAACACTATTCCCTCTCTGGATGATTTCATTGTTATTGATATTCAGGAAGAAGCCAAAGAAAAGGCTGCCAAAAAGATTACTTACAAACAGATGAAGGAAATTGATGAGTTGTATGACAATCCTCAGGGTTCTTCTAATGATGATGATGATTCAAAGGATGGTATTTCTAAGAAAAATAAAGTTTCAAGGAAAAGGAAAGTTGCTCCCCAGACTGCTCCCATGCCCGTAAATACAAATGATACCCCTTATTACATCTTGAAAGGGATTACTCCATACCCTGGGATGGAGAGCTGGATGTGGCTATCCAAAAATGAGCAGAAAGCTCGGAAGAAGAGCAGGAGATATTCTCCTCCTCCTCAGTAATTCAGAAGAGGTCCTCCTCCTACTCCTCCTCCTACTGCTGGTGCTTCAGGTGTTATTTCTCAAGCATCTGGTGCATCTTCCCAGCCTTCCTATTTCTCAAGATCATATCAAAGGCAGGATAGATCTTCCAGGACTCATTCCCAAGGAGACAGCCATCAACATAGAAGTCAAAGTTCCTCAGAACAAGTTAAAGAAGTGATTTATCCAAACCCCTCCTTCTCTCCTCCTCAACAACAAGTTCCTCCCAAGGAATAGAAGACAGCTGCTTATCAATCAAGAAGACCTATTATATCTCATAAAAGAAAGTACAGTGAGTCTGCTCCTCCAAGATCTCTCTATTCTCAAAGTGATAATCAGCACATCTCAACAAAGTTTCAAGCTCAATCTACTCAGTTCAAAGCAGTTACAATGATGCCTCTTAAAGAAGATCAGCCACCTGTTGATCAGGAACTTGATCCAAACTTTAGGATGGCTAGGCTTCATAAACTAATTGGTCTCTCTCAGATCAGAAAAGCTGTTGAAGAAGGAGAAGATCCATCTAAATTCTCTACTATGTATTCCTACAGAGAAAAAGGGCTGAATAAACTTCAAGTTAGCAAGAAATTCTTTGATCCAGCTGAATATATGGCATTACAACCTTAACCAATTATGCCCAGGACAAGCACTCAGACATCTCTTGATGGACAAGACTTGATGACATCTAAGAAGAAAGTACCAAACCCAAGCAGGAAGATAATTTTCTCTAAACAATCATCTGGTTCTCCATGTGATAGATTATAGTTAGTACTCTTTGTCTATTATTTAACTGATTATGTACAATGCACTGCTATAACATATCTTCTAATGTTATTTCATCCCTTAAGATATTTATGGTCTTTGTATTTCATTTCTTTTCTGTTTTTGTTTTTGAGTGACCTCACACAAATTGGGGGAGATTGTTGGAACCCTTGTTTGGATTTGTGCTAGGTTCAATCTTAGGATGTCTTGACCCCCTTGTATCGTCAGGGTCTCTGTCTAAGCCGTAGTTAGGTCCCCTCTAGGTCAGGTTTTGTGCAGACCAGCATTGCAGTGGAATCAGACTTAGATTTAGATAAATGTCGTGCACTATCTATATCAGTTCGACTATAGTCAAACTCAGTTCGACGATCGTCGATCTCCCATTGACGATCTCAGAGTCTTCTATTCTGAACTGAGCTTGATGATCTATGAGCTCAAGGCGACGTTTTCATTTTTCTCAGCAGTAATCTCAGTTCTATGATAGCTATTCTCTGGTCGATGATCTCTTAACTCAGTTCGACGATCTCTGAACGGAGCTCTACGATTCTATACTACTTTCAGTTATCAGTTCTTCAAAACGGTCAGAGTTATTTATTTTGATTATGATAAAGTTTTTCAAGGCAGATATATTCTAATAATTAATGTTGATTCTCTCAAGGCTGATAGCTGTATTCTTGAAGCATTAATTATGGTATTCACAGAATATTTTATCAAGAAAGTTATGGTAATGAATTTATGATTGCCAGCAAAATCTAGCCGTTAGGACTCCTCAATTCTTGCAGAGAATTATATTTTTTCTTGGGAATTCAAATTGATGTCGTTTTTCTTCATTCTGACAAAATATATATCTTAGAAAGACTACAAGAAAAAGACAGTAGTAATCAATCAGTAGTTAGAGAAGAATATTGCTCTCAAAGGATCTTGCATGTTTTGCTGAAAAGAAGAAGAAGAAGAACCTTTTCAAACACAACTCTCTCCAGTCTTCTTCCTTCTTCAGTCTTCAAAGATTTACAGAGAGCCAAAAATCTATAACAGTTCAAAGACTCAAAAGGCTCTGGAACATTTTTTGAAGACCTATCCCAGGGCCAAGTTTTCCTCTTCCTGAATATATACACCATCTCAGGGGGAGCTTGAACACTCAACTTTAATCCACATAATCTTCTCATTTGCCTAAGAAAAATAATATTTTTAATCATTCTTGTTTCTTTTACCTCCATCTGTACAGGGTTATCTCTCCTTTCAAAAGTGAACACTTGTGGTGATAGGGCACCTGATCAAAAACCTATTGGATTTTGAGCTCCTGATCAAAAGCTCAAAAGGTCTTTAGATCTACCTACAACAGATCTTGTGGTGATAGGGCACCTGATTAAAAACCTAAGTGGATTCCTACCTAGGTGGTTGAAGAGTGGATGTACCAAGATTTGGGGAACCACTATAAATTTTTTTGTGTCGTCTGGTTGCTTTGTGATTTCTTTGTGTGCTGTGTTATACTATGGTAGTCTAGCCTATTTTATTTCACTAGTTATAGTTATCAGTATTTTAATTCCACAATAAATCTAAACAATTTTTTAAATACTCTATTCACCCCCCCTATAGAGTAAAACCTATCTATCCCTCTCTTTCATGATCTACCTGCTCGCTCTCTTCCCTGGTCACGTGTCGAATGGAAAAAGACTGGAAGGTGCTGATGACTCCCTTTACCTTTGCTAAGTAGAGCTACAGAGTCAGCTCCCTCGCCTCGAACTCCTCGTTAATCTAGGAAGCCACCACCATGGAGTCAGTGAGGACCTCCACGTCATTCACCCCTAGTTCCCTTGCAAAGCGCAGAACTGCAATCACGGCTTCGTACTCGGCTTGATATTTGGTGATGGGGAAATATATCACCACTATCTGCTCGATCCTCGTTCCCTGATGGATTTCCAAGATGACCCCCACCCCAAGGGAATGCATCCCCGAGGCACCGTCCAACATGACCTTCCAAGCCACTGGACGAGTGAGTTCCCCCTCCACCACCTCGATCACATAGTCTGCGAGGAAGTAGGCCATAGCTTGGGCCTTGATTGAGAGGCGGGGAACGAAGGAGATGTCGAACTCGCACAATTCCAACGACCACTTAGCCAATCTCCCCGAATGCTCCACCACCTCAAAGATGTTGCGGAGGGGGTGGTCAGTCACCACTCGGATCGAATGTGCCCGGAAGTAAGGTCGGAGCCTCCGGGCCGAGATGATTAGAGCGAAGGCCAGCTTCTCCAAAATAGGATAGCGGAGCTCGGCCATCCTCAACACTCTACTCATATAATAAATCAGGAGATGTTTCTTCCCCTCTTCCCGAACTAAAACAGAGCTCAAGGCCTCCTCCCCAACCCCTAAGTACAAGAACATGTCCTCCCCCTCCTTTAGCCCCTAGAGCAGGGGGGCTTGAGTCAGCTTCCTCTTCAAGGCTTTGAATGCCTCCTCGCATTTCGAGGTCCATTCGAACTTCAAACCTCCTCTCAAGGTCCTGAAGAAAGGAGAGCACTTCTCCCCGGCCCGGGAGAGAAATCTGCTCAACCCTGCCAGATTTCCTATCAACTATTGCACCTCCTTTGCATTACGAGGCGACCCCAGCTCTATAATCGCCCGGACCTTGTCGGGATTGGGTTCTACCCCAGCGGGGGTGAGAAGGTGGCCAAGAAATTTGCCCTTTCATGCCCCGAAAATGCACTTCAAGGGATTCAGCCTCACCTTGTACTCGCACAGGGTTGTGAAGTTTTCCTCTAGATCCTGTAGGTGAAAGTCTCCGTCTTGACTCTTGATCATGTGGTCGTCGACGTACACTTCAAGATTTCTTCCCTTCTGCTCTCGGAAGACCTTATCGATCATTTTTTGATAGGTTGCCCCTATATTTTTAGCCCGAAGGGCATCATCTTATAGCACTAACACCCATCCCTGGTGATGAAAGAGACAAACTTGATGTCGGGAGGGTGCATCCTGATCTGGTGATGACCTAAAAATGCATCTAAAAGACTCATTACAGGGAAACCAATGGATGAGTCAACCAGCACGTCGATCTGAGGCAAGGGGTTACAATCCTTAGGGCATGATCTTTTAACAAGAGAAAAATCAACACACATACGCCATCGGTCATCTCCTATTTTAACCATTACAACATTGGAGACCCAGCCGGGGTATTGGATCTCGGATACAAAACCGGCCTTAAGGATCTTGGTCACCTCCTCTCGAATCGGCTCGGCCAACCTGTCCGTTATGGGCCTCTTCTTCTATTTGATGGGGGAGAGCCTCCAGATCCAGGTTTTAGGCGGTGGCAGGCCACGTCGGCATCAATCCCAGGCATCTCTGCAGCACTCCAAGTGAAGATGTCCACGTTCTTCTGAATGCACTCAAGCATCTTGCTTTGGGCCTCCAGGGTAAGCCCCCCGCTGACGCAAACCTTCTACACCTTGCCTTCAAGGGTGAGAACCTCCATCTCCACCACCTCTTTGGCCACCTCCAGGCGAGGTCACTCCCCCCATTCCTCAGCATCCCCTCCTCCTGGGGCAAGGGCCTCTTCCTCGACTTCCTCCATGGTCATTGCCTTGGTCGGCTCCCGAAATTTCTTCACCTTCTCTTTCTGGGCGCAACTCTCCTCAACCTCCATCTCCTCCGGGCCAACCCCCTGCTCTACCTCCTCCATCCTCCACCCCATCTCTTTAGCACCCTCCTGCCATGAGATTGAGTTTATAGCGGTGACATAGCATTCCCTTGCCATCTTAGGGTCTTCGCGGACCCGAACCTGGACACCCTCGACATTGAACTTTAGGAATTAGTGGAAGGACGAGGGGACGCAGCGGAAGGCGCTGATCAGGGGCCTCCCGAAGATGGCACTGTAGCTGCTAGGGGCGTCTACAATGACGAACTTGAAGTTGCGGGACTGCCCTCCTAGAGAGATTTGGAGTCCTACCCCTCCTTCGACTTCCTTCCTCTCCCCCGAGAAGCAAAATAGCGGCCCATCTGAGGCCAACACCCTCCTAGCCTCCACCTTCATCGCGTCAAATGCCTTATTGAAGATGACGTTGACTGAGCTCCCATTGTCGATGAGGATCCGAGAGACGGTGAAATCCCTGATGGCCGTCTGGATTACCAGTGCATCGCAATAGGGGTCTTCGTGACCCGGCATGTCCTTGATCGTAAAGGTTATTCTTTCTTCCCAGGGCGGGGCCTGGGATGTGGAGCCGACGCTCTGTCGGTACATGGTGTGGAGTATCGCTTTACGGAAAGCCTCGATCCCGCCCCCCCCCCCATGGAATATCTGCCCGGTCTTCACACCTATCCTCCTCTGCCCGAGGTGGTACCTCCTCAATCCGCAACCCTTGGCGGTCTTGCTGCTGCTGCTGCTCCCTATTTCCTCTCATCTTGAGGAACTCTGAGCACGTTGCTGTGGCATGCCCTACTTCTAGATGGAAGTCACAGTAGGGTAACTCCACCCTAACCTCCCTTCTACCCCTCCGCGCGGCTCTTCTCCTCTCACCCATGGCTACGGCCATAGCCTCCTCTTGATCAAGGAGGGGGTCCTCTGGCCCTGCCTCCCACCTGGAGTTTAGAACTTGCCCTGGCCTCCTTTGAGGTTATCCCCTCCGCAGAACCCTCTCCTCGCCCCATGCTCCTGCCATTGGGGCCTCCACCCTAGCCGCTGATTCGGCTCCTGGCGCCCCCAACTGGGCTGCTGCAGTGTTTGCTCCCTCTTCCAGGGCTCAGCTCTTCTTTACTCCTATCCTCTACCTCTTATGGGCCTCTCCTCCACCGTAGCCCAACTACCAAACCTCTGGGCAAACTCCTGGTTCGACGCCTCCCCGTTGACCTCTCTCGCCTCCCTCTCCATCAACTCCTCATAGGAGATGGGGGGGGGAATCCTCTTCAACTCCATTCGAAAGAAACCCTGCTACAGCCCCAGGGTGAAGGCCATCATCAGAGTGTGGCTTGGCTTCTCCTAAACCTGGGTGACCTCCTACAGGAATCGATCAACGTAGCTCTCCAGGTCTCATTCACCCCCTGTTTGATGTGGAATAGGGACTCTGACTCCCTCTTCTTCTTCTTCGAGGTCATGAATCTAAGCATGAACCCCCGACGGAAGTCCTTGAAGCAGTAGATGGAACTGGCCGGTAGCTGGTGAAACCTCTCCCTAGCCTTCTCCTTTAGAGTGATGGCGAAGAGCCTGCATTTGAAACCATCCGACATCTTCCGGATCGAGACCACATCCTCAAACCATTGGACGTGCTGGATCGGGTCTCCCTTCCCGGTGTAGTAAGACATGTTGGGCTCCCTGAACCCATCTAGGACTAAGGCAGAGGAGACCAGCTCGCTGAAGGGACTCTCTCCACCCCCACCGGGCGATCCGGAGGGTCTCGCACTCCTAACTCGCCAAATCTACTGCCACCTCCCGAGCCCGGGAAAAGCACTCACCCGGGGTGCTCGGCACCCCGGCCTACCTCGGCGACTTCCTTCCCCACTCGCCGGGCGGGAGAGGCCTCACCGAGTACCGAATCCGTGAGAACTGGGATAACTGGAGTCGAGCACTCGGCACGCACGCCGAGTGAGAATCGAACCAGGTTGAGTACCTCCTTCCTGAAGTCCTCGAACATCCCCATCGTTGCGAGAGGGGGAGGGGGTTGTGAGTCGGTCCTGTTCGATCCTTTCCCTTCTCCTCCAGTCATTGAGCTCGTTGAAGGCTTTCTTTGCTGACCACTCTCCACGCTCACCGCACCAAAATGTTGAAAACGGAAATTGGTCTCTTGTAGATTCCACCCTTGGGGAAGGGGTAGTCGCGCACCAACTTTGCTCCTGCAAGGAAACAATAGGAAAAAGATGGCAAAGAACTAGACCAAGGGCCCGTCGTGGAGGTCCCACCATAAACCCGGAAGATCACTGAGCTCTTCCCATCCTTAGCCAAATGCCGGGCTAAGGTACCTCAGAAAGCACTAGAAGACTTGGGAATAAGTAAGCATGCCTTCTGAGGTACCCCTTGGGTCCTATTTATAGATTTCTGAAAAAGGTCTGCCAATAACTAACCTCTGCTGGCCTGAAATTACTGAAAGCCCCTTGGGCTGGCCTGCCAACAGCCGAACTCCGTTGTTCTAGCTGCCTAAGGGCAGACCTACAGAGGAAAAATGGCAAGTAATTTTCCCCATTGGGGACTAGACGAGTAGCCCTCCAATGCCTCTACCAAGCAGGAGGCGCTGGCCGGGGCTGGCTCGCCTAAGGGATGCAGGCAGGACTGACCCGCCTATTGGGTGCGGGTTTGAGGGCTGAGGTTGACCTGCCTAGGAGAGGAGGGCAGGGCTGACCCGCCTGAGCGACCCTTGGTGGCTGACCTGCCTAGGAGAAGCGGGCAGGGCTGACCCGCCTAGGCGACCCTTGGAGGCTGACCCTCCTAAGAGAGGCGGGCCGGGGCTGACCTGCCTGGGCGACCCTTGGAGGCCAACCAAACTATGAGAACTTGGTCAGGGCTGACCCGCCTGGGCGACCCTTGGAGGCCGACCCGGCTAGGAGAGGCGGGCCGAGGCTTACCCGCCTAGTTGCCCGAGCCCCTTCGGCAAACACGGGGTTTTACAGGCATACTTGAGACGTTCAGGAAGTTCTTTAAGTTCTAGGGTAGGGGTTCTTCATAAGAGGTTTTAGAAATAATTTCTTTTTCAAATACTATATCTTCGTAGATCTTTTTAGACGGAAAATTAAAAGGGGTGAAGCTGGTTGCCAAGGCGGCTTCTTGCAGCGATTCAGTTTGAAAAATAGATGAGAATCAAAAATCAGAAAATTGTTTTTCAAATTCAGATAGATGATAAGAGGATTCTTCACTTTCTTCACTTAGGTGTAGCGATTCTGTTGGAAGAGAAGAGGAGGAACAAAAATCAGAAAATTCTTTTTGAAATTCGAAGAGGCAATGGGAGAATTCTTCACTTAGGGACTTTACGAAAAAAATGAGTCATCATTTGCTAAGGTGTTTTTCATCGAAGGTGTGATATAGAAAGTCACTTCGTCGTCGCCTACTCGAAGGAAGAGCTTACCATTACATACGTCAATGATGGCTCAGGAGGTGGCAAGGAAGGTTCGACTAAGGATCAGGGGAAACTCGACGTCTTCTTCGATGTCCAAAATGACGAAGTCCACCGAGAAGATGAACTTGTTGACTTTTACTAACACATCCTCCACTATTCCTAAAAGTTATGTTGATGCACGAATTGTGCCTTCCAATTAATAGGGTGTTCGATCTCACAAGCTAAGGATGAAGAAAAAAGGATTGCGGGGATAGAGGAGAGGTTTGCTCGAGAGCAGCCGGGAAGCCTGCTTGAGCAAGGGAGAAGCTTGCTTGAGCAAGCAAGAAGCTGGATCAGGAACTGTCGAGCAGACGTTACTTTGGCGGTCGAGCTTGCAGGTTTGGACCGAGAGAAGAGAATAGAAGAGGGGGCCGCAAGTAGCGGCAACAGTAGACTTCACCCACTACGGCCTAAATACCACTCTTATGGCAGGCTTTTCCTTGATTAGAAAGCAGTATTACAACTTGTTATTGCACCTTTACAAGAGAAAGCAATAAAGGGTACAATGGGACAAGCTGGAGGCTAGGGAAGGAATTGCACGAGACTAAGTAAAAGAGGCTGCAGAGGACTGGAAATCGGAGGCTGTAGCTTCTGCTCAAACTGTCGGCTGAGGGCAGAAAAAACTAAGTCCACAGTCCTCGACGACCTGTGCGGACTGGAGATTTGAGTCCGCCGACCTTGCTTCATCAAGCTGTGATTGATTGGAAAATTGAGGCCGTAGACCTTGATCAAGCTGGTCGTTCTCCTCTCGCGCCTCCAGAATGAGAGGCCTTGTGGGCTATTTATAGGCCCGGGGAGAATCTTCTAGAAGCGAGGCCCAGTGAAGTCATCATGGAGGACTTCGAGGACTCGGCAGACTGAGAAAATCAGTCCGCCAGACTGGAAGAGCTGGTTGTCGACCTGGGTGGACTCGGCGGACTGGCGGCAGGCAGACAACAGGCTTCGCTGGGTCAACTGTGGAGGGATTGGAGGACTTAGAAAATCAGTCCGCCCGGCTTGAAGAGCTAGTCGCCGACCTAGGTGGACTCGGCGGACTGGTGTTTTCTCTGCTGGAGAAGACTTCTGGTTGGCAGCTAGAAGAGGGCAAACTGCACCTGAGCGGGCTGAAGAGGGCAGGCTGCCCCTGAACTAGAGGCCGCCCCTGGGGGCGGCCTGGCACCTTGAGGCTGCCAGGGGGGCGGCCTTGGCACAGGAGGCCGCCCAGACAGGGCGGCCTGGCACAGGAGGCAGCCCAGGCGGGCGGCCTGGCCAAAGGAGGCCTCCCAGGCGGGCGGCCTGGCCAAAGGAGGCCTCCCAGGCGGGCGGCCTGGCCATAGGAGGCCACCCAAGCGGGCAGCTTGGCCTCAGGAGGCCTCCCAAGCGGGCAGCCTGGCTAAGGGAGGCCGCCTAGGAGGGTGGCCTTGCCACAAGACGCCGCCCAGGTGGTTGGCCTGGCCACAAGAGGCTTCCCAAGCGGGCAGCGACAGGAGGCCTCTCCTCGGGCGAGCTTGAGGCGGTGTCGGCGGGCAGTGACAGGAGACCGCACCCCTTGGGCGAACAAAGGAGGCGGCCTGAGGAGCAGGCCACCTTCATGGGGGCAAAACTGATGGCGAGCCGGAGAATGAGCTTGCCGAGCCCGCGACGGTTGTGTTGGTCTAGGGTTGACGCCGATTGGGCGACCTAGCGGTATGAAGGAGTAGATCATATAGATCATCCTCGTTACCTCATATTTTCTCCTGTAAGTAAGAATGTTGCACGGTTAGCAGGCCTAACCACATGGCCTGCAAGGGTGAGCAATGGGTGCAGCCCGCCGTCCGGCATGGCACGCAGTAGCTATACGATCGGGACGTTTAGACTGGGGAAACTGTCCAAACCGCATGACCTAAGCGAATAGGAGAAGGGAGTTTGCTTGGACCAAAAATGGAAGGCTGAGGCAGATCGCGACCCTCGGGGGGTACCCCTAAGTGGGCCGCGACTTGCGAGCTAGAGACCTTGGGAGGGATTGCCGATTTTGGGGTTAACAAGTTACTTAATAGATCTGTCGGCGAGCTGGATACTCATTCCTATGGGGTTGAGGCTACCAATTCCTAACTTCTTAAACAACGAGAGGGGCATTAGATTTATACTCGAACATAAGTCGGCTAATGCGTTCTTGACAAAAACATCACCAAAGACACACAGAATGGAAAAACTACCCGGGTCACTGATTTTCTTTGGTAAGCCGTTTGTCAAAACTGCAGAGCACTCGGCATTTAACGTGACATACGACAAGTTCTCTGACTTTTTCTTGCTGGTCAGGAGGTCCTTAAGGTACTTAGCGTACTTCAGCATATGGGAGATCACTTCGTGGAAGGGCAGATTAATGTGGATTTGCTTAAATATTTCTAAGAAGCGGGAGTACTGATCATCCTGACATTGCTTATTAAGTTCGGAAGGCTATGGTGGTGTTGGATTATTTTTGAAAATGGGTGGTGGAGTGAGATCTTTTTCTAAAACATGGGTGATAACTTCTTTAGCAGAGGGTGGAAGTTTTAAAACCGGGTAGGAGCTTTGATTTTTAAAAACAGGGGCGGAGATTGCCCTGGTCTCTTCACTAACCCTACCAGAGACATGATTCCCACTCCAAAGAGTTATAGCTTTCGCTTGCTCTCTCGGTTTGGGCTCAGTATTGGAAGGAAGAGACCCTGTGGGTCGCTCAGAAATTATTTTTGCGAGCTGTTCTGCTTGATTATCAAGGCTTTTAACTCTTCCAGTTTAGGTTCTTATAGAAACATCATTTATGGTTATATATTTAGAGAGTAACTCCTCCAATCTTGGAGTTTTTTTTATAGTTTTGAAGAGGTGGTGGTGGTGAAGAAAAATCGTTTTGTGGTTGCGGGCGCATCGCGTTCGAAGGATTACTCCACGAAAAATTCGGGTGATTTCTTAAAGCTGGATTATAACTATTCGGAAAATTAAAGCCAGGTGCAGGAAAATTCGCAGTAGAAAAATAATGAAAAACATTTCTTGGCGTATTATTAACAAAATATCATTGTTCGGGGGTTGGAGTTGCAGATTCCCATACATGAGGGGCGGAGGAAGCAGTCATCTCCGTAATTTTTTTGTTTAATATTTCAACTTGCATAGCGAGTTGGGAGACGTTGTCCACTTCAAAGATACTTGCAGGTTTGTTTGGGCGGGACCTAGGCACATTCCACTGATATGTGTTCATGGCCATGTCCTCGAAAAGATCAAGAGCTGCTTCCGGGGTCTTATGGTTTAAAGTTCCGCCAGAAGTTGCGTCTATCATTTGCATCGTATTTTGATTTAGCCCGTTATAAAACGTTTGAATTGTAACCATACAGGCAGCGGATGATGTGGGCATCGTCTTAATAATTCATTAAATCTTTCTCTAGTTTCATATAAGGTTTTGAAGTCTATTTATCCAAAAGCAGAAATATCGTTCCTAAGTTTTGCAGTTTTAGCTGGAGGAAAATACTTCGCCAAAAATTTTTCAGTTAATTGATCCCAGGTTGTGATGCTGTTTTTAGGTAGAGTGTTTAGCCACTGCTAGCCTTAGTTTGAAGAAAAAAAGGAAATAATCTTAGCCTAATAGAA
The DNA here is from genome assembly GCA_039513925.1 of Platanthera zijinensis. Taxonomy (NCBI): domain Eukaryota; kingdom Viridiplantae; phylum Streptophyta; class Magnoliopsida; order Asparagales; family Orchidaceae; genus Platanthera; species Platanthera zijinensis. The sequence goes on along the minus strand of CM077081.1, from coordinate 144,290,703 downwards.
TCATTTGTAACACCATTTATTTTGAAGGTGTCACAAATTTCAAGAAATCTTGCTATATGTGCGTTCGGATCTTTATCTTGAAGTCTGTCATATTGCACATACTGCTATACTATTTGAATTATGTTAAGCTTTAATTCAAAGTAATTATTTTCTATAGCAGGGAGAACTATGCAAGATTCTGTACCCTCGAGATTCGGTCGTGTATAATAGGACATATGCCTTTGGACGACCTCCTCAATGTGGGGTTCTTCCATTATTAAAGTAGAAAATCACTTGGAGTCCTCAACCGGTACATGGATAATAGAATCTTGAAATCGCAATCTTTTCCAAAGAGTATGCTCAATTTCATGTTCCAAGTCCAAAATAATCGACGGACTCCCGCGGGTCATACACTAGAATAAGAGAAGAGAAGAAAGAGAAATAAATAAACTAGAAAAAAGCTAGATTTATTTTGAAATAGATTTTTTATGTTTTAACTCCCGAACTTTCCAAGTGCAACCCAATGAAGGGTTCGCAAGGTACTAGACAAGATAGTGGCCCTTAAAACAATTTGCCCTTTTTGAGAGAACTAGGTGGCGTAGAAAAATTGTGAAGTGAGTTTCTATTAAGAGCGATAATAAACAAATTTGGATTTTAAAATTTTTTTCGAAAGAGGATGAGAAAGAGAAATGATATAATTAAAAGGTTCGTGTTTTCGATATATCAACAAAAGTTGCTCCCCGGGAACGGCGCCAAAAACTTGGTGGTCGCTAAGCTTCGAAGAAAATAAAAGCAACCAAACTAGCAATCCAATTAGGTAAGTATACCTATCGAACCGTAGCTACGGGACACAAGTGTCGTATTGAAATATGGGAACTGTTGAGTACACTTACTCACACGAAGATTATTTTATCGACAGAAAATCTAGGGTTTAGAGAAACTAATTGCAATTAAGGAAATAAAACAATGCTAGAAAGAGAACTACTGCAGTTAATAAAAGAGCTATTAGAAGCGATTACAACGAAGGGCTGAAACAATGAAATGGAAATGCACTCGATCAAGAATCACCTTGGTCAAAGTCGACTAAGAAATACGATAAAAACCTAAACTTAAAAGGGTAAAGTTCCTTGACCGTGGAGGTTCCTAAAGCTTGAACATGCTTCTCTCGAAGTCTTTCCCAACTGAGTTTAGGAAGGTCCGACCGACTCTCATCTAAATCGGAGGCCTAAAGCTCGCTTTACGCAGTGAACCCCACTATTGGATTTTACTCCAATCCTGGAGATTTGGACGTCTGCCTCTCTCGAGGGGTGCGTACAACTCCCTTTACTCTTGAGCGCTCACTTCAAACTATCAGCCTCTCCGCTAGCCAAGAATGAAAGCAAAGGTGGAGAATTTATATTGATGATATATCTTCAACCCAAAATATTTCAAGAGTAATTCAAGGTCTAAAACCCTAAAAAGAAAAGGTAGAATTAAAGCATCATAACTTAATCACTCGAACCTCAGATCATCAAGATCGAGTGTTAGGAGGATTAGTTAATCATAATGGAGTGGAGGAGGGGGATGCGTAGTAAAGCATACTAACACAAAGTATAAGAAAGGGCACTTATATAAATAAAGAAAGAGAAGTACACTTGCATGAAACTGAAAAGTACAATTGCAATGAAATGAAAATCCTATTCTAGACCTACAATTAAGCTACTAAAAGAAATACAAGAGCTAGACAAAAGCTTAAACAAAACTAGAATTAAGGGAAAACACAAAATGGGAAAGAGAGAGAGAGGGAAGAACATGAAAAAGACAAGAAACAAAAGGGCCAGCACCTCCCCCTCTCAACCCAAGCTTGCTGAAATGGAAGGGGGGGTCTTAATTTATAGGAAAAGTTCACGGACTGGTCACGCCCTAGGTCATGCCCGGGGAGGGCATTTCAGGGTGCGTGACAGGTACGGGTTTGACCTAGGGCTATAGATTCTGGTGGGAAGGATGATTGCTTCTGTACGATAGCTGACACGCCCTAGGTCACGCCCTTGTAGGGGGGGCGTAACACGCACGTCGCATCGAAATCAGTGGTTGGAAATCCATCAGTCATCGGAAAATGAGGGGTCACGTCTTGTGTCATGCCCGTGACGGGGGGCATGATAGTACTGTTGGCATACATAGGCGAAATGCCATTTAATGTGGCGGCAGGCTTCAGGCAGAGAGCGATACGCCCCGTGTCATGCCCGGGGACACGCCCGCGGAGGGCGTGTAAGGGGGCGTGACAAATGTTTTTTCTGGTATTTTTTTCTGTTAGCAAGCTTCATCGGTATTGGCTGACACGCCCTGTGACACACCTAGGGAGGGCATGATAGGGGGCGTGTCAGGTCATTTTTGGCCAAACTTCTGGAAACCTGCAAAAATACAAGAAAATGTTAGTTGCAATAATATTTACATAAAAAGATAAAAAATAAACAAATAAGACAAGATTAGCACCTACAAAACTAGAAAATACGATAATAGTTTAGGCTACAAAATGTATTATCACACGTACATCAAGTCTCAATCATTGGTCGGAAATCCGACAGTCTTCGAAAAGGGGGTGAACACGCCCTGGGTCACGCCAATAATGGGGGGTGTGAAACTACTATTGGCGTGCGGAGGCAAAAATGCATTTAATACGGCTGTAGATTTCGGGCAGAGGGCGACATGCCCCGTCACGCCCGCGGACACGACTGGGGAGGGCGTGTCAGGGGGCGTGACAGCCGTTTTTCATGTTATTTTGTCTCTGTCAGAAATCTTCCTCGGGATCGGCTGTCACGCCCTAAGTCACGCCCAGGGAGGGCGTGACAGGGGGGCGTGACATGTCATTTTTGGCCAAAATCTTGGAAACCTGCAAAAAGATAAGAAAATGTTAGTGGCAATAATATTTACATAAAAAAGATAAAAAGTAAGCTAATAAGGCAAGATTAGTGTCTACAAAACTAGAAAATACGATAATAGTTTAGGCTACAAAAAGTGTTATCAAATTCCCCCAATCTTAATCTTTGCTTGTCCCCAAGCAAAAATATAAAAACTAGATAATCATAAAAATGACTAATCAAAAAGTTATAATTAAGCCCACACAAGTACTATGCGAAATTCTAAGTATTGAAAAGGTGAAACGTAAATCTAAAACAATTATTTAGGTACGGTTTAACTTTTATAAACTTTACTTAACCAAAATAAATCTTCCAAAATTTTGACGAAATTCTTTAAATAGATTTAAGCAAAGCAATGAAAATGAAAAAACGCATTGAGTTGTTACTAGATCAAAGCAACGCATTATAATTATATCAATTAAATAACAAAAATCTATATTTAAATCCAAAACTATTACTGATTTACTTTTCTTTTTTTTTCTTAGTTATTAAATAGAATTCAAAAGTATGAATCAAAAGGACTTAATAGGACCGAAGCGTTTGGTTTAGGATTATGATTATGAGTGGAATTCAAAGATAAATAGGGATGCTTAAAATCACACTAAACCAAAACAAAGAGTTTCAAAAAACTCATTTTAAACAAAATATTTTTTCTTTCTTTTTTTTCATTTCCATTTTTTTTTCAAAACAAAAGCCATTAATATTTTTATTTTTATTTTGAATTGGCCAAAAAAACGAACATTTCTTTTGAGCACTACTTTTTACAAAAACTTCTCCCTAAAAATATCACAAAACAACCTAACATAATTATGAAAATTCATAATGAAACTCAAAAAGGCTAGTGTGATTAAATAGGTTGGAAATTTTGGCTTTGGGGAAAATGATATGATAAGAGGAACTATCAAATGAAATTGAAAAAAAGGCTCAAAATGGCTAACTTGTGGTGAATGTTTTTAGGTTGGAAGGAAAGCTCAAACGAAAAAAAAAATGGCTTAAATCATATTCATGCTTTTAAATTTATTTAAAATATAGATTTGAAAAATTTGAAAAAGCAAGTCCTAGATAATAAAATAAGATTGATGAAATTATCTTGAAAATAGAAATAATAGGTGACTTGGATCGTTCACATCTACTATGCTATTCAAAAGTTTACCTTACAAAAATTATCCAAAAACCAAAAGGAAAATAGTGGATGATAAATTTTTGAGAAAGTAAAGAAAATAAAGAACAAAAACCATAATATAAATGCGAGTTTTAGAAAAAATGTTTTACGTTAACATGCTACCACGAATTAGAAACACAACATGGCAAATATTTTACTTGTGAAACAAAATTAAAAAGGGTGATTAGAAATATTATAATTAATTAAGTTGTTTATAAGAAATTTTGAGTAAAACAGAAAAAAAAACAGGGGGTTCTATTCGAATACCAAAACGTCTAAACTATTAATATAATGACAAAAAGCATATATTTTTATTAATTTTGAAATATTTTCTATTTTTTTGGATTTTTATGATATTCATTTTTTTTAATTTTGAAAATATTCACAAAAAGCAAAATATTCTAACATAGCAAAAAGAAGGAGGAAGTCCTCCCCCAAGCTTAAAATGGGCATGTCCTCAATGGAGAAAGGAGGTTAGAGAAGGAGAGAAAAATGAAATTATAGAATTGAAAGTACAGTATTGAAAAATAGGTACTTCCCCGGATTTATTCGCTGCGAATGCTAATTGATGTTGCTCCCCCATGCTTGCACTTTTGGATCTTCATGAAATATCTTCTTTGGACTACGTGATGGATTCAGCAACATTGGAGCAGGCGATCATAGAGGCTTTAGCTTGTCCGAGCCGCCCGGGCAAAAATTGTAAAATAAAGAAATTGAAAAACATAACTTGGGTTGCCTCCCAAGAGCGCCCTTTGTTTAAAATGTCATTTGAGCTCGACGCAACAAAAATAATAATGTACAAAAATATTTTGTCCAAAATAATAATAATTAAACTTTTTAACAAAAAAAATAAAAGTTCGAAGTTAGAGTTCGTGTAGAAGAAATTTAACAATATTTGGACTGACATCATCATCACCAGAGAAATATAATTTAAGACGCTGACCATTTACTTTGAAATTACCCTTATCATGGTATAAAATTAAAACCACACCATAAGGAAAAACTTCTAAAACAAAAAATGGCCCAGACCATCGCGACTTTAATTTCCCCAGAAATAAACGTAAACAAGAATTATACAAAATAACTTGGTCGCCCAGCTTAAAGGTTTTCAGATGCCTTAAGTGTTTTTCGAGAAAACGCTTCGTCCGCTCTTTATAAAGTTTGTTATTTTCGTATGCGTAAGAGCGCCACTCGTCGAGTTCGTTGAGTTGAAATTTTATAAGGTCACCGATAGAGTGGGGATCGAAGTTTAAAAATCTTAAGGCCCAAAAAGCGCGGTGTTATAGTTCTACGGGTAAATGACATGATTTTCCATAGACCAATCGATACGGCGTACATCCGAGGGTGTTTTTGTACGCTGTTCAGTAGGCCCATAGAGCTTCATCTTATTTGGCTGACCAGTCTTTCCTAGAAGTTGAAACAATCTTTTATAATATTATTTTTATTTCTCTATTCACTACTTCGACTTGTTCGTTAGTTTGGGGGTGGTAGGCAGTTGAAATCTTATGTGTAACGCCATATTTAATAAGAATTTTAGAAAAATTGTGCGTTATATAAATGGGAACCCTTGTCATTAACGATGGCGCGCGACATACCGAATCGAGAAAATAATTTTTTCAAAAAGGTAACCACAACTCGGGAGTCGTTCGTAGGAAGAGCTTGGGCTTCTGTCCATCGTGAAACATAATCAACGACAACTAAAATATACTTATTTTCGAAGCTAGAAGGAAGGGGGCCAACAAAATCGATACCCCAGAGGTCGAAAATTTTGCACTCAAGGAAATAATTTTGCGGCATTTCATTTTTATTAGAAATGTTGCCCGACCGTTGGCAACTATCACACGTACTCACAAAAGCTTGCGAGTCTTTAAACAGGCTAGGCTAGTAAAAACCCGCGCAAAGCACCTTGTGAGAGGTATGAGCAGCTTGATAGTGCACACCAGTCGGTCCTTCATGGAAATGTTTAATAATATATAAACCTTCTTCATAAGAAACACGTCTCCTTATCACTTGGTCCACATAGACTCTGAAAAGATGCGGGTCCTCCCAAAAGTAGTTCTTCAACTCAGAAAAGAATTTCTTCTTTTATTGAGAGGAGAACTCTTTTTGGAGCACACGAGCCACTAAATAGTTGGCGATGTCTACGGACTAAGGAGAAGTAGATGTGTTAATCGAAAACAGCTTCTCATTGGGAAAATAATCGTTAAAAGATTTTTCATCTAATTTTTCAATAAACGGATTGTATAATAGGGAAAGATGGTCGCCAACCAAGTTCTCACTCCTCTCTTATAACGGATCTCTAAGTCAAACTCTTGGAGGAGTAAGACCCAGCAAATCAAGCGCGGCTTGGCATCCGATTTAGAAAGAAGATATTTGAGGGCCGAATGGTGCGTAAAAATAATAATTTTTGAAAGTGTAATATAAGAACGGAATTTATCAAAAGCGAATACTATAGCTAGGAGCTCCTTCTCAGTCGTGGTGTAATTTTCCTGTATAGATGTAAGCATTTTACTAGCATAATAGATTGGGTGGAAGTTTTTAGATATGCGTTGACCTAATACAGCTCCCACTGCGAAAGTACTCGCATCGGACATTATCTCAAATGGAAGGTCCCACACCGGAGCTATCATAATAGGTGCGTTAATTAATTTTTCTTTTATTAGATTAAAAGCATCTAGGCAAAGGTCATGAAAAATAAATGGGGCGTCTTTTTCTAAGAGATGGGTAAGGGGCTTGGTGATCTTGGAGAAGTCCTTTATGAAGCGGCGGTAGAAACCAGCGTGACCTAGGAAACTTCTTATAGCTTTTATGTTCGTAGGCAGCGGCAGCTTCTAGATAACTTCTATCTTGGCAATATCTACCTCAATTCTTCTCGCAGAAATTTTATGACACAAAACTAACCCTTCCTTCACCATAAAACGACAATTTTTCTAATTTAGGGCAAGGTTAGTTTCTTCGCATCGTTCTAAGACTTTTTCTAGATTTTCCAAAAAACTTTCAAATGCGTCACCGAACACGGAGAATTCATCCATGAATACCTCCATAATGCTTTCTACGTACTTGTCAAAGATAGCGAGCATACATCGCTGGAATATAGCTGGCGCATTGCACAATCAAACGACATTCTTCGGTATGCGAAGGTGCTGAAGGGACAAGTAAACATAGTTTTCTCCTGGTCCTCGGGGGAGATGGGGATTTGAAAATACCCCGAGAGGCCATCGAGAAAACAATAAAAGTTATGGCCGGATAATCGTCATAAAATCTAGTCGATGAACGACAAGGGAATGTGATCCTTGCGGGTGGCATCATTTAACTTACGAAAATCTATACATATTCGCCACCCCGTAACCGTCTATGTCAGGATTAAATCATTATTTTAATTACTAACTACCGTTATCCCTCCATTATTTGGCACTACCTGAACAAGGCTAACCCACTTACTATCTGATATAGGATAGATTATTCCTGCGTCTAAGAGTTTCATAACCTCGCCCTTAACTACTTCTTTCATGTTCGAGTTTATACGACGCTGAGGTTGTATTAAATTGCGTGAATTATCTTCCATTAAGATTTTGTGAGTGCAGAAAGATGGGCTTATGCCCTTGATATCGGAAATTTGCCAGGCAATAGCTCGACAATGCTTACGTAGAACTAAAAGAAGTTTATCATTTTGCGCATCTGTGAGGTAGGCTGATACTATTACTGGTTGTTTTGAATTTTTTTCTAAGAAGGCATACTTGAGATGTTTAGGAAGTTCTTTAAGTTCTAGGGTAGGGGGTTCTTCATAAAAGGTTTTAGAAATTCTTTCTTTTTCTAATAATATATATTCATAGATCTTTTTAGACGGAAAATTTAAAGGGTTGAAGTTGGTGGCCAAGGCGGCTTCTTGCAGCGATTTAGTTGGAAAAGTAGAGGAGAAAACAAATCAGAAAATTCTTTTTCAAATTCAGATAGACGATAAGAGGATTCTTCACTTTCTTCACATAGGTGTAGCGATTCAGTTGGAAGAGAAGAGGAGGAAGAAAAATCATAAAATTCCTTTTCAAATTTGGAGGGGCAATAAGATGATTCATGACTTAAGGTATCTACGAAAAAACAGGAGTCATCATTTGCTAGGGTGTTCTTCATCGAAGGTGTGATAGAGAAAGTCACTTCGTCGTCGCCTACTTGAAGGAAGGGCTTACCATTACTTATATTAATGATGGCTCGGGAGGTGGCAAGGAAAGGTTGGCCAAGCATCAGGGGAACCTTGATGTCTTCTTCGATGTCAAAAATGATGAAGTCCACCGGGAAGATGAACTTGTCGACTTTTACTAAGACATCCTCCACTATTCCTAACGGGTACATAACAGATCTGTCGGTGAGCTGGATACTCATGCGTGTGGGGTTGAAGCTACCAATTCCTAACTTCTTAAACCATGAAATGGGCATTAGATTTATACTCGCACCTAAGTCAGCTAATGCGTTCATTAAAAAAAGATCACCAAAGACACACGGAATAGAAAAACTACCCGGGTCACTGATTTTCTTTGGTAAGCCGTTTGTCAAAACCGCAGAGCACTTGGCATTTAACATAACATGAGACAAGTTCTCTAACTTCTTCTTGTTTGTCAGGAGGTCCTTAAGGTACTTAGCATACTTCGACATCTGGGAGATCGCTTCGTGGAAGGTAAGATTTATGAGGATTTGCTTGAACATCTCTAGGAAGCGGAAATATTGATCGTCCTGACGTTGCTTATTAAGTTTGGAAGGGTATGGCGGGGTTGGATTATTTTTAAAGATGGGTGGTGGAGTGAGATGTTTTTCTAACATAGTGAGAGGGGTGATAACTTCTTCTTCTTCAATAGAGGGTGGTATTTTTAAAATAGGGATGAAGCTTTGATTTTTTAAAGCTGGGGCAGTGCTTGCCTCAGGCTCTTCACTAACCCTACCAGAAACTTGGTTCCCACTCAAAAGAGTTATAGCTTTCGCTTGCCATCTCGTGTTGGGCTCGGTATTGGAAGGAAGAGACCCTGCGGGTCGCTCAGAAATTGTTTTTGCGAGCTGTCCTACTTGATTCTCTAAACTCTTAACGCTTCCAATTAAGGTTCTTATAGTAGCGTCATTTGTTGTTATATATTTAGAAAATAACTCCTCCAAGCTTGGAGGTTTTTGATAGTTTTGAAGAGGTGGAGGTGGTGCAGAAATATCATTTTGTGGTGGTGGGCACATAGCATTCGATGGATTACTGCACTAAAAATTCGAAAGATTTCTTAAAGAAGGATTATAACTATTCGGAAAATTAAAACTTGGTGCAGGAAAATTCACAGCAGAAAAATTATGAAAAGCATTTCTAGGCATATTATAAACAAAATTTAATTGTTCGGGTACAGGAGTTGTAGATCCCCATACATGAGGGACTGACGCAGCAGTCATCTCCGTTATCTTTTCGCTTAAAATTTCAACTTGTAGAGCGAGCTGGGAGACGTTGTCCACTTCAATGATATCTGTAGGTTTGTTTGGACAGGACCTAGGAACATTCCACTGATAAGAGTTCATGGCCATGTCTCGAAAAGATCAAGAGCTGCTTCCGGGGTCTTGAGGTTTAAAGTACCGCCAGAAGCTGTGTCTATCATTTGCTTTGTATTTTGATTTAGCCCATTATAAAATATCTGCACTTATAACCATACAGGAAGTGCGTGATGTGGGAATCTTCTTAATAATTCTTTGAATCTTTCCCAAGTTTCATATAAGGTTTCAGAGTACATTTGCCCAAAAGGAGAAATGTTGTTCCTAAGTTTTGCAGTTTTAGCTGGCGGAAATTCTTCGCAAAAAGTTTTTCAGTTAATTGATCCCAAGATGTGATGTTGTTTGTAGGTAGAGTGTTCAGCCACTGCTTAGCCTTAGTTCTAATAGAGAATGGAAATAATCTTAGCCTAATAGCATCATTTGTAACACCATTTATTTTGAAGGTGTCATAAATCTCAAGAAAGCTTGTTATATGTCCGTTCGGATCTTCATCTTGAAGTCCGTCAAATTGCACATACTACTGCACCATTTGAATTATGCTAGGCTTTCATTTGAAGTTATTATTTGCTATAACAGGGCAAACTATGCTAGATTCTGTACCCTCGAGATTCGGTCGTGCATAATAGGACATAGGCCTTTGCACGACCTCCTCCACGTGGGGTTCATCCATTCTAAAAGTAGAAAATGACTCGGAGTCCTCAACCGGTACTTGGATAGTAGGACCTTGAAATCGCGATCTTCTCTGAAGAGTACGCTCAATTTCGTGGTCCATGTCCAAAATAGCCGACGGACTCCCGCGGCTCATACACTAGAAGAAGAGAACAGAATAAAGAGAAATAAATAAACTAGAAAAAAAAACTAGATTTTTTTTTAAATAGATTTTTTATGTTTTAACTTCCGAATTTCCCAAGGGCTACCCAATGAAGGGTTCGCAATGTACTAGAAAAGATAGTGGCACTTAAAGCTCTTTGCCCTTTTCGAGAAAATTAGGTGGCGTAGAAAAATTGTGAAGTGGGTTTCTATTAAGAGCAATAATCAAAAATAAATTCAGATTATAAAATTTTTAGATGGAGGATGAGAAAAAGAAATGATAAAATTAATAGGTTCGTGTTTTCTATATATCAACGAAAGTTGCTACCCCGCAACGGCGACAAAAACTTGGTGGTCGCTAAGCTTCGAAGAAAATAAAGCAACCGAACTAGCAATCCAATTAGGCAAGTATACCTATCGAACTGTAGCTAGGGGACACAAGTGTCGTATTGAAATCCGGGAACTGTTGAGTACACTAAATCACACGAAAACTATTATTTTATCAACAAAAAATCTAGGGTTTTGAGAAACTAATTGCGATTAAGGAAATAAAACTATGCTAGAAAAAGAACTACTGTAGTTAATTAAAGAGCTATTAGAAGGGATTACAATGAAGGGCTGAAACTATGAAATGGAAATGCACTCGATCAACAATCACCTAGGCTAAAGTCGAATAAGAAATGCGATAAAAATCTAAACTTAATAGGGTAAAGGTCCTTGATCATGGAGGTTCCTAAATCTTGAACATGCTTCTCTCGAAGTCATGCCCAACTGAGTTTAGAAAGGTCCGATCGACTCTCGTCTAAATCGGAGGCCTAAAGCTCGCTTTACGCGGTGAACCCCACAATTGGATTTTACTCCAATCCGGGAGATTTGGACGTCTGCCTCTCTCGAGGGGTGCGTATAACTCCATTTACTCTTCAAAGCTCACTTCAAACTATCGGCCTCTCGGCTAGCCAAGAATGAAAGAAAAGGTGGAGAATATATATCGATGATATATCTCCAACCCAAAATAATTCAAGAGTAATTCATGGTCTAAAACCCTAAAAAGAAAAGGTAGAATCAAAGCATCATAACTTAATCACTTGAACCTCGGATCATCAAGATTGAGTATAAGGAGGATTAGTTAATCATAGCGAAGTGGAGGAGTGTGGATGAGTAGTAAAGCATAGAACACAAGTATAAGAGAAGAGCACTTATATTAATAAAAAAGAGGGCTACAACTATTTGAAAATAAAAATTACAATTGCATGAAATGAAAATCTAAGCTAGCATAACATTGAGCTACTAAAAGAAATACAAGAGATAATACAAAAGCTTAAACTAAACTAGAATTAAGGGATAACACAAAATGAGAAAGTGAGAGAGAGGGAAGAACATTAAAATGACAAAAAACCAAAGGGGCAGTACCTCCGCCTCTCAACCCAAGCTTGCTGAAATAGAAGGGGGGGTCTGAATTTATAGGAAAAGTTCACGGGTTGGTCATGCCCTAGGTCATGCCCGGGGAGGGCGTGTTAGGGGGCGTGACACGTACGGGTTTGACCTCGGGCTCTGGATTTTGGCGGGAAGAATGATTGCTTCTGTACTATGGATGACACGCCCTGGGTAACGCCCGTGTAGGGGGGGGGGAGTGACACGTACGTCAAGTTTTAATCATTGGTCGGAAATCCATCAGTCTTGGAAAAAGGGGCAACACGCCCTAGGTCACACCCGTGATGGGGTGCATGACAGTACTATCGGCGTGCGGAGGCGAAAATGCATTTAATGCGGCGGCAGATTTCGGGCAGAGGGCGACACGCCCTGTGTCACTCCCGGGGACACGCCCAAGGAGGGTGTGTCAAGGGTGCGTGACAGCCATTTTTCCTGTTATTTTATCTCTGTCAGCAAGCTTCCTCGGGATCGGCTATCACGCCCTAGGTCACGCCTAGGGAGGGCATGACAAGGGGGAGTGACAGGTCATTTTTAGCCAAAATTCTGGAAACATTCAAAATGACAAGAAAATGTTAGTGGCTGTAATATTTCCATAAGAACGATAAAAAGTAAGATAATAAGGCAAGATTACTGCCTACAAAACTAGAAAATACGATAATAGTTTAGGCTAGAAAACATATTATCAATGCATCACATGTTGCACAATTATATTTTAACTAAGTAGTTGGATATTGGGGCGTTCCAAAATCGATATTTACCGATAGAGATGTGAAATTTACGAGTTATTTTTGGAAGATATTGTGGAGGAATATTGGCACAAAACTTTTGTTTTCCTTGGCCTACCATCCATAGATGGATGGGCAAATGGAAGTGCAAAACATAAGTTTAGGTAGTTTATTACGTTGCCTTGTGGGAGACCACAAGGGTACATAATACCTTATCCTTCCTCATTCTCAGTTAGCGTATAATAATTCCAAAAATAGGTCCACTGGTTTGTCTCCGAATGAGATCGTGCACGGATATAAAGCATCAGTGCCACTTGACTTAGTTTCGTTACCGCCATCTTATAAGTCAAGTGAATTTGCACAAGATTTTGCCTCTCATATTCAAAATTTACATAAGCACGTAAATGAAATGCTAACCACACAATACGCATCGAATCAAGTTCATGCTAACGTACATAAGAGGGGTCTCACTTAAAAGTTGGCAATTTAGTCATGGTACGCCTCATCCCTGAACGGTTGCCTTCGGGCACCCATAAAAAGTTAGCAGATCGGCGAGCGGGACCTTTTCAGATCTTAAGCAAATTTGGAGACAATGAAATTATTTTGGAATTACCAACTGATTAGGGTATTTTCCCTATTTTTAATGTTTCTTATTTAACGTCATATATTGCTCCGCCATTAGAATTATCTGTCTGTCTGTTTAGCTCAACTATAGGTTCTAATGGGGTTTGGGGTTGATTGTGTTACTAGTTTGCTCTCTCCATCGGTCTTCAACGGAGGTACGTTGCATGTTGATGTCAAAGTTCCCCCCTTTATTGCCTAATGCTTTTCCCATGTTTTCCTGGACAAACATTTTGTCAGACAGGATTTTGCAGGATGAAGTGCTTCCCTCTCCAGATGGAGATGTGTGGCGCTACTTGATTCGATGGGGGCAATCATCTGGCCTCCGACGACTCGTAGCTTCCAGAAACAGAGATGGCTTTATTGGATGATGCTCTCCTACACCGGAACCATCAGGACAACTCATCGGTGATGAGTACTTTCGAGCGAGGGAGGATTGGTGGAGACGACGGCCCCCAACTTGCTGAATAAGATGACGACACGCTAGAGGAAGACCCTCCTTCATCTCCAACAAAGGACCTGCGTCGTCATGGTGATCATGTGGAGCGTCGCTACAACCTCCGCCCGCGGCGCAAGACCACTTAATAATATTTAGTTTATTAATTTTAATGTTATTTTAATTTATGGTGTTATTTGCTTGATGCAATTTTTATTATTTCATTTCGGTTTGAAACTTTAGAATTATTTTTATGTTGGGTTGCAAAAGCAAAAGCATGATATGTAAGCCTATATATAGGCAAGTGATGTTTTGATTTATACAAGTTGAATGAGAATTGAAACATAAATTTTCCCTCTAGAAATTTCTCCTCCTCCCTCTCTCTAAGGTTTGGCAAACACCCTCCTCCCTCAAGACGCCCACTTCCTCTCCTCTCTCTTTCTCACCCTCACGGCCTCCAGCCCCCTCCTCTCTAAGTCATCGCCAACATCATACCCCTCCTCTCCAAGCCATCGCCAACCTCCAACCACCACCCTCCTCTCTCGGCCAACACCACTCCCAAACCCTAGCCGCCGGCATGCATCCCCTCCCTTGTCCCTTGATGCCTCCTCCACTCCACCACCTTTTCTCTCTCCAAAATAATAGCCCACGGTTTTCCTCCCCACCACCATTCAACAACCCTACGACCTCCCTAGCCTAAAACCGACCACCCCCAAGGCAAGTTCGGCCATCCTCCTTCATCAAAAAATCCCAACCTATTTTTTCGTGATCTATTGCACGGCCCTCGGCTAAAGCATGAAGCGATGACGCCAGTGGAACTTTCTCTCCATCCGGCATAACTCTGACGGAGCCGTGGACGAGCATTCCAAGTTAGATAATCAGAATCATCCATTCCGATTTTGGTAACAAAATTTCTACTCTCGTGTGATTCCCTCTTAGATATTCTAGTGGTGGATATTTATTGTGTTGATTTTTCGAAGCGTTGAATAATCGTGGTTTATTTCGATTGATTTGTATTCACCTTATTTGATTTATTTTTCGAAATGTTTGGCGAACCTCGTAACTTTTGTTGGGAGTGATCTACCATTTTCGGATCGTGATTTTTGCGTAGATCTCTTTTGGTACAACCTTCGCTCGATCGGACCGGGTGGGTCCTTTTAGCTGGAGAGAATATTGACTTATAGCCTCTATTTGATCCTAAACGGTTTGGCTACCCGTGCATTAGCATAATCGTGATATAATTGCTTGGAGTTTGCGCTGCGTGGGATTTATGCGAGTGTCGAATTAGAATCATAGAAAGGCAATCATGCTTAACCAGTAGATCTTTTGGTGTCAACGCATAGGCCTACATCAGAAGTATTTGCTAGCCTCAAGTGAATCAGGTGGCACTGCACATGTCTTCTTATCACTCCTAAACTTCCTCCTGACCTCTTCATTCCTTTATAGTTTAGCCCATTTTAGGTAGCTATACAAATTTCCCCTATCAATCTTGTGATCTTTGATTTAATCTTATGAAAACAGAATGATAGTCCTTGATTGAGGACACCATTTTCAAAGTCTTGCCCGGTTTCTATCTCTTCTTTGTTCCACTTTTTGATGAGCCTAATTTCTTCATCTTCTACAATTTACTTACCTTGAGCTTTCAGTATCTGTTCAGTAGTGGGGCTGAAGGTTGGAATTTAAGCAACAGTAGAGGGTTCTGTCACTTGATCACCATATTCATAATTATACTAGTCACCATGCTGATCACCACAAAGGTGTTCTTTTAGAGGAGGAGCAGAACCATTTTCATATGAATACTATTCTAGTCTCAATGATCCCCTGATTACATTGGTGACCCGGACAACCTTTTTAGTGTTTTCTTTGATCAATGCTTTCTCCCCATTTCTGACTTCTTCAGATAAAACTGTAGTCAGGGTGTTCTTTGCCTAAGAAATCTTTTCTTCCAAAAACTTTATGTCTTCGGTGACATGATTCTTTACTTACATTAAATGATCATCCAAAACTTGAGTGTATGCATCCATCCTTCTCTTGTGTGCATTATAGACTATTTCCATATTGCTGGATATGATGTTCTGATTTTCTATAATATCATTCTTCCTATGTCTGATCTCTTGAAGTTTGTTCTCAGTAAAGGTTATAACAGGAGCAGACCACATGAAGAATGCAACTGTATTGCCCTTCAACAGGTTCACAATAAATCTAAGGGTCCATTTGGCACGTAGGTTTTTGCTTTTTGTAATTGGCTTTGGTCAAAAAACCAATATATGCTGGAATTTGTTTTGTGCAGAAAACCAATTCTGCTATTCAGTTGCAGGATGGTATTCAGTGAACAGAATTGGAATTGATACCTAAATGTTGTTTGACTGCGCAAATGAATTGGTTTTCTGGAATT
Source organism: Platanthera zijinensis (assembly GCA_039513925.1). NCBI lineage: Eukaryota > Viridiplantae > Streptophyta > Magnoliopsida > Asparagales > Orchidaceae > Platanthera > Platanthera zijinensis. The sequence goes on along the minus strand of CM077081.1, from coordinate 144,274,739 downwards.
ATAATTTTTATAAATTTAATTTATTCATTGCCCAAAGATAATGCAAACTCCTTATTATCCAAAACAAATGAAAGAAGAAACACATATTTGGATCTATCATTATTATTCATAGTGTATGTAGCAAGCATATATGAGTTACCATCGGTCTAACATTACATATATAATAAACCACAGATCTAATATTAGGCATAAATCTAGATCTAATAGGAAGAACTATAAAAATAGGAAGAAGGTGAAGAGAGGAGATGTAGGAATATCGTGAGGAAGAGAGGAAACAATAAGAATAACCGATTTGGGAAGATCATGAAAATCCACAAATAAGAAGAAGAAGAGGGGGAGGAAGAAGAAGAGGAAAAGCGCAAATAAGAAGAAGACAAAAGAAGAGGGTGAGGAGGAGGATGAAGAAGAGGAAAACCACAAATAAAAATGGAATAAGAAGAAAAGGAGGAGGAAAAGTAGAAGAAGAGGAAAACCACAAATAAAATGAAGAAGAAGAAGAAGAGGAGGAGGAGGAGGGGAGTTACTGGGGATGAGCTATGATTAGGGAGGGGGAGCGAGTCGGGGCGCTAGGGCGTGATCAGGGAGCAGGTGGAGGCGGATGGAAAAACACGATTTGGGAAAAATTCGAAGAAAACTGGTGTGGGAGGATAAAAATTGGGGATTCTTATTTTAATGTATTAATGAAAACTGTTGGTTTTCTCACAAAAAACCAATAATGTCCTAATTGGCGCTCGCCGAACAAGAGAATTGGCATTCTAGAAGCCAATACAAATTCCAGAAAGTCAATTCCTGCACGCTAAATGGGCCCTAATGGACTTGATCTATGTAGATAGATCGATTCTCAGTTGTTTGATGGAATCATCCATATAGTGTTATAGTTGTCTTCTTTGATCATCTAGTAGATCTTTAAGTAGAGCCAAAAATATTGAGGACATTGGATAACCCTGATGAGATGCTCCTTTGAAGCAGACATCAACATCCTCTTACCTTGTATCTTCCCATATCTCTGAGTCAGCTCTCATGTATTCAGAAGAATGATCAACACCATCAGTATTTGGTTCATTAATCCTAGGTTCATTAGCCTTAGAGATGTCAATTAATTTTTCAGTCTCCTGAGCAGGGATAAAAGGTGGAATCTCCCCCTCAACCACTGCATTTCCCATAGAAATTTATTGCTCTGTATCAACTATGGCTGGAGCATCTTCAATCATTATATCAAGAAGTTGGTCCCTCTCAGCTATAGGGCTTAAGGGCATCATATCAGGACCATCTAAGATTTTGTCTATTCTTCTCTACAGATTTTCTAAGAGGGAATCAAGCTTGTCTTGCATTGATTGAACCTGCTCCCCTCAGCCGGAGCATCTTAATTGGCAGTCTCCCCTCAATGTCTGCATAGATCTTTTCCACCATATTTCTAGTAAGTCTTTCAACTATTTCTGTCGGAGTCTCTTCAGACTAAGACCCATCAAGTTGAATCCTACTGCAGGTTCAGAGGATATAGAGACCTTAACACTCATATCTCTTCTACTTTCATAAGAAGAAACAGACAGCTGAGGGTCATTAGGCTCTTCTTCTCTTCTCTCAGAAGAGCTACTTATAGTGCTTTCCTCGGTGATCAGAGCTGCTTTCTTTTTTTTGTCAATAGATTTCTGATGTGGAAACAAGACTATATCCCACCTGTCAAACATCTTTGAGTACATCCTCCTCATGTGATGAATCATTGTACCTAGCCTCACATTAAGGATCCCTGGAACAGAAGTGTGCAAGCATAAAGAAAAGATTCTTCCCAGGTTTGGCTCTGGGATACATTCAACTATTCTATCAAATAGTACCTTCCACCCAGTTAGTCATTTTTGATAAAATTATCCTCGTCATTACTTCAAACATCTTCTGGGAGATCTTGTTATGGGACCCAATTTTTCAGAGAAGAGCCTTTCCAATAACATCTGCTAGAAACTTGCCTTTATGTTTCATGTGCTTCCTCAGAATGGTGCTAGTGTTATGCTTTGATAGTCCACACCATTTGTGGATGGATTTCACATCACCTTGATAAAGGTCATCTTCTTTATCTGATTGATTGAACTTGGGTAGATTTCGTGCTTGGCTTAGTCTTCTGGGAGTGATCTTGATCTTGTGCCCACTTATGGATGATTTAATTTTGTTGGAGGATGAGTCGACATTGACTGTCGAATAATGTTGAAGCACTTATCTCTTCTATATCGAGCTTGGCTCCGACAGGTCGAATTCTAGGTCAATGACCTGCAGTAATTGGATAATGAATTGTACTTCCACTGGAGCATCCTAGAATCCATTTTTCACCACTTCAAAACCTTTGAACAAGAAATCCATTCCTTTCGGCACCATTGAGCCTTTGAATTTCTGGTGTTTTGTATGATTTTTCGATGCAGGGAGGCAGAAAATTACAAAGGGTTAGGAATAGTGTATTTTATTCTAAGCACACACACTTCTATTTATACTTACATCTTATTTGAGAATTTGGAGAGGCGTGTACATTACGTGATAATCATGAGGAGATCAATGACTGAGATTAATCTCATAAGATATCCGCAATTAGAAGTCCATGGGTGAATTCGTTGAGTGTACACGATGCACTCAACGCACTCGAAGCCGGTAGTTGTCTCAGCGCTTTCGAGGCCCAAAGTTGTCTTGACGCATTCGATGCTTAGACACTTGGTCTCAATGCATTCGACTCCTTGACACTTAGTCTATATCTACTTGTTATCCTATAAGGGTCAATCTTGCCTGCGACATGTATGCATAAAAAGGAATTAAGATATACTAAGTTAAACATGCCCAACTCAATTTTTAAGGTGTTGAACTTGGCTTCATCTAGTGGCTTAGTAAAAATGTCTGCCACCAATTTGTCTTTGGGTAAAACTCAAGAAAAATGTCTTCTTTTTCTACATGCTCCTTAATGAAGTGATATCAAATCTCTATGTTCTTAGTCCTACTATGAGACAAAGGATTCATAGCAATAGAGATTTCACTAGAAGAATCACAAAATATGGGAGTCCTACTAAGCTGGAGATTATAGTCTTGGAGTTAATGTTGAATCCATAGTAGCTATGCACATCAACTACCAGCTGAGATATGTTTTGATTAAACTGTGGAGATGGCCACACTTGTTTGCTTCTTGTTGCTCCAAGAGACCAATATTCTCCCTAGAAATATAATGGTTCCCGAAGTGCTTTTCCAGTCTTCTCTACACCCTGCAAAATCTGCATTTGAATACCCAATTAGTTCAAAATAATTATTCCTAGGGTACCAAAGACCAAGATTAGGTGTGTACTCGAGATATCTCATAATTCTTTTTGCTGCAGAATAATGAGACTCTTTCGGGCTACTCTGGTATTTAGCACAGACACATGTACCATACATAATGTTTAGCCTACTAGTAGTTTGGAAGAGAAGGAAACTAATTATGCCTCTATACAAGGATTCATCAACAGGTTTCCCTGTCTTATCCTTGTCTATTGACACATTTTTCCCCATAGGAGTTTTTATTATAGAGGTACTCTCCATTCCATACTTCTTGATTAGCTCCTTGGTGAACTTAGACTGAGAGATGAATAGTCCATCCTCTTATTGTCTAACTTAGAGGCCCAAGAAGTACTTGTGTTCACCCACACTGATCATATCAAACTTCTCTTACATAAGTTTAGCAAACTTCCTACAGAGGCCATCATCAGTAGATCCAAAAATTATGTCATCTACGTAAATTTTGACTAGAATGATCTTACCCTTTACTTCCCTGAGCAATAATGTCTTTTCTATCTTTCCCTTTGAGAATTTGTTCTCAATAAGAAAGTTAGACAAGGTTTCATACCATGCCCTAGGGACTTGTTTCAACCCATACAAAGCTTTTCTTAGCTTGAACACAAAGTCAGGAAGGTTAGAATTGAAAAAACCTGAGGGTTTCTCAACATAGACCTCTTCATTTAGGTCACAATTTAGGAAAGCGGACTTAACATCCATTTGGTATACCATGAATACTTTATGTGCAGCATATGCAAGGAATAGTCTTATAGCCTCCACTCTAGCAACTAGTGAAAAGGTTTGATCAAAGTTAATACCTTCCTCTTATTTATATCCCCTAGCCACCAGCCTGGCTTTACTTTTGATGATAACACCATTCTCATCATGTTTATTCCTATAAATCCACTAGGTTCCAATGATATTATGTCCATGAGGTTTGGAAATCAGCTTCAAGACTTTACATTTCTTGAACTGGTTCAGTTCTTCATGTATAGCCACAATCCAAAATGGATCGATATTGGCATCTTCAAACTTCTTTGGTTCAACTTGAGACAAGAAGCTTGAATACATTGCCATGTTGAGGCTTCTGCTCCTTATTGTAATACATTATCTTGCATCTCATATGATTTGATCTCTAGGATGTTCTCTCAAGTTCCTGATGGCTGCAGACATTCTATCTCCAGTAGCTTGAATTTAAATTTCTAGATCATACTGGTCTTCACCTATATCCTGTGTACTTTGGCCTTCTTTAAGATTACACACACTATATTATTCCTCTTGGGCAGCAAGAGGAGTATTCTTGATGGTCAGTTTATCCATCTTAAACTATACACCTGCAGATCTAGTGGAGCTAGATAGCTCAATGTTAATTATGGAAGACTCATCAAACACAACATTGACAGACTCTTATATAACTTGATTTTTCAAGTTGTAGACTCTATAGGCAGTGCTATAGTGGCTGCACCCATCAAAAATTCCTTTATAGGATTTAGCAGCAAACTTAGTCAAGTAGTACATCCTAATATTGAGCACAGAGCACATGCTTCCAAAGATCCTAAGATAGGAAAGATTTTGTTTCCTATTTTTCATAATCTCATAGAGAGTCTTCTTGTGATATTTGTTGATAGAGGCTCTATTCAAGACATGACAAACATTATTTACTTCCTCAGCCCAGAAGTATTCTGGGAGGGAAGTGTCACTGAGTAATGTCCTGCCAACCTCTATGATAGTCCTGTTCTCCCTCTCAGTAATCCCATTTTGTTGCGCTGTTCTTAGAGAAGAAAACTCCTGATGAATCCCTTGTTCTTCACAAAACTTTGTGATGCATTCAGACTGAAATTCAGTACCTTGGTCAGTTATGTTTTTGACTACAAAACAATCATTTTTATTCTAAACTTGGCAAACAAGGGTCACAAATATGTCAAGGGTTTCAGACTTTTTATTTAGAAAGAAATCCCAAGCAAATGTAGAATAGTCATCAACTATCACATGTGCGTAGACTTTCCTACCTTGACTATTAACAGGTATAGGACCAAATAAGTGCATATGCATGAGGTATAAGTACCTCTCTGAATCTTTGTACCCAATGCTCTTAAAGGTTACTTTGGTCAACTTGCGGTTTTAACCTGCAGAGCAAATGCCCTCCTTGGAGCATCTCAAATTGGGTCCATTTTTGACTAGCCCTTCACTGAAGAGCTTGCTAATTGTCTTATATTTTAAGTGAGCAAGCCTCTTGTGCCATTGCACATAATAAGAGATTCTCATTTGTTACTAGACAAACTAGTGAGTTTGTACTCAAACATAAGAAGTTTAGACAATAACATTTTCCATTTCTAGTGCTTGTCAAAATGTCCACTTGGTCACTTGACCTTATGATTGGACAATCATCCTTTTGGAAGACAATGACATAGACCATATCACATAGTTGACTTATACTGATCAGATTTTGTTGCAATCGTTCCACATAAGTGACTTTTGTAATAAAGATTATGTCATTGGTGATCATACCATGGCCCTTGGTAACTCCTCTGTCTGAACATCCAAAGATAACTTTAGGTCCATTCCTCACTAAAGTATTGTCCTTGAGATTGCTTCTTGTTCCATTCATATGTCTGGAACATCCACTATCCAAGTACCATATTGGCAATGTATGTGTACTTGGACTATCCTGCAAATACAAATTTGGCCACCTTAGGAACCCAAAAGGGATTGGGTCCCTTGGTCCATGTTAGTTTGAATATGACTATGTCTACTTGTAGTAGCCCTGATAGGAAGACTCACCTTTGTCCTTGGTATACATGGGTCGTGCAAACAATCTATGGCAAAGATAACCACCTTGCCACAACACCAACACCCATGAATGTTATATCTCCTCTACTGAACAACCTTTGGGAAAGCCTTTAGTTTCAAGGGCAGCTAAACACCTAGAGGGGGAGGGGGGGGTGAATAGGTTTTTGGTCTCTTAATAAATCGTTATCCTCTTTAGGTTTGTTTTGTGTAAATTATATGTTATCTTTCAAGAAATCATAAAGCACACACTAGATTTATTGTACTTACCCCAATTATGGGTACATACGCTTCCCTCCCACCTTTCTAACAGTGTGTTAGACAAGGTACTTCTCCAAAACTCAAATCCTAAGAGCGTACAACATAGATCCCTTAGGATCTCTCAATCTTCTTCAAGACCTACCTCAGGCACAAGGCCCTACCTCAAAGAAAGCTTGCTCCTACAACTTAGTGATCCAAAGATCACCTTCCACTTAGAGAGAATGACTCTCCTACAGGTCAAGCATAAAGACCTATCTTAGATCCAAGGCTAGATCCTATAACTCAGGAATAAAGGCCCTACCTCAAAGAGAATGACTCTCCTGCCTCAGGCAAACAACGCTACCTCATGCACACAGGCCCTACACTTAGATCAATAAATGATCCTTCCTCAGCCTTTATAAAATAGGCCTACAATTCAGATCCAAAGAATCATACAATTCAGATCCAAGAATGGATCCTACAGAGAGAATGGTTGATTGGTGTTGATTTGACTCCAAAGAAATATCTCTGAGTCTACTGCTTACTGAGCTGAGTTAACTCAGCCCTATCCTCTTCCCAGTGACAAGAAATCGATCTTCAATAAACTGCTGCATATGCTGGAAGTAACTCAGAAACAAAGTATCTGAACATGCTTATGAAGACAATGATTTGACAGTTCTTTTTACTCTTCAAACAACTAACCTTGAATGCAGAAACCAGATGTCCCTCTGTCTTCTTCTTTCTCAAAAATCACTTCTGAACTTGCTATAGCAGATGAAGATATCTACAGCTAACTGGGTGAACTTTTAGACCAGCAGGTTTGAACTTCAGCTTCAAGCTCTACAATAATGGCAAGGAAGAAAACGATGAAGATCCATCACTTTTTGAAATGTTAAACCATAAAAGTTGTCTTTTCTTCTGCCGGTCTTATCCTTTTTATCTTCCGTTGTCCAACAGCTCTTTGACCCATGGGCTTACCTAAAGTTGATGGCTACAACTTTGCTTTTAGAGGAAAAAGACATACAGTAGGCCTGCGACGCCATTTGTCATGTACTGTAGCCTTCCCGCAATAATTTGAACTTTGGTGATATTTTGCTGATGTCAGCATCTGTGGACTTATCCAAATTCTCAGTTTCATCCCAGGCATTGGGTGTGTTGAGTGAACTGGCTTCACTCAACGAATCGGGACTTCGCCAATTTCTTATGCACCGCCAGGCATTGAGTGCGTTGGGTGAATAGCCTTCACTCAACGCTTTTGTCATTAGACAATATTTCTGTTGTTTAGGCATTGAGTGCATTGAGTGAGCCTTCCTCACTCAACGCCAACTTGATAGACAATACTTCTGCCCTATTAGGTGTTGAGTGTGTTGAGTGAACCTTCATTACTCAACCCTTCTGGACTTAGTCGCTTCACTGACTACCTGCCTTCATGCTTAGGCATTGAGTGAACTTGCTTCACTCAACGCTTCTGTACTTTGCCGCATCTCTCTTTATATATGCATTGAGTGAGCCTTCATCTCCCAATGCTTCTACCTTCACCTGACTTCATATTGATGAAGCATTGAGTGAACTGCCTTCACTAAACGTTTCTATACTTAGCCAATCTTCTTAATGAGCTTGCATTGAGTGAGCTGTCTTCACTCAATGCATCTGGACTTAGACAATTTTTTGTCTCTCTCTTCTTAAGCTTTGATAGATCGACACCTTCTTCTTTGTGCATTGAGTGAGCTATGCTCACTCAACAATTCTAGACTTAGCCAGAATTCTTGAAAGAATCTTCAAAAGCTTTGACTGCTTTAGCTTGACTCAACGCTTTTTTCTTCAGGCATTGAGTGAGCTGTCCTCACAAACCGAATCTGGACATAGTCAAATTTCTCCCTTGCCAATGCCGAAGCTTTGAAAGACTCAGCTATTGTAAGACCCCATTTTTTTGCTTTTTAAACACCGGGGTCTTAGGCACAGAACCGTCGCTTTGCGGTGACACCTTCATGCCCTGAAGGGTTATCACCGCGAAAAGCAGATTCTGCCGGCCGATTCGATCACAAAAAAGCAACCATAGTAGAATAAACACATGTGAGGTAAAAACTCTAACCAAAAGTCCACAATAAAATCACATCAAGGTAATAATATCTCCATGAAGTGAGAGTCCATAAAATATAAATGTACTGAAAATAAGGGCTTAGGACCGATACATCAAATCCTCAATGCATAGTCACTCAAGCGGAAGCAAAACAAAACACTACTAAGGTCAGGGACTCATAGTCCCAGCTGTCTGAACTCCTGAGCTAGAATGCCCTATCTCAAAAGGGGCCGACCTCCGGGGCTGCTCCTCCATATTGGGCTCCGCGATCCACTAAATGATGTGGTCCGAAAACCGTTACTCTATAAGACTAAGTCCTATCATCCACCACCCCTTCCCCCATGGCCCCTAGGCACCGAGCGGAGAGGAAGAAAGGGGAGGACTTGAAGGTGGAGAGTAATCACGAAAGAGATGACAGCGGACCTATACTAGCAATTTTATAGTACATATGGCAGTAAAGTAAAGTATGAAAACTAACCTTAACTTATGTGCAGAAACGCATAAGCCAAGGGATCTTCTGTAGGGCTCCCATCGTATAAAGAGTCCCATAGCAATTTATACGTTGGAGTGTTGGTTATTAACAACAATATATATATATAAAGAATTTGACCTTAATTTATAAACATGCCCACACAAGCTTATAGACCAAGGGGTCGTTTTGCAAGTCCTATTGTGTAAGTGTCCCATACCACTTTTACAATAGGTGACAGGGGTTATATGCAATGATTATGCTATGATATGCTAGTGGGTTATGATGCGATCATGCAAGTGCAACTCACCCACCCGACTCTGTGTACACAGACCTTTAGTTCCCCCTTTCTGGAGCCGAACCTCCCAGGATACCTCCGTAATGGCATACCAAAGCGGTGGGTTAGGCATCGCCCACCTCTAAACCAGTAAAGCACTACCGGTCATACCTATCGTACGCCTCAACGCTTAGTGCACAAAGCGGAATCCTGCATACTCTTGATGGCTGGTGCACCAGACTTCTGTTGGCGAAGTGCTAACAACACTTGTCGAGCCAACATATTAGCGTCGGTGCATTGACCACTAACACCGAGGGCCCACACCCTTATAACATATTAGCGTCGGTGCAATATTAATATGTTTCCCACCGAGCCAAAGCTCCCCGGACTATCCCGTCTGTTCCAAATATTAACCGGGCCTCCGGCCAACCGGGCTATCCAACCCGTTTCCACAACCACCCAGCCTACCGCTCGAATATCCTTGTCAAACTAACTTCCCGAGACACCGGGGTGTGTGAAAGTGAACCCCGAATTATTCTAGTTTATCTTTAAGATTTATCACTCCTACAGTTTACGTTAGCCCAGGACTGCCCCTGGTATACCCCGTAAAGGACTCTCAAAAGGCACTAGTAACTATGATGGTAGCTGAAGCCCATCATTCCCTTTCGCAAGGCACTTATTATTATTGGTTGATTCCCTTACCCATTCCCATATCATATTACGCTAGATCTATCCTAGGGTGATTTTGACCTTCCCACTCCACGGGATAAGACGATCTTTCGTCGATCCCGAGCACCACCGAACACTAGTCAACCACAAACTCTACTAATCCTATCTTCTAATGATGAACTCCATTATTTACCCAGACCAGCAACCTTCTAAGGATGCAACTCTTCAAATTCATTAACCACTCTAGTCCAGTTTCCGCAGTTACTATATGCAGACCACCCTATACTACATGAGATGTATAAAGAAAGAACTCCGGATTCTCTTCCAATTCTCCTATAAAATTTACCGGAGGTCTATCATAATAAGTTTAGTCTAAAATCAGAGATTCATAATTTTTCTAATTAATTTGATATTTATTGAATTTTCCCAAATGTTTGGCCTCTGGAAATTTTGTACATGAACTATATTATCTACTCAAGAAATGGCCACCCAAAAATTTTGATCACTAAATAACAGAGATATATTACTAGATGCTAATTTCCATAATTTTTCAAGAACTATCTGACCTTTAATTTAATTTATCCAAAATAATTCCCATAATCATATGTAAAGGAGGAAGTACCAAAATTATTCATCAGAAAATTATATAATAATTACAGAATCTTAATATGGTGCAGACAGGGTCATTGTGCAAAAATCATAATTTTACAGGCTTGCTAGACACCAAATTAAATTTAAATAAGTTTTCATGGGAAATAATACTTAATGAAGCGACCCTTAGAAATAATCTTCCAAAAACCCCCATAAAAATTCACAGAGATTTAAAACATAATAAAAAGTCCTCTGGCTAAAGTTCATCAATTTCCAGTAAGTAGTTACTTCATAATAAATTTCTAAGTAAATAATATAATTTACTAAATTGATAATGAAGTATCCAAAATAATAATCCTAAATTCGTAACAAAATCCCCAGAGCTTGTACTAACTTTAAACACTACTCTACCCAAATCTCATCACTGTTCAGTGAGTTTTAGTCACATTTTCTATCACTACAAGGTTTGTGCCATAAACTAGGGTTAGGGTTTTGAGGGACCTATTAACCTTAGAATCTATTTTGGATTTCTTCCAGAGGATTCCACCTAACCTCGAATTCTCTCTCCCAAGTTTCAAATCCATTCAAGTTCAAATGTCCCCTTGCCCTTCACAACCCTCAAACGTCCTCCCTTAGGGTTTGAATTTGGATCCAAGGGTAAAACAATCCTAAACCACTCCATATTCTCTAAGAGGGTGATAATGGTCCTACCAAGTCAGTGGTAAAAATCTCAGCCCTTGTTGAGATGATTTGCCCACCCAAAGCCCAAGTATACTCTTTATAGAAGAATCCTTCACTAAGGGAGAGTTAGGGTTAGGTCATTACCTATCCAAAACACCTCCAAATGAGGTGAATTTTTATACAGAGCCATATAATGATGCCAGGGACCTCTCTCCAAAATTTGGGAGGGTTTGGAGGTCATTAGACCACTTAATTAAAATAACCTAGTATTATTAACTAATAACAAAAATCGTAGGACAAAGTATCCCCAAAAATTCCCATGTTGGACTGGCCCTAGGTATGTCTAAGGTTGACCCCCTGCCCAAATTTCAGGTCATTTGTACAAGGGATGAAGTGTGGGCACCCTTTTGAATCTCAGGATAGCCCTAGGTATAGGTCCCACGAAAATTGGTACCCTGGTCCAACCAAAGGTCCAAATTAGATCAAATCAATTTTGGATAAACGTAGACCCATAAAGATACAAAGTTCGTGTTGATGACATTCTCACCAGAGGGGCCTAAGTATTTTTTAAATATTAAAACCATCTACTGCAAATAGTGTGACAGAAATGAACTAAAATAAAAATGAATTATTAATCTGGCGCACGAATCTTGGGGCAAATCCAAGGGCTGCCGAGTCATCTTCCTCCTCCAGCCAATGACCCCGATTGCTTGCGCCTGGGCCAAATTCAAACCGCCGCTGTCGGCCATCCGACCACTTCCCTGCCTGGCCACCGCCACCACCACCTTCGTGGTGGTGGTGGCTACCTCCAGCCGGCGGCGTGGCCGCCGGTGAAGACAATTCCGGCGATCCCACCAAGAAAATTTTTAGCCCAAAACCATGAAAACCAGAGATTGGTTCAGGCTCAATTCAGCCTGAACATTGAACCTAAACATCCCTATGATCTACCCATGAAGTAAGGAGAGGAGGAGGACCTTGCCAGCGGCCTGAAGGCGCGACGATTATCGGGAAACAATTTCTGATGGTGGCATCGCTCGACTTCTGCAACAGTAAGTGGGAGGGCTCGAAATATTCAGCTAAAGGCTAGGAAACGTTCCTCTTGGGCAACTAGTGGTGTTTAAAGGCTCAGTTAAGGAGGGGAGAGGCCAAAACTTCAATGGCCATTAATGCCATTGAAAGCTTGGCTCGAGTTAGGAGGAGGGGGATGAATCAGTCCCTTGGTGGCCAGGAAACGGCTGGAAACTTCTCCCCTTCCCCAGGGGAGTTGAATCCAGCCATTAAGAGTGGCCTTTGGCCTCCCTTGGCCGGGTTTGACTTGCCCCTTCATTCCCTCTTTTTCTCTCTCCTCCATTACCATGGAATGGAGCTCACTCTCTCTCTCCTAATCATCAAGTTGACTTGGTCAACCTTGGGGTCTATTGGCAGCCCTCATATACACCTAATATTCCTAATGAACTTATATGAGGAGGCTTGAGCTTGTGCTAGCTCATTTGGGCTAGGTTGACTCAAAGTATGCTTGGGTTGACTTTTGTCCTTTTGACCTTTTGGGTTCCCCCTAATGGGTCCCTGGTGACTCATTAGCCTCCCCTAAGGTCTATGTAGGGTTGGGTAGGGTTGAATTTGCACCTTGGAGGTTACTTAACCCTTAGTAAGGGCACTTTGACCACTTTGGGGCTAGAGTTGACTTGGGCAAACATGGCCTTTAGGACTGAACCCAATGTGTCCTTGGTAACCCATTGACACCATTTTAGGTCTAGGAAGACCTGGGCAAGGTTGGTTGGGCAAATTAAAGGCCAACTGCCCTTAGTTAGGGCACCTTGCCCAATTTATGCCTATGGTGGTCCTAGGTCAAATTAGCCACTTTGGGTTGACTCTAAAAGACCCTTAAGGCTCTAGTGGACCCTTTAATAGGTTAGTGATGTTGTGGTGGGGTCATGGAGTCATGGTGAAGCCCTAAGGTCAATCCCTAGGTTTGGTGATGAGGTTGTGCCATAGGCAGACCAAGGTGATTCATACCTTGGCCCTTGATCACTTGGCCCTTTTTAGCTTCCTAGGGTTTTATCATGACCTACTCATGACCAAAACCACTATTAGGGGTCTAGTTGGAAATGTGATGTTACAAATCCCATTAAACAAAACAAAAATTTCGTCCCCGAAATCAAGGTTAAGCCTACGGGAATTTCTATCGAAGAAAAAGAAACTTGTAACATCCCATAAGAAGTGAAAGATTACATATCGATGCCATGTTTGCTAAGAGAGGTTTAAAGGGAAACCTAAATCTATGACTAATTCGCACAATTGGCAAAGCCAAGACCCCAATAAACAAAAGATTAGCCTCTACTCTTCCTAGGGCAATCCTACTAGTTTAAAACAGGAAGGTAAATTGAACATCCTGAGAGGTTGTGAGGTATACTTGACTGAACAGCTCTAGATACTTTTGTCGCATCAGGTCCTGCGGTTCCAAGGTATGCTCCTCCTGGCCATGGTTCCTCCACAGAACTTTGACTAACGAATCCTTCTTGCGATGCAAGATCCGTACTCCTCTGTCCTCGATCCGAACCGGCTCCAAGTGAACTGACCGGTCTGAAGCTACCGGTCCATCTGAGGTCAAAATCTGCTGCTCCGGGCATAGTAGAGCACTCCTAAGTGAAGAAATATAGAACACATCATGTAAACCTTCCAGTTCTGGTGGCAACTCAATCCTGTAAGCTATGGACCCGATCCACTCCACGATCCTGTAAGGGCCCATATACCTAGGGCTGAGCTTCATCTTCCGACCACGCACCCGTGAAACTCCGTACATATGCTGAATCTTCAAGAAAACCCTGTCTCCCACCTAAAACTCTACCTGACGGTGTCAGGCATCGTAATACATAGCATGTCAGCTCTGCGCTTCCAACATTCTGTCCCGTATCAGTCTCACCTGAGCCTCGGTGTCTTCGAAAAAAATCCGATCCTAAGACCTTCGGATCCGCATCCTAAATCCATAAAAGCGGAGTCCTACACCTCCTTCCGTACAAGGCTTCATAAGGAGTCATCCCTATGCTGTACTGGTAGCTGTTGTTATAGGAGAACTCAACCAGTGGTAAAAGCTTCTCCAAAGGTTCGTTTCGATATAAAATTCATATCCTTAGGAGGTCCTCCAATGTATGGATGGTGCATTCTGTCTGCCCATCCATCTAGGGATGAAATGTTGTGTTGAAGGTTAGCCGCATGCCTAAGTAAGTCTGCACGGATCTCCACTCCCTGGATGTGAACCGACCATCCTGATCCGACACGATCGTCTTGGGAACCTCGTGGTAACGAATAAACTGCTCTACGAATCTCCGCACTAGTACCCAAACCGATTCATCTTTTCTGATCGGAATGAATCTGGCCACCTTCGTCAGTCGATCGATGAGGACCCAAATCAAATCGTTTCCAGTCCGTGATCGGGGGAGGCCATGAATGAAGTCCATCATGATGTCCTCAAATTTCCAATCCAGCATAGGAAGTTGTTGTAGCAATCCTGCGGGGTTTCTGCACTCCGCCTTCACCAGCTGGCATGCCTCGCAATTAGTCACGAAGTATGTAATGTCCTTCTTCATCCCCGGCCAGAACATCGTCTTTTTCAGGTCAGCCGTCATCTTAGTGATCCCGGGGTGTATAGAATATCTGCTATAATGTGCTTTTGTCATGATGTCCTCCCAATCTGACCTCCTGCGGGTATATAGACCTTGCCTCTGCAATATAGCAATCCATCTCTTAGTGAATAATCTCCCGCCGAACCCTCCTCTAAGGTTTAGAATATTGGCTCTGCCCATGCATCTGTCTTCTGTCCATCCCAGATGCGGTCCCGAATATCATCTATGGAAACCATCGATGTTAGATACTCCATATACAGCCCTGGATCATTCGGACACTAGGAATATCTGCATATCTCTGAAAGACTAGACTAGCTCCATGGACATCAGTTGTGGTCCCTTCCCTGAGGTATCTCCTCTCCGGCTCAGAGCATCTGCCACCACGTTCGCCTTCATGGGATGGTAGTGCATGGTGTACTCGTAATCCGACAGGAACTCCACCCAATGTCTCTGTCTGATGTTGAGTTCCTTCTGTGTGTCCATGTATTTCAAATTCTTGTGATCTTAAAAGATGTCACAGTGAACCCCGTAGAGGTAGTGTCGCCAAATCTTCAGAGCAAAGATCACAGCACCCATCTCTAGATCATGCACCAGATTGTTCTTCTCACGTATCTTCAGCTGTCGGGAAGCGTAGGGTATTACATGCCTGTTCTGCATCAGAACGGCACCCATCCCCTTATGGGAGGCGTCTATGTACTCCTGGAATCCCTCCCTTCCCGACGGAAGAGCGAGAATGGGAGCCGAAGTAAGCCGACCTTTCAACTCCACAAAGGCCGCCTCGCACTATGGCGTCCAAACAAAAGTGGATTCTTTCTTCGTCAGGGATGTAAGAGGGAGTGCAATCAAGTAAAATCCTTCGACGAACTTCCGGTAATATCTGGCAAGTCCCAGGAAGCTCTGTACATCCGTGGCTGTCTTCGACGGTGGCCAATCCTGAACTGCCCAAATCTTGGCCGGGTCTACTGCCACCCTAGCACCACTGATAATATGACCTAAGAAGGCCACCTCCTTTAGCCAAAACTGGCATTTGCTGAACTTCACATACAGCTGGTGCTCCCGTAGCCTCTATAGAGTCAAAGTCAGGTGTCGTGTATGCTCCTCCTCCGTCCTTGAGTGGATGAGGATTTCGTCAATAAATATGATGATGAATACATCCAAATACTCCTCGAATACCCTGTTCATGAGGCTTGTAAATGCTGACGGTGCATTTGTGAGCCCGAAGGGCATCACTGTAAATTCAAACAGTTCGTACCTACTACTGAAGGCGATCTTTAGAATGTCCTCCTTTCGAATCCGTAGCTTGTAATAACCTGAACCTCAAGTCAAATTTTGAGAAGAAATGCGCTCCTTCAAGTTTATTGAATAACTCGTCAATCCGTGGCAGCGGGTATGTATTCCGAACCGTCAGTCTGTTAAGAGCTCGATAATCAATACACAAGCGGAGACTTTCGTCCTTCTTCTTGACGAATAGCACCGGGGCTCCCCACGATGAAGAGCTTAGCCGGACAAACCCTGCCTCTACTAGTTCCTGCAACTGACTTCGGAACTCTATCAACTCTTTCGGGGCCATCCAGTAAGGGGCCCTAGGTGCCGGCTTGGCCCCCGACACAAGCTGTATTTGGAAGTTCTTCTCTCAGTGCAGAGATAGTCCTGGAAGTTTCTCTGGGAAGACGTCAACAAAATCTCGCACCACCGGGATGTCTGTCACAGACTCTTTGACCTCCGCCATCTCAAATAGAATCTGATAAACCTCCGCTCCCTGCAGGTGGGCCTTAACGACCAGTACTGAAGATAAGAGTATACGAGAGGCAGGTCTTATACCTTTGATGATAATGAAAGAGTCCCCGTGCCTCACGGTGATCCTCTTTGCTTGGCAATCAATCTGGGCCAGGTTCCAGTGCATCCATACCATGCCCAGGATCAAGTCGTAGTTCGTCAACTTCAAAAGCATCATTAGAGCCTCGAACGCCTTTCAACCAATTTCTACCTCTATATTGCAGTGGTCCGAGGTAAGGAGTTCAGATCCATCGGGTAGTCGCACCCTCATCTCTGAGCCCATTAATCTTTCCATGCCTTCCAATCCTTCTACAAATGTCTCCGACACAAAGGAGTGAGTAGACCCAGTATCGAAAAGCGTGCGGGAAGGCTTGCCACTGATGAAGACTATACCTGGGGCGATTAAATGTCTTAGGATTCTATAACGAGTTTTATTTCCTATTTATTCTATCTAGTGCAGTTCTACAAGTTTGACAACTGAGAAAGGGAATATTATTTAAACAATTAAACATCTTGGCATACCTGCTATGACCTGCTCTGGATTCTGAGGGTGCGCTAGGTCCAAAGCATACACATGCTCCCTTTCTTGTCTACGATCCCCACCCTGGTATCCACGTCCTCGACCATGACCTCGGCCTCCAAAATACTGTGTTGGCAGGGCAGGCAGTGGTGCTGGCGGCAGTGCCCCCCCTCATGGGGCAATTTCTGAGGATATGCCCAACCTGATGGCAGTTGAAGCACTCCAGTAGGGGAAATACCATACCCCCGGGTCTCGGTGCCTCCCGCATTTGAAGAGTTTGAGGAGCCACTACCACCGGCTCCCTCGGCTCTTGTCTCACCCCCTGATGAGGTTGTTCCTCATCTCTTCTTTCCACTATCCCATCAGTGATGCGGCCACACCGCTGATAATTTCTGGATCCCCAGCACTGGTCCTTCATTGGCCTCTTCCGACCCCGAGTCGTATGCTAGTCAGACTCAATACTCTTGGCCATCTCTAACATCCGAGGTATTGGCCAATCAGATACGAATAGAAAGGCCTCCCTCAACTCCTCCCGCAGACCCTTGTAGAAACTTTTGGTATATCCTGCCTCGTCTAACTGATAGGAGTCCGCAAACCGGGCTCGGTGGTTGAACTCCCGGTGGTACTCTACCACTGTCTTATTGCCCTGCTTCAACTACAGGAACTTGTCCTCCAGTTCATCCCTAGCCGACTGTGGAACAAAATTCTCCAGTAACGCGGCCCTTGACCCCTCCCAAGTAATCTCTGCAACCTCCATATCCGCAAAAGTCATATCCAGCGATGTCTTCCACCATCTCTTGGCATGAGACTCCAAGCAATAGACATAACCAATGGCACCCTCTCCTCCTGAGGGCACCAAATCTCGGTCAAAATCTCGTACATAATGTCCAGCCATTCTTTCCTTCCGAACAGCTGACTCTGTCCCTAAGTAGGATGGTGGAGAGAGTCCTTGGAAGATGCTCAGCCAATTGGCCCAAAAGTTTGGCTACAGAAACGGAACCTGCTATGCCCTGAAAGCCTCAAGAATGGTTGTCAGAGTCAGCCCCATCTCTAATTATAGGAATGGAGTGGGGACCGAGGGAGGTGGTGCAACATTCGGAGTCTGCTGGACTCCACCCTGTAGTGTAGGCTGTGTTGGAGGCTGCATAACAAAATATAATAAGCAACCACCCTAAACCTATAAAAGGGGTAGACAATTACAGGTGATCACCAAAATGGGCACACCATGCTTCCGCTGCTTAGTTTGTCCTCAAACTAAACCTACGTAGGGGTGACCCAGGGATTTGTGGTCTAGTACTTTTCCCGATCGAGGTTTCCTCTGATACCACTTGTAAGACACCATTTTTTTGCTTTTTAAACACCGGGGTCTTAGGCCCAGAACTGCCACTTTGCGGTGACACCTTCACGCCCTGAAGGGTCATCACCGCCAAACGCCGATTCTGCCGGCCGATTCGATCACAGAAAAGGAACCATAGTAGAGTAAACACATGTGAGGTAAAAACTCTAACCAAAAGTCCACAATAAAATCACATCAGAGTAATAATATCTCCACGAAGGGAGAGTCCACAAAATATAAATGTACTGAAAATAAGGGCTTAGGCCCAATACATCAAATCCTGACTACATAGTCACTCAAGGGGAAGCAAAATAAAACACAACTAAGGTCAGGGACTCACAGTCCCAGCTGTCTGAACTCCTTGAGCTAGACTGCCCTATTTCCAAACGGGCTGACCTCCGGGGCTGCTCCACCATGCTAGGCTCCGCGATCCCCTAAATGATGTGGTCCGAAAACCGTTAGTCTATAAGACTAATTC
Source organism: Platanthera zijinensis (assembly GCA_039513925.1). NCBI lineage: Eukaryota > Viridiplantae > Streptophyta > Magnoliopsida > Asparagales > Orchidaceae > Platanthera > Platanthera zijinensis. The sequence goes on along the minus strand of CM077081.1, from coordinate 144,255,936 downwards.
CTATCATCCCCCACCCCTTACCCAATGGCCCCTAGGCACCGAGCGGATAAAAAGAAAGGGGAGGACTTGAAGGTGGAGAGTAATAAAGAAAAAGATGACAGCAGACCTATACTAGCAATTTTATAGTAAATGAGGAAGTAAAGTAAAGTATGAAAAGTAACGTTAACTTATGTACGGAAACGCATAAGCCAGGGGTCTTCTGAAGGGCTCCCATCGTATAAAGAGTCTCATACCAATATAAACATCAGGGTGTCGGTTATTAACAGCAATATATATATATATATAAAGAATTTGACCTTAATTTATAAACTTGCCCACACAAGCTTATAGACCAAGGGGTCGTTTTGCAAGTCCTATTGTGTAAGCGTCCCATACCACTTATACAATAGGTGACAGGGGTTATATGCAATGATTATGCTATAATATGCTAGTGGGTTATGATGCGATCATGCAAGTGCAACTCACCCACCCGACTCTATGTACACAGACCTTTAGTTCCCCATTTTTGGATCCGAACCTCCCAGGATACCTCTGTAGTCTCAAAAGGAAGCGGTGGGTTGGGCCTCGCCCACCTCTAAACCAGTAAAGCACTACCGGTCAGATCTATCGTATGCCTCAACGCTTGATACATGAAGCAGACTCCTACGTACTATTGCTGGTTGGCGCACCGAACTTCTGTTGGCGAAGTGTTAACCTTACTTGCCGAGCCAATTAATTAGCGTCAGTGCATCGACCACTAACACCGAGGGCCCACCACCTTATAACTTGTGCACATAGAATATTAATACGTTCCCACCGAGCCAAAGCTCCCCATACTATCTCGTCCATTCCAAATATCAACCAGGCCTCCAGGCCCACCGGGCTATCCCGCCCGTTTCTACAACCACCGAGCCTACCGCTCGAATATCCTTGTCAAACTAGCTTCCCGAGACACCGGGGTGTGTTAAAGTGAACCCCTAATTATTCTAATTACTCTTTAAGAATTATCACTCCTATAGTTTACGTTAGCCCAGGATTGCCCCCGGTATACCCCGTGAAGGGCTCTCAAAGGGATATAGGAACTATGATGGTACCTGAAGCCCATCCTTCCAGTTCCCAAGGCACTTATTATTATTGGTTGATTCCCTTACCCATTCCCGTTTCATATTACGCTAGATCTATCCTAGCGTGATTTTTACCTTCCCACTCCACGAGATAAGACGATCTTTCGTCGATCCTGAGCACCACCTTACACTAGCCAACCTCACACTCTACTAATCCTATCTTCCAATGATGAACTCCTTTATTTACCCATACCCGCAAACTTCTAAGGATCCAACTATTCAAATTCACTACCCACTCTAGTTCAGTTTTCGCAGTTACTATATGCAGACCACCCTATACTACGTGAGAAGTATAAAGAAGGTACTCCGGATTGTCTTCCAATTCTCCTTATAAAATTTACCGGAGTTCTATCATAACAAGTTTAGTCTAAAATTAGAAATTCATAATTTTTCTAATTAATTTGATATTTATTGAATTTTCCCAAATGTTTGGCCATGGGCAATTTTGAACATGAACTATATGATCTACTCAAGTAATGGCCACTCAAAAATTTTTATTACTAAATAACAGAGATATATTACTCGATGCTAATTTCCATAATTTTTCAGAAAATATCTGACCTCTAATTTAATTTATCAAAAATAATTCCCTTAATCATATGTAAAGGAGGAGTACCATAATTATTCATCAGAAAAATATATAAAAATAACAAAATCTTAATATGGTGCAGAAAGGTTCATTGTGCAAAAATCAAAATTTTACAGGCTTGCTAGACACAAAAATAAATTTAATTATTTTTTCATGGGAAACAATACTTAATGAAGCGACCATTAGAAATAATCTTCCAAAAATCCCATAAAAATTCACAAAGCTTTAAAACCTAATAATAATTCCTCTGGCTAAAGTTTATCAATTTCCTATAAGTAGTTACTTCCTAATAAATTTTTAAGTAAATAATACAATTTACTAAATTTATAATGAAGTATCCAAAATAATAATCCTAAATTCGTAATAAAATCCCCAGAGCTTGTACTAACTTTAAACAAAACTCTACCCAAATCTCATCATTGTTCAATGAGTTTTAGTTACATTTCTATCACTATAAGGTTTGTGCCCAAAACTAGGGTTAGTGTTTTGAGGGACCTATTCACCTTCGAATCTATTTTGGATTTCTTCCAGAGGATTCCACCGACCCTAGAATTCTCTCTCCCAAGTTTCAAATCCTTTCAAGGTCAACTGACCCCTTGCCCTTCACAACCCTAAAAAGTCCTCCCTTATGGTTTGAGTTTGGATCCAATGGTAAAACAACCCTAAACCACTCCATATTCCCTTAGACGGTGACAATGGTCTTACCAAGTCAGTGGTAAAAATCTCAACCCTTGTTGAGATGATTTACCCAACCAAAGCCCAAGTACACTCTTTATTTAAGAATCCTTCACTAAGGGAGAGTTAGGGTTAGGTCATTACCTATCCAAAACACCTCCAAATGAGGTGAATTTTTATACAAACCCATATCATTATGCCAGGGACCTCTTAACAAAATTTAGGAGAGTTTGGAGGTCATTAGACAACTTAATTAAAATACCCTAGTATTATTCAATAATAACAAAAAACATAGGACAAAGTTAACCCAAAATTTCCCATGTTTGGACTGGCCTTAGGTATGTCTATGGTTGACCCCCTGCCCAAATTTCAAGGTCCTTTGGACAAGGGATAAAGTGTGGGCACCCTTTGAATCTCAGGATAGCCCTAGGTATAAGTCCCACCAAAATGGGTGCCCTGGTCCAACCAGAGGTCCAAATTAGATCTAAAAATTTTTGGATAAAATTAGACCCAAAGGGCTACAAAGTTCATGTTAATGACTTTCTCACCAGAGGGGCCTAAGTATTTTTCAAAATTAAAACCATCTATTGCAAATAGTGCGACAGAAATAAATTAAAATAAAAATGAATTATTAATCCGGCGCACGAATCGTGGCGCAAATCCAAGGGCTGCCGAGTCCTCTTCCTCCTCCAGCCAATGGGGTTGATGGCTTGCTCCTGGGCTGACTTCAAACAACCGCTTCCAGCCATCCAGTAACTTCCCCGCCTGGCCACCGCCACCACAACCTTCGTGGAGGTGGTGGCTACCTGCAGCCGGCGGTGTGGCTGCCAGTGATGACTATTCCGGCGATCCCACCAAGATGATTTTTGGCCCAAAACCATGAAAACCAGAGAATTGTTCGGGCTAAATTGAGCCTGAACATTGAACCTAAACATCCCTATGATCTACCATGAAGTAAGGAGAGGAGGAGGACCTTGCTAGCGGCCTGAAGGCGCGTCGATCGTCGGGAAACCATTTATGATGGTGGCGCCGCTTGACTTATGCAACAGTATAGTGGGAGGGCTCGAAAAATTCAAGTAAAGGCTGGGAAACGTTCCTCGTGGGCCACTGGTGGTGTTTAAAGGCTTGGTTGAGTAGGGGAGAGGCCAAAACATCAATGGCCATTAATTCCATTGAAAGATTATCTCGGGTTAGGAGGAGGGGACTGAACCAGCCCCTTGGTGGTCGAGAAATGGCTGGAAACTTCTCCCCTTCCCCTGGGGAGTTGAATCCAGCCATTAAGAGTGGCTTTTGGCCTCCCGTGGCCTGGTTTGACTTGCCCCTTCATTCCCTCTTTTTATCTCTCCTCCATTACCATGGAATGGAACTCACTCTCTCTCTCCTAATCATCAAGTTTACTTGTTGAACCTTGGGGTCTATTGGTAGCCCTCATATACACCTAATATTCCTAATGAAGCTATATGAGGAGGCTTGTACTTATGCTAGCTCATTTGGGCTAGGTTGACCCAAAGTAGGCTTGGGTTGACTTTGGTCCTATTGACCTTTTGTGTTGCCGCTAATGGGTCCCTGGTGACTCATTTGACCTCCCCTAAGGTCTATATAGGGTTGGGTAGGGTTGAATTGGCACTTTGGAGGTCACTTGACCCTTAGTAAGGGCACTTTGACCAATTTGGGGCTAGAGTTGACTTGGGTCAACTTGGCCTCTATGACTGAACCCAATGTGTCTTTTGTGACCCATTGACACCATTTTAGGTCGAGGAAGACCTGGGCAAGGTTTATTGGGCACATTAGAGGCCAACTACCTTTAGTTAAGGCACCTTGCCCAATTTAGGCCTATGGTGGTCCTAGGTCAAATTGGCCACTTTGGGTTGACTCTAAAGGACCCTTAAGGCTCTAGTGGACCCTCTAATAGGTTAGTGATGTTGTGGTCGGGTCATGGAGTCATGGTGAAGCCCTAATGTGAATCCCTAGGTTTGGTGATGAGGTTGTGCCATAGGCAGACCAAGGTGATTCTCACCTTGTCCCTTGATCACTTGGCCCTTTTTAGCTTCCTAGGGGTTTGGCATGACCTATTCATGACCAAAACCACTCTTAGGGGTCTAGTTTGAAATGGGATGTTACAGCTATACTCGACGCCTCTTGTTATATGGCATTAAGTGAACTGCCTTCACTCAATGCATGTTGACTTTGCCGTATTTATGTCTTGCAAACTGCTAGGCTTTTACTGTCCATACTTTTCTCAGCGCTTTCTGGAATCTTGCTTTGAGTGAACTATCTTCACCAAATGCCTATGGAATTAAAGAATTTTCAGTCTTTCCAGCATCCTTCCTTGGCATCTGGCGTTGAGTGAACTATCTTCAACTCAATGCTTGTGTACTTAGATAGATTTCTGTCTCTCCACCTTTCTATCTTGTGACCACCTATAACAAACACTTAGACAACCTTAAAAGATATTACTTCAAGGTTAGCAAGTCACCTAGAGGGGGGGGGGGGTGGTGAATTGGTCTTTTAAACTTTCTTCGATCTTTATGTTGTTTATAAATTTGTTGATCTAGAGCTTGTCCTAATTACCTGCAATACAAGAAAGAAACAAGGAACATAGCAAGCACACAAATATTTATTGTGGTTCCTCAATTGGGTACATCTACTTTCCCTCCCACCAATCAAACTGAATTTGTTGGACTAGGCACAAACTCCACCAGTATGCTCCTCAAATCTTACAGCTCAGGCCCTCAGCCTTACACATAGATTCTTTTCAGAATCCAAACTCAGAACAACAAGGGTTCCTACCTCAGAGCCCTGCAATGCTATTACAGCTCAGTGATCCACTGCCCAACCTACCTCAGCCTTATTTCTAAGGCCTTCTGCTCAGGCTTATCAGCCCTACAACTTCAGGCACACAACCCTACTCTCAAAGTGCTGCAACACTCCTACAACTCAGTACCTATCCAGGTACTTACCTCAATGCCCTTCCAGTAACCTACAGCTCAGCCTCCTCTAAGGCCAACAACTCGGTGATACACTTATCACCTATAACTCAATGACTCACCAGTCACCTACCATATGCACTAAGCCCACACTCAGGTTGGGAGGATAGCCCTACCTACGATCAATACTTGGATCCTACCTCAGAGAGCATCACTCTCCTACCTCAGGTACTTAAGCCTTATAGCTCAAATCCACACTTGGATCCTACCTCAGTACCCTAGTAGGGCACCTACCTCAGTGACTAATTAGTCTTCTACCACTCAGGCACAAAGTGCCCTACACTCAGATTAAGATAAACAGAATCCTACAATAAATTAATCAGGAATATTGAAATGCTGACTTAGAGATAATTCTCTGAGTCTACCTTGCTGGACTGAGCAGATATCAGTCCAGCCTTCTTACTGTAGAAGGAATTAGCCTTCTTCTACAACTAACACTTTTCTGGTGCACTAATGAACAACAATCTGCTGTTGAAGGCTGTCGGCCCTTCACACAGCTATCACTTCTTACTAATTGGATGAATCAGCCATCATGTTTTTCAAAGAACAATCTTGCTAAACTGGATGAAGCTTCAGCGATCTTTGCCCTCTGGCTTTCACTGCTGGACTTTTCTTTCAAGCTTGTCAAAGAAGCTGAAGACCAACTGCCTCTCTTTTATTTTCTGCTTTCGTTCTCATTTTTCATTAACCCTAATCTTCTTTTATTCTCTTCCTTTTATATCTGTTGATTTGAATCAACGACACAGTTTGAATGTGGGCCCTGTCAAGTATGGTGAGCGCCACCTCCCTCAGAAGAAGACAAACAGTAGCTTCTGGCGCTACTGTAGCTTTCTGACAACGGCATGAAGTACATGGACTGGGCTCGACGATCGTCGATCTGAGATCGACGAACTCTGTACTGAGCTCGTCGAACTTCAAAATCTCCAACTTTACATTTAGCTCGACGAAATATGAGATCTACTCGATGAACTATGAATCTTCAAACTTTAACTCGAGCTCAACGAAAAGTGAGCTTAGTTCGATGAACTCTGAATCTTCAACCTTTAACTTGAGCTCGATGATCATTGAGCTGAGCTCGACGAACTTTGAATCTTCAACCTTTAATTTGATCCTGACGACCTATGAGCTGAGCTCGACGAACTCAGTATTTGGTTCGGCGATTACTGAATTGAGCTTCTTCTTTAGAAGCGTTAAGTGAGCCTGCCTCACTCAATGATAATGGAATTAGAGAAATTCTACATCTTAGTCTCAGCGATTTCTTCTCAACTATCTCAGCGGTTTCTTCTTCACAATTGAGACTGTATTCTATCTCAGATGTTATTTCTTCACAGCCGAGACTGTCTTCTATCTCAGCAGTTTAGCTGAGACCAACACTTCTCTCAATGATATGTGTTGAGCTTCTCAGCTATCTCAGCGGTTATGCTGAGACATTCTTCTTAGTTGTCTCAGTTTTCTCAGCGGTTATGCCTTAGTCAAATTATCTAACTTTCATCTTCCTCTTCCTGTTCACCTGTCCAATCAAGCACAACCTGCATGTAAGAACTCAATAATACATCAAATACATTATACCCCTTAGAATGATTGGTGATGCCTCTTCAAATCCTAAGAAACATTATAGGGCACAATTCCCAACAATCTCCCCCTATTTAAAGAAGGCAGAACACCCATCCTTGCTAAGGTTCATCAACACAAAAAATATCATGATAGGCCTTATGAACCATTATCATGACAACTAGCCATCCCAGTATAAGAAAAACTCCCCCTAGATGAGATGGCTCAACACTATGATTGAATAACCAATGGTACTAGTGAATTGTCAATCATTAACAAGGTAAATATTATGATTAAGATATACCCAATCATTAACTTAGCCAAGCAATAGTAGTAAACTTGTGATTACAAGATATCTATGAAAGAACAACATATTAATTTTTCACAGATACATAAATGAGAGTTGCATTACACATTTATGACATCAATATAGTCATGGCCAATTCATAGTAATTTTATTGATAAAGATTTGGCATTGTTACACTTTTGATATTCATTACAAGACATTTATTACATGTTTTAAAGCATCCTAAGTCTTACAGTCCCATCTCAGCTCTTCTTTGATGAACTTGAAGCAGCATCCTTGGTGACAGCTGTCTTCTTCAAGTTTTCAGCTTTGTTCCCCTGCCTCTTGAAGTAAAGGAAAGGTTTTGGAATATATCTGGAAGGCTTTTTCTTAGGATTGCGATTCCTTACAAGATTTTCTTTGACTACTTTTTCCCTTAGAGAATTTCTTTCCAAATGTTTTATCCATTCCTCAGAAGGATATACACTATCAATATTCTTTAGAATTTGTCCATTGCTTACCCAAGCATTTATAATGATGGATTCAGAGGCATCACTTAGCTGTTCATAATCTGCATCATTTCTGTTCTCAGCTCTCCTCTTTTCCATGAACTCTTCAACCATTTGAGTTCTTTCCCTCTTTCTTATGACAGCAAGTTGTGCATCCTTTGCAACTCTAGAAATGTGTTGGGATGTCTAGGTCCTCTGGCCTCTTTCTATCCAGGAGGGGTAGGTGTAGTTCCACCCTGGTGCCTTAAATTCCATTGAAGGCTTGTTCTTCAATGAGTGCTACTATCTTAGCATGGCTGCTCTCGCCCTTTCTACCTTCTTCACAGATGGTATTTTGCAGTATGGTGGTGTTGGCTTCATTTTTGCTTGATATGGATTGGAATATTCTCTCATTGTCAGCAAGCAGCTCATTTTTAAGAAGTAGTGCCTCCTTCATAAAGTTGAAAGCAACATTGGTAACATGCTATTTACATGATCTGCTGTACCCTTGATCACCTCATCAGTTGTACTCACATAATTCTTGACATATCCCATGTCAGCTGCAGAGAGTTTTTGGCTTGTGTCTAAGGATTTCATGATGGTGGTCAGTTTGATGCCAGCAGTTCCAGCCATATCAAACCAGGTGGTGACCTGTTGATTTAGGTGAGAGATTTCTTCTTTGTTTTTCATGACCTTGATTAAAAATTCATCTCTCAGTTTGGCAATAGATTGGTCAACATACCCCTTGAAGGTTATGGTCTGGGCATCCAAAAGTTCTTTGATATTATTTAGGAGTAACTCATTTTAGATTTGAGTGGTGGTTGGTTAGCTTACTAGAGGAGGGACATTTTCCTTACCAGGGGCCTGTGAAGACTCCCCCTTAACTACAACACCTATAAAAGGAAACAATTCCTTACCTAAAGTTATTTTAACACTGTTAAATATAAGGGTATTGGTAGTACCTGTAGTGGTTGCAGACTCAACCACTCTATTGACCACTTGATCCAAGGTTGTTAGATCCATCTGATCATGCTCCCCCTCAGACTGTGCATTCTTTTCTACCGCAGCTACATCATCAATATCAGTCATGTTTGCATAATCTCCTGCAACAATTACTTCTTCATTAGCATTCTTTGAAACTTGTCCTGACTTAGGACTTTCATGGATTTTATCAACATGCATGTCACTAACTTGGAGTTGGATGTTTGCAGAGGTTTGACTAAGTTATAAGTCAACTTATAGACCAACATTAGCTTGAGAGGAGGTTCCAAGTTATAGTTTAGAGCTCGCAGTTCTTTCATCCTCAGCAGGTTTCTTCCTTGTGTCCTTTAGAGGAGTTCTTTATTGCTGAAGGTTGGATCATTAGTAGGACCCTAGTGAATCTATCTAGAGTTTTAATGTACATTCTTTTTATGTAGTGAATCTTCACTCCTTGCTCCTACTTGAATGTATCTGGGTAGGTATTTACTAGGTATATGGAAAGAATTCTGCCCATGCTTGGAGTGTATAGGCAGTCTACTATTCTCTGGTAGATGATTGATGACAAGGACGTCTGCTTACTGAAGATAATCATGGCCATGACATCAAACATTGACCTGGAGATTGTGTCATGTGATCCAGGTTTGCAGATGAGGGATTTCCCTACTATATCTACCAACAGTTTGCCTCTCTGATTGAAGAATTTCCTCTTAAGAGATCCGGATTTGGCCTCACTGTATTCACACCACTTGAGAGAATTGTCTCTATCCATGATGGTGGGTTCTTCTTACTCTCTAGGGTTGACGGAGGATAGATGAAGGGCTTTGCCTAGTCGCCTTGGATTTATCTTAATCTTGATGTTCTCAATCCTAGATTTTAGTGAGTTTTGAGAGGACGACACCTTGACGTTGGAGAAGAATTCCACATCCTCTTCTCTAAGAATGGTTGAGGGTTAAGAAAGGGCGTACTCCAAACCAACGGTCTCAATCATCCTCAACACTTCCTTAATCTCTGGCGAGGCATGACTGAATCCATTCCCCACAATTTCATAGCCCTCCTAAAGCTCCTTAGAGATCTTTGGCTCCATTGAGTCGGTGTGGCAAGACGCTGATAAGGTTTTAGTCTCGACGGCTAAGGTTTAGGCTTTTGAGAGCGATGTGGCTTTTCGTTTCTTATCCCCTTTATATATGTAATGGAAAAGTTTAATTACCTTTTTCATTTGACTAGCCAATTAAACATTTTTAGGTTTTATGGCTTGCTCTATGTTTTTTGTTATGATACAAGGCATATAGTACCTGATTAATTTGTAGCTTCTCTCACTGTCTGGATATTCAATCTATTTGTAACACCGTTATACAGATATTATATCAATTCTAAGTATGATGGAGACCTAATTGCTAGTAAGTCAATTTTATAGGCAACCTTATAATTCACTGATTTATATGTTATTTGGGCTTGAGAGAAAAGGCTACATAAGTTAACAATGTAGATAATTATGAAGAATAATTGAATAATTGTTATATAACTGGTGTGCTTGATTAGTTTTATCCTAAGCACATCTAACTTAATTCATGAATATGCAAACCTAGTCTCTTAACAAGAGAGAGAGAGAGAGAGAGTTACCTTGAGGCTTACTACCTCTAGCTTTTGAGGATCACGCACTTAATAACTTCAGTCTTTGTTTATTGCTTTATATGGAGCATGTTCCTTGAGCAATCATCCTGCCCCAGACATTTGCCTGGAACATCCATTGTCTATGTACCAAGTCTTATTTAGACAGGTACTTGGACTATCCTGCAATACAAAATTCATTACCCTTAGGAACCCAACAATAGTTGGGGTCCTAGGTTCTTGTTAGGATTAAAAAACTTTTGCCTAACTCCCTGCCTGGACTGTGCACCTTTCTGTCCATTAGCCACATTAGGGTTATGCCAACAATCAATCGTAAAGTGGCCCACCTTCCCACGACACCAACATTTATGAATGTTGTATCTTCTCTTCAGGAAAACACAAAATTGATGTACATGAGAGATGTGAGCAACTCCAGATTTTGCTGGAAAAGCATTGCAAGATGTTGCTTCCTTCTTCCTGATTGAAGGTGTAGAGGAACTAAATACAGCTGGTCCTGGATTGGCCAATTGTATTTTTGGAGCCTGTCATCTAGTGGTCTCTCTCATCTCTTTAGATATAGGATATTTGAATCCAAATCTAAAGAGCTTATCCTGAGCTTTATGGCTAGAGTGTACAGAAACATTCCTTCTAAGATCATGTGTCTTTACCCCACTAGTAGAGCACACATTTGATTGATCCTCATGGGGACGTGCAAACTTGACAGTTTTAGAATGTAAATTCAGCTTTTGAAACACTGTCCTCTTATCAGGGAATTCAGATTTGAAATGATGATTAATGTGATTAATACCTAGCTTCTCAGGGACTTGGTAAGTTGAAACTTTTTGCACCTGACACTGTGACTGACAAGGGTTAATCACAATCCCCAACTTCTCTGTGAACTTTTGTTACAGATATCTAATTTGCTTTTTCTTCTCTTCTAGAAGCTTGGTCTGACACTTAAGACTTTTCTTGAGTTAAGACACCTCATGAATCTTCTTATAAAACTCTATAGATTTATTGTTATAGAGAGTTTTATAAGGCTTCATGACTTCAATTTCCTTTGCTTGTCTTTTGGCAAGATTCCTGCTCTTCCTTAAAGCAAGTGGGAGTAGTCCATACTTGTCAATCAGTTGATTAACATCATTCTCAAAATATGAGCAATCTTCATCATATGATGAAGATGCATCAGTGTTTGGATTGTTTCATACTTAGAAGAAGATGAAAGAATGCAAAGGGGTTGTACCTTGATTGATTCTTAATCTGCCTGACTTCTTTCCTCTTCAATTATTGCCATCAGCCCCTGACATCCACAGTCATCTTCATCCTCCTCATTGTCATTATCAGAGTGTGACAGAGGGGCTCTAATCCCTATCCTGGAATCAGGATATTCCTCTTCTTCGTATGGATCTGCTGCAACAGATATCAAACCTATATAGGCTTCTTCCTCTTTATCTTCAGATTCTGAGAAGGAAGAATCTATCCAGCTTTTCTCCTTCTTTGCCACAAAGGACTTCTCCTTATTCCTATCCTTGTGATGATGGTGATGCTTCTTCTTCTAATCCTCTTCCTTTCTTTTGACTTGGCAGTCAGCAATGACATGCCCAGCCTTGTTGCAACAATAACAGATGACATTAGAGGATATCTATTTACTAATTTTAGGGACATACCTGTCATCCTTGAATGACTTCCTATGATAAGAGGATGAAGATGGCATGCTCCTCCAATCCATCTTCTTCATGAACTTCTGAAATTGCTTGGAGAAGGCAGCTAGATCTTTATCAGACATGTGGTTGTCTGATGAGCTCGACTTAGATATTTCTGAGCTTGATTCAGCTTCCCTCCTTGGTGCATATGGAGTCTTTCTTCTACTCCTTCTTGGGGCTTCTGCCTTGAATGCTACAAACTTGTCCTTGGACTTGGATTGGCTGCTCTTTTCCTCTTCTATTCTTGCAGCCAGTTGCATTTCATAGGATAGCTGTTTTCCAAAGAGAGTTGGTGGAGGAGTGTCTGCCAGCTTAACCATTTCCCTAATGGCATAAATCTTGGTGTCCCAATCTCTGGTGAGAGATCTAAGGAACTTGTCATTCAACTCATAGTTTTTGAAGACTCTACCATATGTTCTTAGTTCATTGACATTCTTGAAGAACCATTCAAAGTAGTCAGCCACCTTTTCAGATTTGCTTTTTCTAAAATCCTCATACTCTTGGTTGAGCATGGACTTCCTATCATCTCTGACTTCCTCAAAGCCTTCCATGTAGACTACAAGTGTGTCCAATATTTTTTAAAGGTCTTGCAGTGTACAATATTTTGGAAGGTTGAGTCATCAATGACACTGGCTAAAATATTTTGTGCCGTTTTTTCCATGGTGGACAGAATCACCTCATCTCTATCTTTCTTTGTGTATGCCTTAGGCACTCTCACAGTTGGATCAATGGTGGAAGCCATTGTGGTTACAAAAGAACCTTCCACTACTATTACATATATCTTAGGGTCAGATGCTTCATGAATAGTCTGACACTTGGCTTCCAGAGGCCAAATCCTTCCTTCCTATAGATTGGTAGTTTCATGGCCCCTAACTCATTATAGTTCATTCCTAACCCCACACTTATATCTTATAGCTAACCTTAGAGGTACACTCAGATTGTTAAATCCTTTTTGAGCAACCTCCCTCTCATACCACTTGAAAGTTATTACTTCAAGGTAAGCTAGTCACCTAGAGGGGGGGGGGGATGAATAGGTCTTTTAAACTTTCTTAGATCTTTATGTTGTTTATAAATTTGGTGATCTAGAGCTTTTCCTAATTACCTGTAATACAAGAATGAAATAATCAACACACCAAGCACACAAATATTTATAGTGGTTCCCAAATTTGGTACATCCACTTTCCCTCAAACCTATCAAACTGATTTGTTGGACTAGGCACAAACTCCACCAATATGCTTCTCAGAGCTTATACCTCAAGCCCTCAGCCTTACACACTGATTATTTTTGAAATCCAAACTCAGAAGCACAAATATTCCTACCTCAAAGACCTGGAGTGCTCCTACAACTCAGTGGTCCACTGCCCACCTACCTCAGCCTTATTTCTAAGGCCTACAGCTCAGGCTTCTCAGCCCTACAACTTCAGGCATACAACCCTACTCTAAGAGTACTGCAGAACTCTTACAACTAAGTCCCTATTGAGGTACTTACCTTAGTTCCCTTCTAGGCACCCACAACTCAGCCTCCTCCGAGGCCTATAACTCAGTGACACACTTGTCACCTGCAGCTCAGTGACTCACAAGTCACCTACCTCAGGCACTAAGCCCTACACTCAGGCTGGGAGGACAGCCCACTCCTACCTCAGAGAGCAGCACTCTCCTACATCAGGCACTTAAGCCCTACAACTCAGATCCACACTTGGATCCTACCTCAGTACCTCAGTAGGGTACCTGTAACGCCCCCGATTTTTCGACGAATTTATTTAAATGGGAAACATCATATTTTTGATGTCATGGCGTTACCTTTAACGTCAAGATGACGGCGTAATGCCATAAAGGCATTTTCGCGTCCATGCGGTCAAGTCGGCCGAATTCTTGTTGTAATGGGAAAATTTTGCATTTGGAATTTAAGTTGAGTAATTTTCGACTTACTCATCAAGTTTCGTCGCGATCCAAGCGATATTTGGGTCTCAGCATTTTTCTGAAGTTTTGTGGAATTTATGTTTGTCGTAAACTTTGAAAATTTATATCTCGAGAATGGCTCGTCTGATTTTGGTTTTGACTTAGTCGTTGCATTCGTAGCATCTGTGCTCGCCTACGGCGTAAGTTTCATTCAATTCGGCGCGTGTTTGGGCCTCCGTTTCGAACTCGCGTTTTCTTATTAAAATATGTATAAATATGATTATTTTAATATGAAAAGTACTATTCATTCGTATAGTTTGATCAAAAGGTATATTTGCAAAGAAATTGTCATTCTGCATTCCTTATACTCGACTGAGATTCCCTGCGTCTCGTGTAGGTACTGTTCATGCTAAGCTATACTCGAGTGCTGGTTCTTTTACTCGAGTGATTTTCTTTAGTACTCGAGTAAATTATTTCTTCTACTCGAGTAATCTTTCTGTTACTCGAGTATATCAATCCTATTACTCGAGTAATTCTTTCTTCTACTCGAGTAATCTTTCTGTTACTCGAGTATATCAATCCTGTTACTCGAGTAATTCATTCTTCTACTCGAGTAATCTTTCTGTTACTCGAGTATATCAATCCTGTTACTCGAGTAATTCTTTCTTCTACTCGTGTAATCTTTCTGTTACTCGAGTATATCAATCCTGTTACTCGAGTAATTCTTTCTTCTACTCGAGTAATCTTTCTGTTACTCGAGTATATCAATCCTGTTACTCGAGTAATTCTTTCTTCTACTCGAGTAATCTTTCTGTTACTCGAGTATATCAATTCTGTTACTCGAGTAATTCTTTTATCTACTCGAGTAGTCGTTTCTACCTCTCGAGTACCCGTAAGCTTGTTCTTGTGTAGTCTGTTGCAGTCAGCGTTTGGGCGCATTTTGGAGGGTCAAAACGGTGCCGTATGGAAAAATGGCTAACATAAAATTTGTTCGTCTCGACGAGATCTACAACTTTAATGTTGGGCACTTTTCGATTTGAAGCCATACTAGACCTCTAATTTTATTTTCCGCGAACTGCTCGTACTTAAACCATTTTTTTATTTTTAGACAAAATATTTTATAAGTACTTATATATATACTCTTATACTTATGTTATTAGAAAAGAATAAACACTTCATCTTCTCCGATTCTTTCTCCCGAACCAGAGCGGCGTGAGCGAGAGAGAGATTATTTCGTGAACCTTCCGGTGGCCACCGACGGAGCTCCGGTGCTCGAAATATTCAACCGAGCGTAGATCTGGAAAGCTCTCATCGAGAGCTACGCTATCGTGGTAAATTTTTCCCCTTTCTTTGAGTTTTATCGTTAGGGTTTTTCGGCCCTAACCCCCGTTTCGACCATTTTTTTCTAGATTTCAACTTCCTCCATCCTCTTTTGCCCCGATCTGTGACGTGGACTGATTTGGAGAACTTTTTCGGTAAAACCAAGGCAAGTGGTGGTTTCCCCTCATTTCTCCTTGTCCGATTTGATGGTAATGGTTCAGTTTTTATGTTCATTAAAATTTTCTTCACTTTGTTTGCCAAGTTATTGCTACGATTAACCTTTTTGGATGATCACTCGAGGTTGTAAGATTTTATCTTGCTGAACTTGATCTTGTCATGATATATTTAATCGTTCTTGATGTGTCTTATTAATGCCTTTAAATGCATTACCTATCGTTATTGATCGTATTAAAGTTTATCTAGGATTGTGAATTGTTCCTTAAGGTTGATCAACCATGTCTTGAAACTAGAAGTGTCTAGTAGAATCCGACGAGCCAAATCTCGAGATATATGTGACGGTTTCTTGTAGGTTTTCTTGATTGCGGGAGTTAGTGGACAAAATCACCACCGCAATGTTTGATGCCTTTATTAGTACTTTGTGGAATTCTACCCGTTTTTGGGCATCTGCGGTGTATGGTGGAGAGTTTGAGACTCCCTCGCAGTTAAGCGGATAAATTATTCGTGAGGAGTGTGTCCAGTTGAGTGAGCACCTCGCCCGTGTTTTTGGGTAGAGTCGACCACAAGTGCCTAATAAAGGTTTTGTATTTCTTCCTTATGATTTATTCGTGTTGTCACCTTATAGCCTCGTGCGTCTGGTGTACTCTGGTGACGAATCACGTAAGAGTTTTTTTTCCTTGATGATACCTTGTTTCTTTTTGTACTTTACTTTAATGGTTTTGGTCTTGGGTTGGTACACCTTTTGACCTTTATTTATTTTGGCTTATTTTTCTGCCACCATTTGTACCCTCTTGCAGAGGAGTTCTGTCTTTGGAATGCCTCAGGTTCGGAGCATTAGCAGGTAGCAGAGCCAGTTTTGGAGCCTTAGCAGCAGTAGTTTGGCTGTAGTTTTCCCCCTCGTCGTAGCGAGGTAGTTTGTTGTTTTAGTTTTCTTTGCCCAGTTTCAGACATATTCATACTGTGGGTTCGTGTAAGGTTGTTGATGCCCACAGGTTTGTTGACCTTTTTGGACACTTGCTAGCTATTGTGGTTTCCTTATGTTTGGTTTACATTACTTGCTCTCTGGGATGATTTATTGCTAGGATTGCATGTTAAATATTTTTAACCTATAAAACCCTACTATTAGTAAAGCATACTTGTCATCTCTTTCAAAACTAAGCCACTACTTTCTATTTAGCGTAAAGACTTTCTATACTTATTATAAATCTAGGGTTTGCATAGTATGAGTTGTTCCTCGGGGACATTTATACTCTTGTAGGATATTAGAGTCAATTTAAACAAGTATCTTCCGCAAGCGTATAACTTATATTTTAAATCGTGGACTAGATAATTCATTAAGCCGATGGATACGGCTACCGTCATAACTTAAACTGGATTTAATTTATAACAATTTATGTTTCCTTTTAAAATCGTAGAGTTTGGAGTCTTGCCTGAACGTCTGCAGTTATCCCCTGCATGGCGTGGCATCACGACGCGTATTTTCCCCCTTGCTCTGATATAATTAAAATTTTGGGGAGAAATGCAGGTTGCGACAGTTGGTATCAGAGGGAGGTTGCTTGACACTTGGTCGGGCAACCTTCCCTTGTTAGTGTTAGTTGCTTAGTGTCATATCATACACACACCGATGTGTCATCAAGATGTCTTGGCTGAAGCATGAACACTACACTCATAAGCATGATTAGATGTATACGGGGCATATTATATAGTATGGGATGCATAATATGTGTTTGTATATGGATCCACCATAGGTGGCAACATGTGAGGGTTATGTAGTATGGGATGCATAACCTCACAACATGAATGCCCATTAGCATGTTTTCTTTTCGTGGCATGCAATATTATGTAGTATGGGATGCATAAGATTGCATGTGTACGCCGCTCATAACATGCATTAAGGCCTTTTATAGAATTCATTGCACCACATGCAATGCATGACATAACATAAGCACAACATGCCAAACTAAAGATTTACCTGATGACATATGTACACACATGATTTTAAATAAGAGTAAAGAATTCATGCATTCATATCATAGGCACATGAGTCAATAGGATGATAGGATATCATCCTGAGTAGGACATATCATCATCATATAATCCCAGAGCAAGTGACAACTTAAGCAAGTGTCTTTCAAGTTTGGTCTGAACTAGTTTTGTTTGCCCTAGTCGTAATCTATGATTTCAATTAACTTGTTATGCCTTTTTTTAGAAATGCCTCCAAAGCATATTGCGACGAGATCAAATCCCAAGTCAGAGGGTGAGTCATCAGGTGCGCAGAGTGATGCGTTGATCGAGAGTTTGCGCCAGAACAATGAGGCTCTGTCAAGGCAAGTAGTTGCGATGGAAACGCAAATGCAATCATTTTTGTCTACCGCTCTAGCGCGGCAGCCTTCAGTGCAAGAGCCTGCCTTGGGCCAAGTCGCGCCCGATACCTCTGCTCCTCTGGTGGCCCCGGTGGCAATACCACCAGAAATGAATTTCATATCGCATTTCCAGCGATTGGGACCTCCCACCTATGATGGGAGTGCCGACTTTATGATTTTGGATGATTGGATCATCTCAATTGAGGAGTTATTTTTGTATTCCGGGATTCTAGAAGCCCAGAAGGTTATGATTGCAGGCTATCAGTTAAAAGGCCTAGCAAAGAGTTGATGGATTCGTGAAAAGGAGAGTCTGAAGGAAGGTTATACCTGAGACTCTTTCAAGAAGATGTTGCTGAAAAAGTTTCTGCCCTCGGTCGAGCAGGACCGTCTCATGAATAACTTCCTGCATTTGAAGCAGAGACAGCTCACGGTGAGCGAGTATGAGATTGAGTTTAGTAAGTTGAGTAGATTTGCTCCCGATTTGGTAGCTTCGGAGGAGGGAAGAGTGAAACGTTTCCTGGGAAGACTAAGAAGTGATGTCTAGTAGTGGGCATGCACTTATGGAGCTGACAGTTATGCTGTGGCAGTGAAAGCCGCACTAAAGGTTGAAGTGATTGAAAATTCCAAGAACTGCAGTGTTGCGGCGAGGAAAGAGAAAAGGAAGGGTGTTGAGGATGATAGCTCCAGGGCATATGGCCCTTCTTCGAAGAAGAAAGGTAAGGAAGTGTGTAGTTTCTGTGGTCGTCCTGGCCACCCTTACGAAAAGTGTTTCAAGAGAACAGCCACCCTGAAGCAGCAGCAAGTGCATGCCATCAAAGGTGCACCCAAGGGAGAGCTTGTGTGCTCGTTCTGTGCAAGGAGGGGTCATGATGTGAGTCGGTGCTGGATGAAAGAAAGGACATGCTTCTAGTGCGGGCAGAAGGGACACCAGAAATCTTCATGCCCCAAGGCTCAATCCCCACTGCAGCCTGCCCCGCTTCGAGCTCTGCCGCCACCACCAACCCTAGATAAAGGAAAAGGAAAGCTGAACGTGATGACTAGCGAGGAAGCTCAAAACTCTACGCAAGTTATTTCAGGTTAACCCCAGTCTATTTTATCCCTATTATTTATCGTTGTTTCCCTAGTTATCGTTCGTTTAGTTATGTATGTTACGGTTTTAGGGGAGTTTAAGGTGCGGAATAGGTGGGCGCGCGTTCTGTTCGATTCGGGTGCCACCCATTCCTTTGTGGCCAGGTGGTTTGTTGATAAACATCGTCTGGATGTTGATCAATTGAGAGACTCCTTCAACGTCAAGCTTCCCTCCCGTGATTCGGTGATATCCAATCAAGGAGTTCTGAGATGCCCTATTCATCTTAACAATTTTCTGAGCCTTGCAGATCTGATAATTTTAGACTTGGCTGATTTTGATGTGATTTTGGGCATGGACTGGCTGTTCAAGTATGATGCAGTCATCCAGTGCAAGGCAAAAGACTGGACTTCAGGATGGACAATGGCCAACCTATGAGCGTCTATGGATTTCAGGACAGAGTTTCCCCTGTCATTTCTGCGGTACGTGCTATAAAGTCTGGTTGCGAGGCGTTTTTAGTTTCTATTTCTGCTCTGGAAACAGCTTCTGTTACACCATGTCTCGAGGATGTCTCGGTGGTGCGAGAGTTTCCAGATGTCTTTCCTGATAGTCTTCCAGGACTTCCTCTTGAGAGGGAGATTGAGTTCGTGATTGACCTCGAGCCAGGCACTCGTCCCATCGCCAAAGCGCCGTAGCGTATGGCTCCGCGTGAGTTGGATGAGTTGCGTACTCAGCTCGATGAGTTGCTGAGGTGTGGTTTTATTAGACCAAGTTCTTCTCTGTGGGGTGCTCCGAATTTGTTCGTAAGGAAGAAGGACGGATCGATGAGGCTTTGCATCGATTATAGGGAATTAAATAAGGTGACCATTAAGAATAGATACCCCCTGCTTAGGATCGATGATCTGTTCGATCAGTTGAGTGGTAGCTCGGCATTTTCAAAGATCGATCTTCGCTCGGGCTACCACTAGTTGAGGATTCGTGAGGAAGACATTCCCCAAACCGCATTCCGTTCGCGGCATGGACATTATGAGTTTTTAGTGATGTCTTTCGGTTTAACCAATGCACCCTTTGCTTTCATGGATTTGATGAATAGGGTGTTTAAGGATTTCTTGGACCGATTCGTTATTGTGTTCATAGATGATGTCCTAGTGTATTCTCGCAATGTTGAGGAGCATACTCAGCATTTGCATTTGGTTTTATCGACCTTGAGGGAGCATAAGCTATATGAAAAGTTGAGCAAATGTGAGTTCTGGCTACCTCAGGTGTCCTTTCTGGGTCAAGTTGTAAGCAAGGACGGTATTTCTGTAGACCCGACCAAGATTTCTGCCGTGATGGAATGAGAAAGACCTTCTACACCTAAGGAGATTAGGAGCTTCTTAGGCCTCGCTTGCTATTATAGGAGATTCGTGGAAGGATTTTCAGTGTTGTTTGCTCCTTTAACTAGACTTACTCAGAAGAATACTGCATTTATTTGGAGTGATAAGTGTGAAGAGGCTTTCCAAGAGTTGAAGAAGAGACTGTATACTGCCCCAATTTTAACCTTACATACTAAAGGAGTCGAGTATGCTGTGTACGTCGATGCGTCACACATCGGACTTGGTTGTGTTTTAATGCAAGATGGTAAGGTGATCGCGTATGGATCGAGGCAACTAAAGATTCACGAGAGAAACTATCCTACGCACGATTTGGAGTTTGCTACCGTAATTTATGCGCTGAAGCTGTGGCAACACTTATTGTATGGCGCGATGTGCAAGATCTATACGGACCATAAGAGTTTGAAGTACGTCTTCACTCAGAAGGAACTAAATCTGCGCCAGCGTCGGTGGTTAGAATATGTGGCGGATTATGACGTAGAAATTCTTTATCATCCAGGAAAGGCTAATGTAGTAGCCGATTCTTTGAGTAGGAGGACCGCTAAAATTTTTAATCTCTCCGTACAGTCCTTAGTAGAAGAATTCTTGTTGATGAATATTGAGGTTGGGAGTCATACTGCACCTACTAGTTTGGAAGCAGAAGAACCTTCTTGGATTACCCTTACTCGAGCACACCAGATGGAGTATCCTTATCTATCGCATCTCCGAAATAGAACTGAAAAAGGAGAGTTACCTGATTTCTCTTTGGACGAGTTAGGTACCTTGAAATATCGGAGTAGGTTTTGTATTCCTGCCATTGGTGACATTCGGGCTAAGATTTGTAAAGAAGCCCATGGTTCTAGTGTTTCTTACCATCCTGGTTCCACCAAGATGTATAAAGATCTAAAGCAAATTGTTTGGTGGTTAGGGATGAAGAGTGATATCGCGAAGTTTGTATCAGAATGTTATACGTGTCAGCGTGTCAAGGCTGATCATAGAAGGCCTGGTGGAAAATTGACACCGCTTGATATTCCAAGTTGGAAATGGGAGAGTATTTCAATGGATTTTATCACCGGTCTACAAAAATCACCCCGTATGCATGACTCAGTTTGGGTGATAGTCGACAGATTGACAAAGTGTGCCCACTTTGTTCCGTTTAAGATTGGGTATTCGATGAATAAGATTGCTTAGCTATATGTTTAAGAGGTCATCAGGTTACATGGAGTTCCTGTTAGCATTATATCAGATCGGGACTCCAGATTTACGTCTCTCTTTTGGAAGAGCTTGCAAGAGGGGTTGGGTACTGACTTGAGGTATTCCACCGCCTATCATCCGCAGACGAATAGGAAAACAGAAAGAGTAAATCAGATCGTGGAGGACATGATTAGATGTTATATTTTGGAACATGATGGTGCTTGGGATGAGCGTCTAAGACTCATGGAGTTTGCTTACAATAATAGTTATCAAGAGAGCTTGTAGATGGCCCTGTTTGAGGCCTTGTATGGGAGGCGTTGTAGGACTCCCTTATTCTGGGCTGAGGTTGGTGAGAGACCATTGCTAGGTCCGGAAGCCCTTGAGGAGATGAATTGTACGGTGACTCATATTCGAGAGAAGCTTCGTGTAGCACAAGAGCGTTATGAGAAATATGCTAATCGACGAAGGGTCGATTTGGAATTTGCCGTTGGGGACTTGGTTTTGCTTAAAGTTTCTCCGATGCCAGGAGTAAAAAGATTTGGAAGGAACCACAAGTTAGACCCCCGGTATGTGGGACCTTTTCAGATTCTAGAGCGCATCGGAGTGTCAGCTTATCGACTGGATTTACCTGCTAGCTTCCCTGGTGTCCACGATGTGTTCCATGTGAGCCAGTTGTGGAAGTGTGTTTGTAGTGATCGTCAAATTCTTGACTCGATGCCCCAAATTCAGCCCAATCTATCGTATGCAGAAGAGCCTGTCTGCGTCTTTGAATCTCAAGAGCGTGTCTTGCAAAGAAAGACCATCCCCATGGTTAAGATTCTTTGGAAAAATCAAGAAGTCGAGAGCGTGATATGGGAATTGGAATCAACAATGAGAGAATCTCATCCGCACCTCTTCCCCTAGTTTCGGGTACGTCGATATGTTTTCAGTTACGTTTGATTTTATCATTTTGATTTGGTTTTGGAGTTGTGTTAAGTTTCGGGACGAAACTTCATTTTAGGGGGAGTGACTGTACCGCCCCCAATTTTTCGACGAATTTATTTAAATGAGAAACATCATATTTATGACGTCATGGCGTTACCTTTAACGTCAAGATGACGGCGTAATGCCATAAAGGCATTTTCGCGTCCATGCGGTCAAGTCAGCCGAATTCTTGTTGTAATGGGAAAATTTTGCATTTGGAATTTAAGTTGAGTAATTTTCGACTTACTCATCAAGTTTCGTCGCGATCCGAGCGATATTTGGGTCTCGGAGTTTTTCCGAAGTTTTGTGGAATTTATGTTTGTCGTAAACTTTGAAAATTTATATCTCGAGAATGGCTCGTCTGATTTTTGTTTTGACTTCGTCGTTGTGTTCGTAGCGTCTGTGCTCGCCTACGGCGTGAGTTTCGTTCAATTCGGCGCGCGTTTGGGCCTCCGTTTCGAACTTGCGTTTCCTTATTCAAATATGTATAAATACGATTATTTTAATATGAAAAGTACTATTCATTCGTATAGTTTTATCAAAAGGTATATTTGCAAAGAAATTGTCTTTCTGCTTTCCTTATACTCGAGTGAGATTCCCTGCGTCTTGTGTAGGAACTGTTCATGCTAAGCTATACTCGAGTGCCGGTTCTTTTACTCGAGTGATTTTCTTTAGTACTCGAGTAAATTATTTCTTCTACTCGAGTAATGTTTCTGTTACTCGAGTATATCAATCCTGTTGCTCGAGTAATTCTTTCTTCTACTCGAGTAATCTTTCTGTTACTCGAGTATATCAATCCTGTTACTCGAGTAATTCTTTCTTCTAATCGAGTAATCTTTCTGTTACTCGAGTATATTAATCCTGTTACTCGAGTAATTCTTTCTTCTACTCGAGTAATATTTCTGTTACTCGAGTATATCAATCCTGTTACTCGAGTAATTCTTTCTTCTACTCGAGTAGTCGTTTCTGTTACTCGAGTATATCAATCCTGTTACTCGAGTAATTCTTTCTTCTACTCGAGTAATCTTTCTGTTACTCGAGTATATCAATCCTATTACTCGAGTAATTCTTTTATCTACTCGAGTAGTCGTTTCTACGTCTCGAGTATCCGTAAGCTTGTTCCCGTGTAGTCCGTTGCAGTTTGCGTTCGGGCGCATTTTGGAGGGTCAAAACAGTGCCGTATGGAAAAATGGCTAACATGAAATTTGTTCCTCTCGACGAGATCTACAACTTTCATGTTAGGCACTTTTCGATTTGAAGCCATACTAGACCTCTAATTTTGTTTTACGCGAACTTCTCGTACTTAAACCGTTTTTTTTATATTTAGACAAAATATTTTATAAGTACTTATATATATATATATACTCTTATACTTAGGTTATTAGAAAAGAATAAACACTTCATCTTCTCCGATTCTTTCTCCCGAACCCGAGCGGCATGAGCGAGAGAGAGATTATTTCGTGAACCTTCCGGTGGCCGCCGACGGAGCTCCGGTGCTCGAAATCTTCAACCGAGTGTAGATCTGGAAAGCTCTCATCGAAGAGCTACGCTATCGTGGTAATTTTTTACCCTTTCTTTGAGTTTTATCGTTAGGGTTTTTCGGCCCTAACCCCCGTTTCGACCATTTTTGTCTAGATTTCCACTTCCTCCATCCTCTTTTGCCCCGATCTGTGACGTGGACTGATTTGGAGAACTTTTCCGGTAAAACCAAGGCAAGTGGTGATTTCCCCTCATTTCTCCTTGTCCGATTTGATGGTAATGGATCAGTTTTTATGTTCTTTAAAATTTTCTTCACTTTGTTTGCCAAGTTATTGCTACGATTAACCTTTTTGGATGATCACTCGAGGTTGTAAGATTTTGTCTTGGTGAACTTGATCTTGTCATGATATATTTAATCGTTCTTGATGTGTCTTATTAATGCCTTTAAATGAATTACCTATCGTTATTGATCGTATTAAAGTTTATCTAGGATTGTGAATTATTCCTTAAGGTTGTTCAACCATGTCTTGAAACTAGAAGTGTCAAGTAGAATCCAACAAGCCAAATCTTGAGATATATGTGATGGTTTCTTGTAGGTTTTCTTGATTGCGAGAGTTAGTGGACGAAATCACCTTCGCAATGTTTAATGCCTTTATTAGTACTTTATGGAAGTCTACAAGTTTTTGGGCATCTGCGGTGTATGGTGGAGAGTATGAGACTCCCTCGCAGTTAAGCGGATAAATTATTCGTGAGGGGTGTGTCCAGTTGAGTGACCACCTCGCCCGTGTTTTTGGGTAGAGTCGACCACAGGTGCCTAATAAAGGTTTTGTATTTCTTCCTTATGATTTATTCATGTTGTCACCTTATAGCCTCGTGCGTCTGGTGTACTCTAGTGACGAATCACGTAAGAGTTTTTTTTCCCTAATGATGCCTTGTTTCTTTTTGTACTTTACTTTAATGGTTTTGGTCTTGGGTTGGTACCCCTTTTGACCTTTATTTATTTTGGCTTATTTTTCTGCCACCATTTGTACCCTCTTGCTGAGGTGTTTTGTCTTTGGAATGCCTCAGGTTCGGAGCATTAGCAGGTAGTGGAGCCGGTTTTGGAGCCTTAGCAGCAGCAGTTTGGGTGTAGTTTTCCCCCTCGCCGTAGCGAGGTAGTTTATTGTTTTAGTTTTCTTTGCCTAGTTTCAGACATATTCATACTGTGGGTTCGTGTCAGGTTGTTGACGCCCACAGGTTTGTTGACCTTTTTGGACACTTGCTAGCTGTTGTGGTTTCCTTATGTTTGGTTTACATTACTTGCTCTCTGGGATGATTTATTGCTAGGATTGCATGTTAGATATTTTTAACCTATAAAACTTTACTATTAGTAAAGCATACTTGTCATCTCTTTCAAAACTAAGCCACTACTTTCAATTTAGCGTAAAGAATTTCTATACTTATTATAAATCTAGGGTTTGCAAAGTATGAGTTGTTTCTCGGGGACATTTTACTCTTGTAGAATATTAGAGTCAATTTAAACAAGTATCTTCCGCAAGCGTATAACTTATATTTTAAATCATGGACTAGATAATTCACTAAGCCGAGGGATACGGCTACCATCATAACTTAAACTGGATTTAATTCATAACAATTTATGTTTCCTTTTAAAATCGTAGAGTTTAGAGTCTTGCCTGAACGTCTGCAGTTATCCCCTGCATGGCGTGGCATCACGACGCGTATTTTCTCCCTTGCTCTTATATTATTAAATTGATGGGGAGAAATGCGGGTTGTGACAGTAGCTTCCTCAGTAAATAATTAGTTACCTACCACTCAGGCACAAAGTACCCAACACTCAGATTTAGATAAACTAAATCATACAGGAAAGTAATCAGGATGATTGAAATGTTGACTCAGAGATAAATCTCTGAGTCTACCTTGCTGGACTGAGCAGATATCAGTCCAGCCTTCTTGTTGTAGAAGGAATTAGCCTTCTTCTACAACTAACACTTTTATACTGCACTAATGAACAAGAATCTGTTGTTGAAGGCTGTCGGCCCTTCACACAGCTATCACTTCTTACTAATTGGATGAATCAGCCATCTTGTTTTTCAAAGAACAATCTTGTTGAACTGGAAGAAGATTTAGCTATCTTTGCCTTCTGGCTTTCACTGCTAGACTTTGCTTTTAAACTTGTCAAAGAAGATGAAGTCCAACCGCCTCTCATTCATTTTCTTCTTTCGTTCTCATTTTTCGTTAATCCTAATCTTCTTTTCTTCTCTTCCTTTTATATCTGTTGATTTGAATCAACGGAACAATTTGAATATGGGCCCAGTCAAGTATGGTGAGCACTGCCTCCCTCAGAAGAAGACAAACAGTAGCTTCCGACACTACTGTAGCTTTCCCGCAATGGCATGAAGTACTTGGACTAAGCTCGACGATCGTCGATCTGAGATCGACGAACTCTATACTGAGCTCGATGAACTTCAGAATCGCCAACTTTACATTTAGCTCGAAGAAATGTGAGATCTGCTCGATGAACTCGGAATATTCAAACTTTATCTTGATCTCAACGAAAGGTGAGCTTAGCTCGATGAACTCTGAATCTTCAACCTTTAACTTGAGCTCGACGATCTATGAGCTGAGCTCGACGAACTCTAAATCTTCAACCTTTAACTTGAGCTCGACGATCAGTGAGCTGAGCTCGACGAACTAAGTATTTTGTTCGACGATTACTGAATTGAGCTTCTTCTTTAGAAGCGTTGAGTGAGCCTGCCTCACTCAACGCATATGGACTTAGAGAAATTCTGTCGGCTTAGTCTCAGTGGGTTCTTCTCAACTATCTCAGCAGTTTCTTCTTCATAGCTAAAGCTGTCTTCTATATCAGCAGTTATTTTTTCACATTCGGGACTGTCTTCTATCTCAGCGGTTTAGCAGAGATAACTTCTCTCAACAATATGTGTTGAGCTTCTCAACTGTCTTAGCAGTTATGCTGAGACATTCTTCTCAGCTTTCTCAGCTATCTTAGCGGTTATGCCTTAGTCAAATTATCTGATTTCTAGCTTCTCTTCCTGTTCACATGTCCAATCAATGACAACCTGCATGCAAGAACTCATGTTTACATCAAATATATTATACCCCTTTGCCTAATTGGTGATGCCTCTTCAAATCATAAGGAACATTATAGGGCACAATTCCCAACAAACCTGTCTATACTTGTTCCACGGAACATCCTGCACATAATAAACTTGAACAACATCAAATACAAATATGTTATTAGTGTTGATGGTGATACCTATTCAAATCTAGGAACATTGAGGGCAATATTTCCAATAATCTCCCACTATTTGAAGAAGACAGCATACACAACAATACTAAGAAGCATTTTCACATAAAGTATATAGATTCAAACAAGTTGTAAGATTTCTCATGCCACTTGAAAATTCAAAGCAGCTGTGAGCTATACCACTTTATGGTATCAAAGCAGTTGTAGCTTTCTCATGCCACTTGAATATCCAAAATAACACTGCAATTCTTTTTCCTTATACTACTTAAAACATAAATGGAGGACTTTACTAAAACGACTTAAGGGTAGAAACATTATAATTGCTCAACATTGCACTCTTCATATTACTTGCATGTTTCCAAGTAACATGCACTTGCTCAACATGACCTGGGCATGTCAAGTGTTGCTTCTACATCTCCCCCTTTTAGCAAGTATTTCTTTACTCAGTAGTTCTCTACTCCTCCCCCTTTCTGGCTTCTTAAAATAATTAGTTATCTAATGAAGGAGTTGATAGGATCATGGGAGAAATTATCTCTTGATCCTAGCCAAAATCTTGTGTTGATACCACTTGAGAAATTATCCTAGTGATCGCCCTACTTGACTAGATGTCATACATCTTGGGTTGAATCCACTAATACAGCACATCACTGCAGCCACTTGACACTTGAAGTGTCCATTGATCCACTTGAGCTAGATGCTACCAAATATCCACTTGAGCTAATGCCAGTCCTCATACCACTGAAAACTGCTACAGAATACAGTTGTAGTCAGGGAGTTGCTGGCTTTTCCTCTTCTCCTATAATAGCAGTGACTTCACAGCAGCAGCCATCCACTTGGGTTGATCTTCCCATCAGTCTGTGCATTATCCAATAAGCTGAACTTGTTCATGAACCTAATTGATTTGCTTCCCCTCAACAGGATCTTCTTTACTTGCTCCCCCTAAATTGGAGCATCTGCTAGCATTCTCTTTACTGTACACTTGAGTCCATCATAATCTTGATATCATTTGAAAGACTTATCTACCTGCAAGACAGGTGAGTTTTGCAATAAAAATATAATATGGAGCAACTTAAGTTATACTAAGTCCAACATACCAAACTCAAACTTGAAGGTGTTGAACTTGACTTCATCCAGTGGCTTAGTAATGATATCAGCCACTTGCTTGTCTATGGGGACAAACTTAAGATATATGTCTTCCTTTTCCACAAGATCCCTTATAAAATGTTACCTAATCTTAATATTCATAGTCCTGCTATAAGAGACAGGATTCCTAGCAATTGTGATTGCACTAGTAGAATCACAAAACATAGGGGAGTTACTTATCTTGAGGTTATAGTACTTGAGCTGATGTTGGATCCATAGCAACTGTGCACATCAACTACCTGTTGAGATATACTCAGACTCAACAATTGAGATTGTAACAATGGTCTACTTCTTGCTGCTCAAACACACTAGTCTTCCTCCCAAGAACTAACAGGTGCCTAATGTTCTATTCAT
This sequence comes from Platanthera zijinensis, assembly GCA_039513925.1. Lineage (NCBI taxonomy): Eukaryota > Viridiplantae > Streptophyta > Magnoliopsida > Asparagales > Orchidaceae > Platanthera > Platanthera zijinensis. The sequence goes on along the minus strand of CM077081.1, from coordinate 144,227,390 downwards.
ATATTTTTTGCATCATGCAAAATCTGCATTTAAATAGCCTGTTAGTTCAACATCCCTATTTCTAGGGTACCAAAGGCAAAGATATGGTGTGCCCTTAAGATACCTCAAAATCCTCTTAGCAGCAAATTAGTGAGATTCTTTAGGGATAGCCTGATACCTAGCACAAGCATATATAACATACATGATGTATGGCCTACTAGAAGGAAGATATAGAAGGGAGCCAATTATCCCTCTATAAAAAGTTTCATCAACAGGTTTCCCTGTCTCATCTTTGTTTATAGGCATACTTGACCCATGGGAGTTTTTATGGTGGAGTCATTCTCCATTCCAAACTTTTTAATCAACTCCCTGGTGAACTTAGACTGAGAAATTGACAATTCATCTTCAGTCTGCCTTACTTGGAGACCCAAGAAGAGCTTAAGCTCACCCATACTGTTCATCTCAAACTTCCCTTGCATAAGTTTAGCAAACTTCATGCAAAGGTTGTCATCAATAGACCTAAAAATTATGTCATCTACATAAATTTGGAATAGGATGATCTTGCTCGTAGATTCTCTTAAGAATATGGTCTTCTCTATCTTCCCCCTTGAGAATTTGTTCTCAATGAGAAAGCTAGACAATATCTCATACCATGCTCTAGGGCATTGCTTCAACCCATATAAAGCTTTCCAAAGACCATAAACAATGTCAGGAGAGTTAGAATCAACAAAACCTGAAGGCTGTTCTACATAGACTTCTTCCTTTAGGTCATCATTCAGGAAGGATGACTTCACATCCATTTGATAGTCTTTAAATCTTTTGTATACAGCATATGCAAGGAAAAGCCTGATGGCTTCCAATCCTGCTATAGGGGCAAAGGTTTGATCAAAGTCAATACCTTCTTCTTGCATGTACTCCTTAGCTACCAGCCTAGCCTTGTTCTTGATTATAATGTCATTTTCATCAAGTTTATTCCTATAAATCCACTTGAATCCAATGACATTATTTCTTTGTGGTATGGGAACTAGCTTGCAGACCTTATATCTCTTAAACTAGTTCAGTTCCTCTTGCATAGCTACAATCCAGAACTGATCTATGTTGTCCTCTTCAAACCTCTTGGGCTCAACCTGTGATAGGAAATTTGAATACATTACTGTATTGAGGCTCTTGCTTCTTATCACAACTCCTTGGTTTGTATAACTAATAATTTGGAGTCTTGGATGATCTCTTAGATTCCTGATAGCTGGAGAAAATCTTCCTTTAGCTTCAGCTTCATTGGAAGCATCTTGTTGATCTTCATCCTCTTCAAGTGTGCCTTTCCCTTCTTCTGGAATATCCACTTTATCTTGGACTAATGGAGTAGCATCTTTGATGGTTATCTTGTCCATCATCAGCTCTGTACCTATAGTACTAGAAGAGGAGCTTGACAGCTAACTGTTAATCATAGTTTACTCATATAAAACTATATTAACATACTCTTAAACAACTTGACTTTCCAAGTTATAGATCCTATATACCTTACTATGATTGTTGTACCCAACAAAAATCCCATCATAGGACATGGCATCAAACTTAGTCACATAGAACTTCCCATTATTCAGCATATAGCACTTGCAACCAAAGATCTTGAGATAGGCCAGATTTTGTTTTTTGCCCTTCATAATCTCATAGGGAGTCTTCTTGTGGCTCATGGTGATAGAGGACCTATTAAGGACATGACATGTAGTATTAACTCCCTCAGCCCAGAAATATTCTGAGAGAGATATATCACTCAGCAAGGTCCTACATGGCTCTATGAGAGTTGTATTTTTCATCTCAACAATCCCATTTTGCTAGAGTGTTCTTGGAGAAAAAAATTCTTGATGAATCCCTTGCTCTTCATAGAAACTTGTCATGCTTTCAGACTGGAATTCAGTCCCATGGTCACTTCTGATTTTGACTATAGTGCTGTCTAGCTCATTCTGAATTTGCTTGACAAAAGTCTTGAAGATATCAAGGGTTTCAAACTTTTTTCTTAAGAAAGAAAACCCAAGCAAACGTAGAATAGTCATCAACCACCACAAGTCCATAGACTTTCCTACCTAGACTATGAACTGGCATAGGACCAAACAATTCCTAATGCATGAGGTATAAATAACTCACAGAATCTTTAGTCCCAATTCCCTTGAAGGAAGCTTTGGTCTGCTAACCCTTTTGACATGTTGAGCAAATGTCTTCCTTTGTGCATTTCATCTTAGGATCATTCCTAACCAGCTCTTCACTAAAGAGCTTGCCAATAGTCTTATAATTAAAATGGGCTATTCTCTTGTGTCATTGCACACAATATGAGACTTTCTTATTTGAAATTCGACAAATAGGAGAGTCTTTATTAAGACAAAGAAAGTTTAATAAATAAATATTTCCACTCCTAGTGCCTGTCAAGATGACCTCTTGGTCACTTGACCTCTTAATTTGACACTCATCCCTGTGGAATTCAATGATATAGCCAAGATCACAGAGTCGTCTTATGCTTATAAGGTTGTGTTGCAACCCTTTAACATAAGCCACTTTTGAGATGATGACTATGCCATTGGTAATATTACCATAGCCTCTTGTCACTCGTCTATTTGAACCACCAATGATTACTTTGGGTCCATACTTCACTAGAGTATACTCGTTTAAGTTGGTCCTTGTTCCAGTCATGTGCTTGGAATAACCACTGTCCAAGTACCATATGGGGGTATGGGCACTTGGACTTACCTGCAGCATATAAATTATCTTACCTTAGGACCCTAATATTTATTAGGTCCTAGGTCCTAATTAGTCCTAAATAGAAACTATCTTCCTGCAGATTTTCTGATAGAAAGGCTAACATTTGCTCTGGGCACACATGGATTGTGGTAGAAATCTAGGGCGAAAGGCCTCACCTTACCACAACACCAACACTCAAGAATGTTTTTTTTAAGGAGGTCCTATAGTTTGGTTAAATGCTTACTGTATAGAAGGAAGAGGAGAAATATTCTTATTCAAGTTCCATTCAACAAGGATCTGACTAGGTGAGTCTTTCAACAGGCTTTCTTAGCTTGATCTAACTGTCATTAATAACAGTCCTCTTTGTGGAGGACAGACTCTTGATAGCCTCCGAGATAGCCATATCAGGCTTTCTGATAGACTTACCCTTTGTCTAGATATTTGTTGGATGGCCTTGAGAGTTGGCCATTGTAACTTTCTTGATTGAAGGGGCTGGTGCACCAAATATAAATGGTTCATGATGGGCAATTTGGATTTCCTCATGGGGAGCCTTAAAGGCATTCAATCCCCTACTATACCTCCCACCATAGCTGTGAACATCTTTGTTCACACTAGTAGATCTGCCATTCATCCATTGGCCATAGATGCTTTCTTGGTCATACCTGTTTGAATACAACTGAACTTTCCTAAAATGATTGGGACGCTTGGTTGGTAGAGGCTGAGGTAGAGCATTGCCTTTCCCTTTGAAATAGGCAACTCTTGTGCTTCCTTTGAATCCCAACCCATTCTTACCCTTTTGAGAGGAGAAGGAGCCTATCAGGAACAACATAGTACTGGCTTAGAGAAACTAGCCACAATCTTTCTCTCCTTTATGAGATTCTCTTTAAGATCCAAGATGATCATGTTCTTCTGGCTTATGCTCTCAATTTGGATGATTGAGATGTCCTTTAGTTGGCTGACTTCCCTCATTTTTGTTTTAGCGAAGATGCTGAATCAGACTGCAGGGAAGCGGCTAGCTATAGTGAGATAATCTCCTCAGCCTGCTTCTTGGCCAACTTCTTGCTTCTTTTCAAAGCATCCAGAATTTCACAATACTTATCAATCAATTGATTAACATCTTCCTCAGACTCAGAGTCATCTTCATCACTGGATGAAGATGCTTCTGAATTGAGATTAGTCTCATAGCTAATCATAGAAGAGGAGCTAGACACGGAATGCACCTTGTCTGGACCTAGCTGATTCAGGCAGGATTCTTCATCTGACATTGCCATCAGCCCATAACAGCCGATATCATCTTTATCCACCTCAGAGTCACTGTCTGAATATGATAGAGGGGACCTGATCTCTATCCTTGCATCTGGATTGAAATCATCATCACTATCAGTGAACACAGAGGACATGGGGCTTTGATTCTTACCCAAGTAGCTGGATAGTCTTCATCTACTTCAAAAGAAGCAAATAACCTAGTCTCTTTATAGTTCACTCCTGAACCCATAAGTACAAACCTTTTAGTTATCCTTTGAGATCTACTCAGATTGTTAAGTCCCTTTTAAGCAACCTCCCTCTGATACCACTTGAAAGTCTTTAGTTTCAAGGGCAGCTAAACACCTAAAGGGGTGAGTGAATAAGTTTTTGGTCTCTTTATAAATCTTTATCCTCTTTAGGTGTGTTATGTGTTTGTTATATGTTAGCTTTCACGAAATCAAAAAGCACACACCAGATTTATAGTTGTTCCCCAAATTATGGGTACATACACTTCCCTCCCACCTTTTTAACAGTGTGTTAGACAAGGAACTACTCCAAAACTCAGCTCCTAAGAACCTACATCACAGATTCCTCAGGATCTCTCAGTCTTCTTCAAGACCTACCTCAGGCACAAGGCCCTACCTTAGAGAAATCATACTCCTACAACTCAGTGATTTAAAGATCACCTACCACTCAGATAGAATTACTCTCCTACAACTCAGCCTCAATACCCTACCTCAAATCCAAGGCTAGATCCTACAACTCAAGCATAAAGGTCCTACCTTAGAGAGAATGACTCTCCTACCTCAGGAAAACAACCCTACCTCAGGCACACATGCCCTACACTCATATAAACAAATGATCATACCTCAACCTTTATAAAATAGGCCTATAACTCAGATCCAAAGGATCCTACAACTCAGATCCATGAATGTATCCAATAGAGAGAATGATTGATTGGTGTTGATTTGACTCCATAGAACTATCTCTGAGTCTACTGCTTCCTGAGTTGAGTTAACTCAACCCTAACGTCTTCTCAGCAACAAGAAATTGATCTTCAATAAACTGTTTCTTATGCTAGAAGTAACTCAGAAACTAATTTTCTTAACTTGCTGATGAAGACAATGATTTGAAAGTTCTTTTTACTCTTCAAACATCTAACCTTGACTGTAGAAACCAGATGTCCATGCTTCTTCTTCTTTCTCAGAAATCACTTCTGAACTTGTTGTAGTAGGTGAAGATAGTTATGACTAAATGGGTGAACTTTTGACCAGCGGGTTTGAACTTAAGCTTCAAGCTTTGCAACAATGTCGAGGAAAAAGACGATGAAGTTGCGCCTCTTTTCAAAATGTTAAACCCTAACCGTTGTCTTTGCTTCCGCCGATCTTATCCCTTTTATCTTCCGCCGTCCAACGACTCTTTGACCCGTGGTGTCACCCGAAGTTATTGGTTGCAACTTTGCTTTTATAGGAAAAAGTCATATAGTAGGCCTACGGTGCCATTTTTCATGTACCGTAGCCTTCTCGCAATAATTTGAACTTTACTAAAATTGTGCTGACGTCAGCATATGTGGACTTAGCTAAATTCTCAGTTTCATCCCAGGCATTGAGTACGTTGAGTGAACTGGCTTCACTCAATGAATTCGAGACTTTGCCATTTTCTTTTGTATTTTAAGACGTTGAGTGCGTTGAGTGAATATCCAATACTTCTGCCCTACTAGGCGTTGAGTGCTATGAGTGAACCTTCATCACTTAATGCTTCTGGACTTAGTTGTTGCACGGACAAACTGTCTTCATGTTGAGGCATTGAGTGAACTGACTTCACTCAATGCTTCTGTACATAGCTGCATATCTCTTTATTAATGCGTTAAGTGAGCCTTCATCACTCAACCCTTCTTCCTTTGCCTAACTTCTTGTTGATGAGGCGTCGAGTGAACTGCCTTCAATCAACTATTCTATACTTAGTCAATATTCTTGATGTGCTAATGTTTAGTGAGCTGTCTTCATTCAATGCATCTGGACTTAGACATGTTTTTTGCCTCTCTTCTTAAGATTTTATTGATCATTACCCCATCGATGCCTTCTTCTTTATTCATTGAGTGAGATGTCCTCACTCAACGATTCTAGCCAAAATTCTTGAAAGAATCTTCAAAATCTTTGACTACTTGAGCTTGACTCAATGCTTCTTTATTCAGGCATTGAGTGATCTGTCCTCACTCAATAATTCTGGACTTCATAAAATTTCTCCCTTGCCAATTCTGAAGCTTTGACAGACTCAACAATACTCGACTCCTCTTGTTATATGGCGTTGAGTGAATAGCCTTCACTCAATGCATGTAGACTTAGCCGCGATTCTGTCTTGCAAACTACAGGGCTTTGACTGTTCATAGTTTTCTCAGCTCTTTGTGAAATCTGCCATTGAGTGAACTGGCTTCACTCAACGCCTATGGATTTAGACAATTTTCAGTGTTTCCAGCATCCTTCCTTAGCATCTTGCATTGAGTGAATTGGCTTCACTGAACGCCTATGGACTTTGATAGATTTTCATCTCTCCAACTTTCTACCTTGCGACTACCTCTCACAAACACTTAGACAACCTTTCTATACTTGTTCCATGGAATATCCTTTGCATGATGAACTTGAACAATATCAAATACAAATATGCTCTTAGTGTTGATGGTGATGCCTCTTCAAATCTAGGGAACATTGAGGGAAATATTCCCAAAAAATTGAGGCATATAGACTATCTGTCTTTATTTGTTCAGAGGGGGGGCAGGGTCAATAACCTTTTTCATGTTCCTTTCAATAAGTATTTGACTGAAGGTGAGTCTGCCGGTAGATGCACTTAGCTTATTTTGGGAAGCACCAACAGATTTCATCTTTGCAGCAGGCATGGTGTTGATGCCATCAAAAATAGGCAAGTATGACTCACTGACTAACTTGCCCTTGGTCAAGGTGTTTGCTGAAGGGATATGAAAATGGGCCACTACATTATCCTTGAGAGTGGAGAATGGAGCACCAAACACAAATGTTCTACAATGGTACATTTGGATTTCCTTAGGGGGAGCATTCAATGCACTAAATCCCATACCCTCTCGCCTTCCTTTGTAAGATACCTGTATCATTATAAGAAGTGTTTCCATTCTTCCAGTGACCATACATGCTGTCATTGTCATACCTGTTAGAAGGGAGGATTATATTCTGAAAGGTGGTCTAAGGCACGATTGGGGCTTTGCATTTCACTTTGGAATAAGTAATACAAGAGTTCCACTTGAACCCCAAACCTCTCTTGTCATTTTGAGAGGTGAAGGAGTCAATCAGTGGTAAAACTATTTTGGCCTTAGAGAATTCAGTCACAAGCTTCCTCTCTTTGAGGATCTTCTCTTCAAGATCCTTGATAATCTTGTTCTTCTGGCTGATAGGGCCAATTTGGATAATTGAGATTATCTTCAGCTGGCTGACTTCTCTCCTCAATTGAGCTAGCAAAGGTACTGACTCAGTATACAGGGAAGCTTCCAACTTAAGAGAAGTAATCTCCACAGCTTGTCTCTTGACAAGTCTTTTGCTCTTCCTCAGAGCCTCCAAAATGGTTCCATACTTGTCAATTAATTGATTGACATCATCTTCAGATTCTAAACCATCATCCCTATTAGAGGAAGTGGATGCTTCAGAGTCTTAGCCAAACTCATAGATAGAGGGAGAACTAAGGATAGAGTGTACCTCATTAGAAATAGAATTGTCTTGATTGGCTTTAGTTAGGGTCATGAGGCTGAACACATTATCCACTTCAAGATCACTATCAATAAAGGCCAATAAAGGTAGCTGGATTATCAACCACTTCTTCAATAGAAATGTGAAAAATATAGGCCTCTTCCACTTCAAATTCTGAAGATTCAGAATCACTATCTGATAGACAGATCTTCTTCTTGGCCAAGAAGCTACTATCAGCCATCTTGTCCATATAATGCTTTTTATCTTCAGACTTCATGTGTTCCTTCCTCTTAATTGGATAGTTAGTAATGACATATCCACTCGAATTACAACAATATAAGACAACATTAGTCTTAACATGTTTGTTCTACCTAGAGTCAAACCTTTCCCCATAAAGGACTTTTCTAGGCTAGTCCTCGCTGGAATAGGGCTTCCTTGATGAGGAGCTTGAAGAGCCCTTGTTCTTCTACTATCTTCTCATGCTTAGCATCTTCTTGAACTGATTTGAGAACAGTGTAAGTTCTCCATCTTATAGCTCATTACCTGAGGAGCTGGGATCTGAACTCTCTGGCTCTACAACTCTACTTGGAGGAGAAAGAGTCTTTTCATTGCTCTTATTTGTGGCTTTAGCTCTGAAGGCCACAGTCTTCTCTTTGTTAAGAGTTTTGGCAGCATTTTCTTTTGCTTTCATGGAGTTAACCTTCATCTCATGGGATAACATCTTCCTAAATAAATTTTGAGTTAATGTGTTGGACAAGTTGCCAACCTCTCCGATTGAACAGATCTTGATATACCATTCCTTATTTACGGATCTCAATAACTTGTCTTTCAGCTCATAGTTAGTGAACTTTCTGACATAAGTGATCAAACTGTTCACTGTTATGAAGAAATATTCATAGCATTAAGCTATGTAATCTTTCTTAACTTATTTGAAGGTCTCATATTACTAATTCAGGAGGGATTTCCTGTCATTCCTCACCTCCTCAGTCCCTTCCACATAAATAATAAGAGAATCCAATATCTCCTTAGCTGTCTTGTAGTGGACAAGGTTCTGGAAGGTGGAGTAATTTACGGCACTAACAATGATTTTTGAGCCCTTTTATCCATGGTTGCCAAGATGACTTCATCCTTAGTCATTTCAGTGTACTTCTTTATAGTCTGGACATTGACATCTATAACATAAAACTTTATGGGAATGAAGGGTCCCTCTTAAACAATAATGAATATCCTAGGGTCTTAGTTCCATGAACAACCTTACCCTTTCTTTCCAAATTCCAAAGTTCTCTTCTCTGCAAATTGGAAGTTTCATGGAGCTCTACTCCTTGTGGTTCTCACCCGAACCCATGGAGTTAATCTTTAGATACTGTTGGAGATATATTCAGGCTGTTAAGTCCTTTTTGAATAACCTCCCTTTGATACCACTTGAAAGTCTTTGTTTAAAGAGTAGCTATACACCTAGGGGGTGAATTGGTTTTCAAGTCTTTATGACTACTTTTTTGCTTTAATATGTTGAGAGTTAGACTATTATGTTAGCTTTCAAGAACAAAGATCAGCACACCAGTATTTATAGTGGTTCACCATTGTATGGGTACATCTAATTTCCTTCCCACCTTTCTAACTGTATGTTACTCAAGACAATCCACTTCAGACTTGGCTCAAAGAGCTTACAACACAGATCCCTCAGGATCTCTCAGTCTTCCTCCAAGCCCTACCTTAGTCCAAAGTCCTACACACTCATAGTAAACTATACTCCAACTGCTCAGTGATCCTTTAGTTCACCAACCTCAAGCTCAACATGAATCCCTATAACTCTTGTTAGAAGGATAGCCCTACACTCAGAGTTAACCAATCTCCTACCTAAGATCAAACTCAGATCCTACCTCAGAAATTAAGGCCCTATCTCAAATTCTCAACAGAATCCAACCACATTGCCTTTATATGTTAGGCTTATAACTCAAATCAATAGTGATCCTATAGAAAGGGTGGACGTTTGATAATGATTGAATTCAGAGAGAATGTCCTCTGAGTATTTTTTCTGAACTGAGAAAACTCTGTCCAACTTCTTTACAGCACCAAAATAGTAGATCTTTAGGAAGTTTCTGCTTGTGCTGAGAAGACAACTGCGGGGCACTGCTTCTTCAAGCTTTTGAAGTAGTGTTGTTGTAAATCCCTGTGTTCGCCGAGTGGGCCCATCTTGCTAAGCGAGCGAGCCATGGGGGCCAACCCACGTTAGTACAGTAGGTGGGCGAGTCCAGATGGCTGGCTCGCTCTTGCCAAGGGCAGGAAAGCGAGTTGTGCGAGACATCCCATCCAGCCCGCGCCTGCCTAGGTGACCTTGTCGTCAGCCTGCGCCCATATAGGGTAGGCGAGCCATGGTAGCATGGCTCGCGCTCTCCTAGAGATAGAAGGTGAGCCGCTGTACCCAGGCTGTGTCCGCCCAGTAGGTTGGTGAGTTGACCCCGTGTCCAAGAAACTCGCCATGTGGGGTCCATAGGTAAAATTACCTAGATGCCCTCATTGGGGGTGTGTATAGATTTCTAGAATAGCGGAGTTATGTTGTTGGCAGACCACTTTTGGCTGCATATAGCTGTTTTGAATAGCAGAGTTTGGCTGTTGGCTGACCGTTTTGAGAAAACTATAAATAGACCCAAGGGCGTACCTTAGAAGGCATGCTTACTGGTGCACCGGTGTTCTTGAGCTTTCTAAGGTATCCTTAGCTTGGCATTTAGCTAGGGATGAGAAGAGCTGTATGATCTTTTGGGTGTGTGGTGGGTCCTCCAAGCCGAGCCATTGTGTCACGGATACCGAGTTTTTAGTTTCAACATCTTTGTGCGGTGAGCGTGGATCGTGGTCAGCACAGAAAATCTTCAGCTACTCATTGCCCCCTCCCCTTCTCGCTATGATGGAGATGTTCGAGGAGTTCAGGCAGGAGGTGCTCGGCTTCGTCAGATTAGCACACGGCGCGCGTGTCGAGTGCTCGACACGAGTTCTCCTAGTCATCGCTGCACCGGCTCTAGCCGAGGAAGCCCTAGCTAGGTGGGCTGGGAAGGAGGTTATAGAGGAGGGGAGGGAGCACGATCTCCCCGGGCGAGTGCTCTTCCCCAGGTCGACGAGCGTAGACCGGTTCGGTGAGATGGGGGTGCGAGACCCTCCGGCTCGCACAGGAGGGGAGGCAGCCCCTTAAGTGAGTTGGTTTCTTATGCCCCAGTTTCAGAGGGATTCAGGGAGCCAGAGATGTTCTACTATACCGGGAAGGATTACCCGGTCCAACACATACAGTGGTTCGAGGATGTGGAGTCGATAAGGAAGATGTCGGATGTCTTCAAATGCAGACTCTTCACCATCACCCTCTAGGAGAAGGCGAGGGAGTGGTTACACCAGCTACCAGCCAACTTAATCTAGTACATCGAGGACCTTTGCCAGGGGTTCATATTGAGGTTCACCATTTCCAAGAAGAGGAATAAGGAGTCGTAGTCCCTATTCCACATCAAGTAGGGGGTGAATAAGACCTTGAGAAGTTACGTGGACCGATTCCAGGAGGAGGTCACCCAGGTCCAGGAGATGCCAGGGCATACCCTAATGATGGACTTTACCTTGGTGCTACAGCAGGGCTTCTTTAGGATTGAGCTAAAGAGTGTGCCACCCCTCTCCTACGAGGAGCTAATGGAGAGGGTGGCAAGGGAAGTCGAGGGGGAGGCGTCAAACCCCGAGTTTGTGAGGAAGCTGGCAAGGTGAGCCACAGAGGAGGAGAAGGGGACAGGAGGTGGCTTGGGTCAGGAGGTGAGGAGAGCTGAACCCTGGCAGCGGGAATAGTAGTAGGAGGTGTAGGAGCAGTAGCTGAGGTGGGGCGTCAGGAGCCGAATAATCACCTCGGATGGATGCAGCCAGAGTGGCAGGATCAGGGCCAGTAGAGAGGTTTCCATGGAGGAGACAACCACCAGGGAGGCCAGGGCCACTTCTACACTCCAGGATAGATGCAGGGGAAGAGACCCCCTCTCCCCAATCAGCATCAGGCTATGATGATAGCCATGTAGAGGAGGAGGGGTAAGCAGAGGAGGTGGAGGGAAGTCAGGGTGGAGTAACCATATTATAACTTCCACTAGAGGAGGGGCACATTACAACCATGTGCCTAGAGTTCCTCGAGATGAGAGTAAATAGGGAGTAGTAGAAGCAATAAGATCGTCAGGAAGTGCGGATTAAAGAAGTCCTGCCTCGGGCAGAGGACAGGTGTGAGGACCGGGCCGATGTTGGGGCCCGAGGAGGGATTATAGTGATCCATGGTGGGATGGGGGTAGAGGCTTCTCGGATGGCAAGCCTCCATACCATGTATCGTCGGAGCGTTGGCTTCACATCCTAGACCCCACCCCAGAGGAGAAGATCACCTTCTTAAGGAAGAACATGCCAGATCACGAGGATCCCTTCACTGACGCGTTGGTCCTCCACATCGCGGTCGAGAACTTTACCATCTCCTGGATCCTCATCGACAACGGGAGTTCGTTCAATGCCATCTTCAAGAAGGCGTTCGACGCGATGAAGGTGGAGGCCAAGAGGGTGTTGGCCTCGACCGAACCTCTGTTTGGGTTTTTTGGGGAGATAAATGTAGTGAAAGGAATAGTGGGGCACCATGTCACTCTAGGGGGCAGTCCCAAAATTATTGTTTCTTCATCATGGATGCCCCCAGGAGTTACAACACCATCTTCAAGCGGACTCTCAATAGTGCCTTCCACTACATCCCCTCATCCTTTCACCAGTGCTTGAAGTTCAGCGCCTAGGGGATCCAGGTCCGGGTCTTAGGAGACCCCAATATTGGGAGGGAGTGCGATAAGTAAAGTTGGTTTTAAAGAAGATAGATTTGGTGTTATATAATCTTTTACGTATGTAAGTCTATCTCTGTTTTTTTACTTACTTATATCCTGTGGATTAAGGCAAGAGTACCTATCATATAGGAGTATAGTATTTTGTAGAAAATATCAAGGTCATCTCCTGGGATCGGTGTTAATTATTCTACTTTTTAGAACGAACTATTATCTTAACGAACAAACAGAGTGGAGTTTATAATTAAAAACAAAAGATATAAAAATATATATGTGATTTTATTAAGATAAGGACTCAAAAGGTAGTCCTTGATTTCAGAAGTACTTTGAGAGAATATTAATTGAGCTATTAAAGAATAACTTTATTTCTTAATTACCTAACTTAACGAGAGGGTCCCTTTGGTAGCATCACTGACTCGAAAGTACGACCGGGGAGGCTTGCGTTTAAAATGGGTTAACGGAAACGTAGTGTCCTTCACCTGGTATATGATCAATTAACAGAAAACCCTAGTTACGATAACTAGAAAGTAGAGTTGAAATAGTTGAAAATAATATCCAACCCAGAGCTCATCTTGATAGGACGGGGGCGGTTATAAAGTATAGAAAATAATATCTACCTATCTATCTAAATCCAGGACTTAAGCTTTCGCTTCGCCTTTCATTTGGGATAGGGTAGTAAAATCTAAAATATTGAAAAATTTTCGCACTATCCAAATCCAGGTCTTAGGCTTTCGCCTCGCCCTTCATTCGAGATAGTATGAAATAATAAGGTTTTGAAAATTATTTTGAAAGCAGTTTCACGCTATCTTAATCCAGGACATAAGCAGAGCTTCGCCTTTCATTCGGGATAATATGAAAAAATTAAAGGAAAGTAAAACTAAAAATAAAGCAGTAAAGTACTCAGAATTTAAATTGAAAGATTCTATTTTATAAAGTCCAAAATTATTACAACTTTCTTAAAAGCTGAAAAGAAAGCTACAAAGTTACAACTTACAGAACTTTTGAATACATAAAAGCTACTACCAGCTCCTTGTCAAAGAGCTGGGGAGTCCTAACAGTTCTTAAAGAAGCTGCTGGTGTTCGAATAATTCTACTCAGCCCTGCCCCCCAATTTATAAAAAAAAATTTCAAGTGACACGCCCCCTGACACGGGCGTCTAGGGGAGGGCGTGACTGTCAACGTGTTGGGATAGGTGTCGAGCTGGGATGAACTTCGGAAAGAATTTGATCAGGTCACGAGCGTGTCAGATGACGTCATAGGCGTATCTAGCAGCTGATTCATCAGGCGGTATGGGGCGTGGCGACAGTGCGGCAGCTTGCTGACATTGTGGATAGAACTTCAATAGGGCACGGGCATGTTGAGTTTGGCACGGGCGTGTTCGTGATGTGTCCATCAATTTCCCGATTTTCCTGAGTAAAAAAAGAAACTAAAAAAAGAATTAAAAAGGGTTGTCACGCCCTAGGTCACGGGCGTGACTAGGGGCGTGACTAGGGGCGTGACCTAAGAAGAAAAAAATACAAAAAATCAGAAAAACTTAGAAAATATATATAAAACATAATATAACAAAAATAATTAGTTTTTTATATAAAAACTAAGGTTTTATTTATAAATATGCAAAATTAATACTAAACAAAATTGTATATTTTTATACTCATCAAATACCCCCATACTTAGATTTTGCTATTCCAGAGCAAATATAGAGTTGAGTATATTTACAAATTATGAAATTTTCTATTTACTATCAATTTATTTCTTCAAGATAAAACAGGTATAAACATCCGGTGGATAAAGAGTTAAATGCTATCGTATATATATATATATATATATATCATTGATACAAGAGTTAGAATTTATAGCCATAAATTTTTTTTGAAAACAAATAGTAAGCAATATATTAAAATCAGATATAACAAAGATAGATTGGCTTTATGACTACTATATCTTGAATGAGATATGTTGAAAAATTACAACCTATTAATTATGCTCTCTCAAAATTTTAAGCAAAATTAATTTAATTTCATAGTGGTTTTAGGGGATATCAACTTAGTGGTTTTGCCCATAAAGAGGCTTTAAATGTAAGAGGTGATGAATTTTATCCTCTCATCTTTTTCATATTTATGTACTGTTACAACTATTTTAGGAAACTATTTTACAAAATAGAAAGAAAACTTTGCAGAATTGAACTTTGAATTAATCCAATGCATATGTTTAGGAGCACATACTCCATTTCATATTGTCTTTTAACATTTATTGGATGTCTATGTTTACGGATTTTTTTTATTTCCATGGACATAAGATCTTTTCTTTTCTAGGAGCACATACTCCTAGATTCTTGCGTGCGTAAAGAAACATGCCAAGCGAAATAGTAGGTAGGGGGTTGTAAAAATAATTTTGATAAAAGATTTTGAGAGCAATGGTAATAGCTTGATATTTTCTATATTTTAACAAGATTGAAGTAATGATAATTACAGTCTAAAATTGTTTGGTGAACATAATATGTTTTGCTTATATTGTATATATATGTATTGTTTTTGATATATTAAAGCAGGCTTGCTAAAAAACTAACTCCGATTGTAATGAAATTTTACAAGGTAGGGTTTACAAGTTTATTCCGGATATTTATATCTATCTAGTTATGAGAGGGAGTAGTAAATTTGAAAATTGAATAAATTGCATTTTTGATTAACTCTGATTTTTGGAATATATATATAGTATGGTTTTGGAAGTTTTGACTAGTTTGGGATGAGTACTAAAATAAACAATGCTTTTATTTAAAATATAACATAAAAGTGATAAAAAAAAATTTACAGCTAAAAGCACCCCCAAACTCATGTTAGGCATATGTATGAAGAGATAAATATGTACAGAATATACAAAAGCATAAAAAATGGGAATATACCAGTGAATTTATATTTTGAGGTTATGGAGTAGTGTTAGGGTTTCAGGTTCTTTTTGAAAAGGGTCCCCAGTAAAATATAGTTTTAAACGGTGCCCATTTACTTTGAAAGTTCCTTGTTCAGGGTTCAAAATAAGAACAGTCCCATATGGCCAGATTTGTTTAACAGTAAAGGGTCCGGTCCATCGGGATTTTAATTTTCCTGGAAATAATTTAAGGTGTGAGTTATATAGTAGGACAAGATAACCTGGTCAAAAAGATTTTGGAAATTTAATTTCCCTACCATGATAAAACTTAGATCGCTCTTTATAAAATTTATTATTTTCATAGGCATTTGCATGCCATTCCTCAAGTTCATTTAGTAGAAATTTACATTGTTCGGCGGCTAAGTTTGTATCTAAGTTAAGAAATTTTAGCGCCCAGTAAGCGCAATGTTCTAATTCTACAAGTAGGTGACATGCCTTTCCATATACTAAACGATAAGGTGTACAACCGATAACAGTTTTGAATGTTGTACGGTAGGCCCAAAGTGCATCATCTAATTTGAGGGACCAATCTTTTCGATTGGTATCTACAGTGTTTTCTAATATGCGCTTTAGTTCTCTATTGACTACCTCCACTTGGCCGCTTGTTTGGGGGTGATAAGCGGTAGCGAGTTTATGAGTAACTCCATATTTGGCAAACACTTTAGTCATCTGGGTGTTAAAAAAATGAGTACCTCGATCGCTAACTATAGCCCTAGGCGTGCCAAAATGTGAAAATAAGGATTTCAGAAATTTAACAACGACTCTCGAGTCAGCGGTGGGAAAAGCTTGCGCTTCAGCACACCATGAAACGTAATCGACCGCTACTAAGATATAATGATTTTTAAAAGAAGGAGGTAAAGGGCCTACAAAATCTATGCCCCACAGATAAAAAATTTCAAATTCTAAGTAAAAGTTTTTGGGTATTTCGTCCCGACGGGAAATGTTACCTGACCATTGGCAGCGGTTGGAAACGCTTACCAATTTTTGAGCATCCTTGAATAAAGTAGGCCAAAAGAATCCTTCTTCAAGGGCTTTTCGTGCAGTCCGGTTGGCTTGATAATGTCCGCCGGTTGGTCCTTCATGGCAGTGCCGTAGTACTTTTAGTCCTTCCTCATTTGAAATACATCTTCTTATTACTTGGTTGGCACATACTCGGAATACATACGGGTCTTCCCAAAAGTAGTTTTTCAAGTCAGAAAAGAATTTCCTCTTTTCATGAATTGAAAAAGCTTTTTGAAGGACTCAGGCTACTAAATAGTTAGCCAAGTCTGCGAACCAAGGAGTAGAAAAGTTTGTTACCTTTTTGAGCGTGAGGAGAATTTCTTCAGGGAATTTATCTTCGATGTCGGCATCCACGAGTGTATCTATTGTAGCATTCTCTAGTCGAGAAAGATGATCGGCTGTTAAATTCTCTGCACCTTTCTTATCTCGGATCTCTAAATCAAATTCTTGTTATAAGAGAATCCAACGTAATAATTGGGGTTTTGCATCTGCCTTAGTTAGTAAATATTTTAAAGTAGAATGATCCGTAAAAACTATAACTTTCGATAGCGTTATATAAGATCTAAACTTATCAAATACGAATACAATCGCCAGTAGTTCCTTTTCCGTGTTCGTGTAATTGGTTTGTGTGGATGTGCGAGTTTTACTTTCATAATAGATAGGATGAAAATATTTGTCTACTCGATGTCCTAAAACAGCTCCTAACGCATAATCACTCGCGTCACACATGATCTCAAAAGGAAAGGACTAGTCTGGGGCTACTAAAATAGAAGAGTTGATAAGTTTGTCCTTAATAATATTGAATGCTACTAAGCATTCCCTATCGAATATAAATGGGGCTTCTTTTTCTAATAAATGAGTTAACGGTTTTGTTATTTTAGAAAAATTTTGAATGAACCGTCTATAGAAACCTGCATGGCCTAAGAAACTTCGAATAGATTTTACATTTGTTGGAGGAGGAAGTTTTTCAATTATTTCTATTTTGGCCTTATCGACCTTGATTCCCTGGGAAGAAATTTTATGACCGAGAACTAAACCTTCGCGGACCATAAAATGGCATTTCTCCCAGTTCAACACAAAATTCGTGTCTTCACAGTGTTGAAGAACATGAGCGAGGTTATCTAAACACGTATGGAATGAGTCTCCAAATACGGAGAAATAATCCATAAATACTTCCATAACGTCCTCTACTAACTTGACAAAAATAGCTAGCTTACATCTTTGAAATGTAGCTGGCGCATTACAAAGTCCAAATGGCATTCGCCTATTGGTGAAAGTACCAAAGGGGCAAGTAAACATAGTTTTCTCTTGGTCTTCAGGGGCTATAGGGATTTGTAAATACCCTGAATAACCATCGAGAAACAATAATATGAGTGACCCGAGAGTCGCTCTAATATTTTATCTACAAACGGTAGTGGAAAGTGATCTTTATGGGTGGCATCATTTAATTTTCGATAGTCGATGCACATCCTCCAACCCGTAATAGTATGTGTTGGAATTAGTTCATTATTAGCGTTTGGCACTACCGTTATACCGCCATTCTTAGGGACAACTTGTACGAGACCGACCCATGTGCTATCTGAGATTGGATAGATAATTCCTTCGTCTAATAATTTCATTACTTCAGCTTTTACGAAATCCTTCATATTAGGATTAAAACGTCATTGGGGCTGGATAGATTTATGAGGGTTATCTTCCAAAAATATTTTATTCCTACAAAAAGATGGGTTGAGTCCTTGGATATCAAAAATTTGCCATGCTAATGCATGGCGATGTTGTTTTAACACTTCTATTAATTCAGATGTTTTTTTATCATTTAATTCGACAGAAATGATAACAGGGAGTTTTGATTCGGCTTCAAGGAAAACATATTTTAAATGTGCAGGAAGTGTTTTCAGCTCGAGGGTTGGTGGTTT
This sequence comes from Platanthera zijinensis, assembly GCA_039513925.1. Lineage (NCBI taxonomy): Eukaryota > Viridiplantae > Streptophyta > Magnoliopsida > Asparagales > Orchidaceae > Platanthera > Platanthera zijinensis. The sequence continues at coordinate 144,209,072 of CM077081.1, read as the reverse complement.
TTCATACGAAGTTGGAGTTTTTAGAGTTGTAGAAGTTAAGGATATAAAAGGTTCTAAAGGGTCATCGGTAGGCATTTCGTGTGAAAGGGGTAAGTATGCTAAGTCCGATTCTTCTACATTTATTGAAAGTAATCAGAATAGGGAAAACCATTTTCCTCAAAAGAGGCTTCCGCAAGATAGCAGGAATCGTCGTTTATTAAAGAATTTTTCATAGAGGGATCTATATCGATAGTAACCTCGTCATCTCCTTCTCGTAAGAGAAGTCTACAGTTACTTACGTCTATTATCGCGTAAGAGGTTACGAGAAAAGGATGACCGAGAATTATGGGAACATCGGCGTCTTCCTCTATGTCAAGTATAACAAAGTCTACCGGTAAGATAAACTTGTCTATTTTGACCAGAACATCCTCCACTATCCCTATTGGATATTAAATACAACGATCTGCTAATTCGATGTTCATTTTAGTTGGGCTGGGGTTTCCTAATCCTAGTTTCTGAAAGAGCAAGTGGGGCATTAAATTTATGCTAGCACCTAAATCTGCTAACGCATCTTTTATTAATAGATTACCGAAGAGACGCGGGATGGAAAATCGTCCCGGATCATTTAATTTTGGGGGTAATTTATGTAATAAAATGGCTGAACATTCGACATTAAGGAAAAATCTCGAAATATCTTCGAGTTTCTTTTTATTGAAATTAGCGCTTTTAAATATTTTGCGTATTTAGGCATCTGTGCAATTGCCTTGCAGAAAGGTATATTAATTTGAATTTGTTTTAGCATTTTAAGAAAATTTTTATACTGTTCATATTCTTGCTCATTTTTTAATTTAGATGGATAAGGTAAAACAACATGTGGGGAAGAAATTCGTGGGGGTTAAGGAGGCAGAGACGTAACGGGAAGTGGTGTAGGTAGGCTAACCTTAGCTTCTTTTTCTACCCTAACGGGTGGTGGTATCTCCCTGCCACTTCGTAGTTTGACAGCTTATCAACTTGGTGGGTTACTGGAATGGCCAGTTTCTCGCGGATTTGGTTCTGTATTTCCTGGCAAATTACCAGGTTGGTGTTCTGATAGCATTTTTGAAATTTGTCCAATTTGTGTTTCTAAGTTTTTAATTGATCCGGTTAGGTTCCGGATATTGGACTCATTGATACTGACATATTTCGTGAATATGTCTTCTTTCCGGGGTTGGCCTAAATTGGTGCGGTTGTGGTGGTGGTGTTTTGGTTGTGGGGGTTGCGGTGCAAATCCACTTGGATTTGCAATCAGAGGGCGTTGAGCATTATTGGGGTTGCTCCATGAAAAATTAGGATGGTTCCTATATCCTGGATTATAAGAATTATTATTTGAGTTAATATTAGGATTATAGGAAGGTCTATAAGAGTTCCCCATATAATCAATTTCTTCAATTACATTAATATTCGGATTCCAAGTAGTTGTGGCGGAGGAAGCAGATATTCCTGTCAATTATTTAGTTAAATTTTCTACTTGGAGCGTTAAAGTAGAAGAAGTGTCGAGATCATAAATCCCAGCTTGTTTAGGGCGTGACCTTGGCACGTTCCACTGGTACGTATTCATGGCCATTTCCTCAAAGAGGGTATGAGCGGCCACGGGGGTTTTGTTATTGATCGTGCCCCCAGCGGCAGCATCAATGGCTTGTCTAGTTTGAATATTCAAACCATTATAGAATATTTGTACCTGGAGCCAAGTTGGCAGTTCATGATGTGGACACCGACCTAAATATTCCTTAAAACGTTCCCAAGTCTCATAAAGAGACTCAGACTCGTTTTGTACAAAGGAAAAAATATCCGCACGCAGCCGTGTGGTTTTTGCAGGTGGAAAATACTTTGTAAGGAATTTTTCGGTCATTTCAGCCCAAGTGATAATAGATCCTCTGGGGAGAGAACCTAGGCACTGTTTGGCTTTCGTTCGTAGCGAAAAAGGAAATAAGCGAAGACGGATGGCATCATCAGTGATGCCATTTATCTTAAATGTGTCGCATATTTCTAAGAAGTTGGACAAGTACGTGTTTGGTTCTTCGTCGGGCAATCCATCAAATTGAACAGAATTTTGAATCATTTGGATTATACTGGATTTAATCTCGAAGTTATTATAAGCAATTGTTGGACGAATGATACTAGACCCGGTGTCATCTAAATTTGGTCGTGCATAATAAGACATGGTCCTTTGGGGGACCACCTCTGGCATTTGTTGTTGCTCTGCTGTCATTTCTTGTACGTGTGCGGTGCCTACAGACTCTTCCAGATTTAATACAAGCTCTTGATTTAGAGATCGGAGGCTCCTGCGAAAGGTGCGATCAATTTCAGGATCAAATTCAAGATTTAAATCAGATGGAGTTCTGCGGGTCATACACTAAAAAAAACTTTTTGATAAACACAAAATAAAAAAAATATATAAAAACTAAGTAAAAAAAAACTAAGTTACAAACAAATATATCTAAACACACAAATACAAACACACGAAAAGTCTTAAAACGGAAAATAACTAAAAACAGATTTTTTTGTAAAAAACAGGTTTTATAATAAAAAGCATTTTTATTATAAACTAGTTTTTATAATTAGAAACATTTTATATAAGATACGTTAAAATAGTAGGTTAGGGTTTTTTTGTTAGAATTTGTTAGTGGTTAATAAACTTGTTAATAAAAAGTTAATTTTTATAAAAACAAAGTTTTAAATTCAGGGAATTTTATGTTTGTTTTATTTTTGTAAAAACTAAGGTTTTTAAATAACAAGAAAAAGAAAAGATAAAATTAATAACGTTCTTTTATTTTCAAATATTAACACATATAAACGAATCCCCGGCAACGGCGCCAAAAAGCTTGATAAGTAAAGTTGGTTTTAAAGAAGATAGATTTGGTGTTATATAATCTTTTACGTATATAAGTCTATCTCTTTTTTTTTTACTTAGTTATATCCTGTGGATTAAGGCAAGAGTACCTATCGCATAGGAGTATAGTATTTTGTAGAAAATATCAAGTTCGTGTTTTTCCTGGGATCGGTGTTAATTATTCTACTTTTTAGAATGAAATATTATCTTATCGAACGAACGGAGTGGAGTTTATAATTAAAAACAGAAGATATAAAAATATATATACGTGATTTTATTAAGATAAGGACTCAAAAGGTAGTACTTGATTTCAGAAGTACTTTGAGAGAATATTAGTTCAGTTATTAAAGAACAACTTTATTTCTTAATTACCTAACTTAACGAGAGGGTCCCTTTGGTAGGATCACTGACTCAAAAGTACGACCAGGGAGGCTTGCGTTTAAAACGGGTTAACATAAACATAATGTCTCTTCACCTGGTATATAGTCAATTAACAGAAAACCCAAGTTAGGATAACTAGAAAGTAGAGTTGAAATAGTTGAAAATAATATCCAGCCAAGAGCTCATCTTGACCAAGTGCTAAGGGTACTTAGCCTCTTCTCATGAAGGGGGCAGTATAAAGTACAGAAAATAATATCTACCTATCTATCTTAATCCAGGACTTAAGCTTTCGCTTCGCCTTTCATTTGGGATAGGGTAGTAAAATCTAAAATATTGAAAATCTTTCGCACTATCTTAATCCAGGACATAGGCTTTCGCTTCGCCCTTCATTCGAGATAGTATGAAATAATAAGGTTTTGAAAATTATTTTGAAAGCAGTTTCACGCTATCTTAATCCATGACATAAGCAGAGCTTCGCCTTTCTTCCGGGATAGTATGAAAAAATTAAAGGAAAGTAAAACTTAAAATAAAACAGTAAAGTACTCAGAAGTGAAATTGAAAGAGTCTATTTTATAAAGTCCAAAATTATTACAACTTTCTGAAAAGCTAAAAAGAAAGCGAACAAGTTACAACTTACAGAACTTTTGAATACTTAAAAGCTACAAGCAGTTCCTTGTCAAAGAGCTGGGGAGTCCTAACAGTTCTTAAAGAATCTGCTGGTGTTCGAATAATTCTACTCAACCCTGCCCCCTATTTATTGAAAAAATTTCAAGTGAAACGCCCCCTGACACGGGTGTGTCGGGGAGGGCATAACTAGTTCACAGGCGTGACTGTCAACATGTCGGGAAAGCTGTCGAGCTGGGCTGAACTTCAGATAGAATTTGATCAGGTCACGGGCGTGTCAGATGATGTCATGGGCGTGTCTAGTAGCTGATTCATTAGGTGGCATGGGGCGTGGCGACAGCGCGGCAGCTTGCTGGCATTGTGGATAGAACTTCAATAGGGCACGGGCGTGTTGAGTTTGGCACGGGTGTGTCTGGTACGTGTCCATCAATTTCCCAATTTTCCTGAGTAAAAACAGAAACTAAAAAAAAGAATTAAAAAGGGCTGTCATGCCCAAGGTCACGGGCGTGACTAGGGGCGTTACCTAAGAAGAAAAAAATACAAAAAATCAGAAAAACTTAGAAAATAAATGTAAAACTTAATATAACAAAAATAATTAGTTATATATATAAAAACTAAGTTTTTATTTATAAATATGCAAAATTAATACTAAACAAAATTGTATATTTTTATACTCATCATAGTGCTACGTCACCGCGGTGAACTCAATTTCTTGGCAGGAGGGGGCCGAGGAGATGGAGCAGAGGATGGAGGAGGCAGAGCAAGAGGCAGGTGGAGTGGAGATGGAGGTGGAGAGACGCACCAAGGTGGAGGTGATGGAGGGAGTCCAAGAGGAGCTGGAAGAGGCAATGGCTGTTGAGGATGTTGAGGAGGAGGTCCTTATCCAAGGAGAGGGGGACGGTGGAGAATGGGGAGTGCTGTCTTGTCTGGAGGCTATAGAAGAGGTGGGGGAGATGGAGGTTCTCACCCATGGGGGGAAGGTATAGAAGGTGCGCATTAGCGGGGGGTTGACCCCGGTGGACAAGGAGAAGATGATGGAATGCATCCAGAAGAACGCGTACATCATCACTTGGAGCTCCGCGGAGATGCCGTGGATAGATGCATATTTTGCTTACCACCGCCTCAACCTGCACCCAGAAGCTCGCCCCATCCAGCAGAAGAAGAGGTCCATCACGGACAAGCTGGACGAGCCCATCAGGGAAGAGGTGGCCAAGCTCTTGAATGCTAGCTTTGTATCCAAAATCCAATACACCGGCTGGGTCTCAAATGTAGTAATGGCAAAATAAGAAGACGACCTGTAACGCCCCTGATTTTTCGATGATTTTTATTTGATTTGGTATCGTCATATTTATGACGTCATGGCATTACTTTTAACGTCGAGCTGACCGCGCAATACCGTTAAGGCATTTTCGCGTCCGTTCGGTCGAGTCGGCCAAATTCTTAAATTCTGGTTGTAATTGGAAAATCTTGCATTTTGGAAATTTAGTTAAATAATTTTTGACTTGCTCTTCAAGTTTCGTCGCGATCCGAGCGATATTCAGGCCTCGGCGAATTTCCGAAGTTTTTTAGAATTTATGTTCACCGTAGACTTTCAAAATTTATATCTCGAAAATGACACGTCAGATTTTGGTTCTGTCATCGACGTTGGGTTCGTAGCGTCAGTGTTCGCCTACAGTGTGAGTTTTGTTTAATTCGGCACGTGTTTGGGCCTCCATTTTGAAGTCGTGTTTCCTTGTTCAAAAAGTATAAATATGATTATTTTAATAATAAAACCCTATTCAAAAATGTCTTTTACTATTAATCTCTTCAGTTTGATTTTGGATATATTTGTAAAAAGCACTATTAAAGAGGACAAAAAAACACTGTTCCTGCTTTTTCTTCTGCCTAGTTCTCGAGTGAATTCTCTTCCTTCTCGAGTACTCCCTATGTCTTTCTCTAGTCCTCCCTGTGTCCCTCTCGAGTACTGCTTCCTTGTTCTCAAGTACTAAACTTTAGTACTCGAGTAGCCTGTTTTCTACTTCTTTATTACCTGTAATCTTGTTCTCGAGTACTGTAGATTCATCCCGAGATACTCGTTCCAATCTGCGTTCGGGCGCCATTTTGAGGGTCAAAACGGTTTCATATAAAATAATGGTTAACATAAAGTTTGTTCGTCTCGATGAGATCTACAACTTTCATGTTGGGCACTTTTTGATTTGAAGCCATCCTAAACCTCTTTCTTTGTTTCCACGCACCCGCTCATAAATAACCCATTTTTTCCTATTTAGAGAAAACTTTTTATAAATATATATATATATATATATATATATATATATATATATATATATATATATATATATATATATATATATATATATATATATATATATATATTCTGATACTTAAGATAATTAGAAAAAAAACTTTATATTCTTCCTCACGATTTAGACCGAACCGAAACCTCCTATGCGGTGACTCCCTCCCATTCGTGAATCTTCTGGTGGCCACCGACGGTGCTCCGGTGCTCGAAATCTTCAACCGATTATAGATTCGAAAAGCTCTCATCGAGAGCTAAGCCATCGTGGTAAAATTTTCCAAATTTCTTGAGTTTTCTCGTTAGGGTTTTTCAGGCCCTAACCTCTATTTCGGCCACTTTTGTTCAAATTTTGACTCCTCTCGTCTTCTTTTGCCTCGATCTGCTACATGGAGTGATTTAGAGGATTTTTTCGGTAAAACCAAGGCAATTGGTGGTTTACCCTCATTTCTCCTTGTCCGGTGTGATGGTAACTGTTAATTTATATTATGATCCTTAAAACTTTCTGCATTTTGTAATTTCAAAGTTATTAATATGATTAGTCTTCTTTGATGATCACTTGATGTTGTAAGATCTTGTCATGTTAAACTCAAATATGAGATTTAATTGTTCCTGATGTATTTTATTAATGGATTTAATCACCTTATCTATCGTGGTTGGATGTATTAGAGTTTATCTAGGTTTGTAAATCCTTCCTAGAGGTTGATCAACCGCGTCATGAATCTAGAAATGTCTAATAGAATTCGATGTGCCAAGTTTCGAGATATAGGTGTTTGTTTTTATGGGTTTTCTTGATTGCGGGTGTTAGTGGATGCAACCACCCCCACAATGTCTGTTTCCTTTATTAGTACCTCGTGGAAGTCTACCAGGTTTTTGGGCATCTGCAGTGTATGGTGGAGTGTATGAGTCTCCCCCACAGTTAGAAGGATATTATATTAGTGAGGGTGTGTCCAGTTGAGTGACCACCTCGCCCGTGTTTTTCGGTAAAGTCGACCACAGGTTCCTAATAAAGGTTATGCAATTTCTTCCTTATGATTTACTCTTATTTGTCACCTTTTAGCCTAGTACATATGTTGTATTTATGATGTATGTGTCGATTCACGTAAGTGTTCTTTTCCTGCTTGATGCTTTACTTTGTACTTTACTTCAGTACTTTTGGTCTTGGGTTGGTACCCCCTTTTGACCTTTGTTAATATTGGCTTATTTTTCTGCCACCATTTGTACATTCTTGCTGAGGTCTTCTGTCTTTAAAATGCCTCAGGTTCAGAGCAGTAGCAGATAGTGGAGCTCTTTTGGAGTTTCTGGGCAGTAGTGTTGGTTGTGGTTTTCACCTCGCCGTAGCGAGGTAATTTGTTGTTTTAGTTTGCTTACTTAGTTCAAACATAATTTTGTTTTATGTGGGTTCGTGTCAGATTGTTGACGCCCACAAGATAGACGGTTTTGGATACCTTGCTAGCTGCTAGTTGTTTTCTTTGTGATGGATTACTTCCTCTCTTGGATGATTTATGCTAGGAATGCATGTTAGGTATTTTCAAGTATAAAATCTACTATTATTACTTCATGCATTGCATAATTTAAAACTCTAACTTGTTATATTTAGCGACCGTAAAAGCTATCTTTACTACTATTATAAATCTAGCATCTTGCATAACATAAGTTGTCCTTTGGGGACGTTTACACTCATGTAGGATGTTTAATCTCATGAATGTAGTATTTTTTTTTCTGTAGCATATAAACTATTTTCTTTCGTGGACTTGATGAGCCACCAAGCCGAGGGATACGGTTAAATGCCTTAAATTGGATTTTTGTTAAATCACTTAAAGATCTCCCTTTTTGAGTTTAGTAGTAGTTTTGCCTGAGCGTCCACAGTTACCCCCTACTGACGTGGCATCATGACGCGCATTTTCCCATACTCTAATAAGTTATTAAATGCGGTGAAAATGCGGGTTGTCATAGTTGGTATCAGAGGGAGGTTGTTTGACAATTGGTCGGGCAACCTTTCCTTACTATTATTAGTTTCTTAGTGACATTTCATACACACACCGATGTGTCATCAGTACATCTTAGCCGAAGAATAGTCACTACACTCATACATGATAAGAAGTATACAAGGCATATTATGTAGTATGGGATGCATAATATGTTTTTGTATATGGATCCACCATAGGTGGCAATGTGTGATGGTTATGTAGTATGGGTTACATAACCACAATCACATGGGTGCCCATTAGCACGTTTTCAATTCTCGTTGCATGCGATGTTATGTAGTATGGGATGCATAACATTTCATGTGTACGTCGCTCATAACATGCATTTAGGCTTTTTTTAGGATGCATAGCACTGCATACATAGCATATCACTGCATAAACACGTTTGCTAAGTTTAGGTTTACATGATGACACATGTACACACATGATTTTAAATAAGAGTAAAGAACCCATGCATTAATATCATAGGAACAAGAGTCAATAAGATGAGAGGATATCATCCTAAGTAGTACACTGCTTCATTATAAAATCCAAGAGCAAGTTGCAGCATAAGCAAGTGTCTTTTAAGTATGGTCTGAACTAGTCGTGTGGCCTAATTGTAATTTAGGATTTTGATGAGTTTTTTGTTTGCTTTTAGAAATGCCGCAAAAGCGTATTGCGACGAGGTCGACTCACTATTCGGAGGGTGAGTCATCAGGAGCGCAAAGTGATACAATTATCGAGAGTCTATGTCAGAGCAATGAGGCTCTGTCGAGACAATTAGTTGTGATGCAATCGCAAATTAAGTCTTTGTTGTATGCCGCTCCCGAGCATCAACCCTTAGTACAATAGCCTGCCTTAGGCCAAGACGTACCTGATACTCCTACTCCTCTGGTTCACCCAGTGATGCTACCACCGAAGATGAATTTTATCTCGCATTTTCAGTTGATTGGACCTCCCACCTACGATGGGAGTGCCGACTTTATGGTTTTGGATGATTGGATCATTGTTACTGAGGAGATGTTTTCATATTTCGGGATTCTAGAAGAGCACAAGGTAATAATTGTAGCCTACCAGCTAAAAGACCTAGCAAAGACCTGGTGGATTCGGGAAAAGGAGAGCCTAAATGAAGGATGCTCGTGGGAATCTTGTAAGAAGATGGTGCTGAAAAAGTTTCTACCCTCGATCGAGCAAGACCGTCTGATGAATAACTTCCTGCATCTGAAGCATAGATAGATCTCAGTGAGCGAGTACGAGATTGAGTTTAATAAACTGAATAGGTTTGCTCCTGATTTGGTAGCTTCAGAGGTGGGTAGAGTGAAACATTTCCTCGGAGGACTAAGAAGTGATGTCCAGCAGTGGGCATGCGCTTATAGAGCTGAAAGTTATGCTGTGACAGTGGAAGACGCACTGAAAGTTGAAGCGATTGAAAATTCCAAGAACCGACGTACTGTAGTGAGAAAAGAGAAGAGGAAATGTGTTGAAGATGGAAGCTCTAGGGCATCTTTCCCTTCTTCGAAAATTAAAAGTGGGGAAATATGTAACTTCTATGGTCGACCTCACCACCCTTAAGAATGGTGTTTCAAGAGGACTGCTACTCAGAAATAGCAATGGGTGCTCGCAATCAAAGGCACACCCAAGGGAGATCTGGTGTGCACGTTCTGTGAAAGGAAGGGTCATGACGTGATTCGTTGTTGGTTGAAGGAAAAGACTTGCTTCTAGTGTTGGAAGAAGGGACACCTGAGGACTTCGTGCCCCCAGGCTAAGCCCCCGCTACAGCCTGGCCCGATTCGAGCTCTACCGCCGCCACCAAACCAGGACAAAGGAAAAGGAAAGCTAAATGTGGTGACCAGAGAGGATGCTCAGACCTCAACTCAAGTGATATAGGGTTAGACTCTATTTTAACTTTTTCTTTCCATTATTGGTTGTAGCTTTCGTTCTTTTAGTTATGTATGTTATGATTTTAGGGGAGTTTAAGGTGCGGAATAGGTGGTCGCACGTCCTTTTCGATTCGGGTGCCACCCATTCTTTTGTGGCGCATATTTTTTTAGATAGACATCGTTTGTACGTGGTTATGTTAGAGGATTTCTTCAACGTCAAGCTTCCCTCCGGAGACCAGATGATATCAAGTTAAGGAATTCAGAGGTGCCCTATTTGCTTAAGCAATTTCCAGGCTTTTGTGGATCCAATGGTGTTGGATTTGGCAGATTTCGACGTGATTCTGGGCATGGACTTGTTGTATAAGTATGCTGCGGTCATCCAGTGCAAGGAAAAGTGATTAAACTTCAAGATGGACAACGACCAACCTATGCGTGTCTATGGTTTTCATGGCAATGGTTCCCTCCTTATTTCTACTGTATGTGTTGGTCGAGCTATAGAGTCTGGTTGTTAGGTTTATCTTGTTTCTATATCGTCTTTAGAAACAGCTTTTGTTACACCACATCTTGAGGATGTCTCGGTGGTGTGAGAGTTTCCATATATCTTCCCTGATAGTCCTCTAGGACTCCTTCCTGAAAGAGAGGTGGAGTTTGTGATAGACCTCAAGCCAGGTACTCGCCCTATTGCTAAGACACCATACTGTATGGCTCCGCATGAGTTAGAAGAGTTGCACACTCAGTAGGATGAGTTATTATAGTGTGGTTTTATTAGGTCGAGTTCTTCTCCGCCGGGTTGCCCCTATTTTGTTCGTAAATAAGAAAGACGGTTCCATGAAACTCTACATATATTATTGGGAATTAAATAAGGTAACCATCAAGAACCAATATCCGTTGTCGCGGATTGATTATCTATTTGATCACTTGTGGTGATGCGCTGTGTTTTCGAAGATTGACCTTCGTTCAGGCTACCACCAGTTGAGAGTCCGTGAGGATGAAGTACCACAGGAAGCTTTTTGTTCCCGGCACGGGCATTTTTAGTTCTTGGTGATGTCCTTTAGTCTGGCAAATGCACCCTCTGCTTTCATGGACTTAATGAATAGAGTGTTCAAGGATTTCTTCGATGGTATTGTAATTGTGTTCATAGATGACATTCTCGTGTATTCTCGCAGTGTTGAGGAGCATAATCAACACTTACGTTTAGTTTTGTCAACCCTGAGGGAGCATAAACACTATGCCAAGTCAAGTAAGTTGTAATTCCGGTTACCCAGGTATGCTTTCTGGGCCATGTTGTGAGCAAGGACGGTATTTCCGTAGACCCGACCAAAATTTCTACTGTGATGGAATGGAAGAGACCTTCTACTCCTAAGGAGATTAGGAGCTTCTTAGGTCTGGCCGGATATTATAGAAGGTTTGTGGAAGGGTTTTCTGTACTATATGCTCCTATAACTACACTTACACAGAAGAACACCGCATTCATTTGGAGCGACAAGTGTGAAGAAGCCTTCCAAGAGTTGAAGAAGAGATTGTGCATTGCTCCAGTTTTAACTTTGACTACTGAAGGACTTGAGTACGCTATATATGTGGATGCATCACACATTAGACTTGGTTGTGTTTTGATACAAGAAGGAAAGGTGATTGCGTACGGATCAAGGCAATTAAAAATTCATGAAAGAAACTATCCTACGCATGATTTGGAATTTGCTGCTGTAATTTATGCTTTAAAGCTTTGGATACATTTACTGTATGGCGCGTTGTGCAAGATCTACACATACCATAAGAGTTTGAAGTACGTCTTCACTCAAAAGGAGCTAAATCTGCGCCAGCGTGGGTGGTTAGAGTATGTGGCCTATTATGAAGTAGAGATCCTCTATCACCCGGGAAAGACTAACGTAGTAGCCGATGCTTTGCGTAGGAAGACCGCCAAAATCTTCAATCTATCAGTGCAATCCCTGGTGGAAGAAATCTTGTTGGTGGACATTGAAGTTGTGAGTACTACTATGCCTGCTAGTTTTGAAACAGAAGAGCCCTCTTGGATTTCCCTTACCAGAATGCACCAGAAAGATGACCTTTATTTAATGCATCTCCAGAATAGAACTGAGAAGGGAGAGCTACCTTATTTCTCTTTTGATGAGTTAGATACTCTGAAATATCAGGGTAGATTTTGTGTCCCCGCTTTCAGTGATATTTGGGTGAAGATTTGTAATGAAGCTCATGGTTCCAGTGTTGTCTATCATATTGGTTCCACAAAAATGTATAAATATATGAAGCAAATTGTTTGTTGGTCAGGAATGAAGAATGATATAGCAAAGTTTGTGTCAGAATGTTATACGTGTCAGCGTGTTAAGGCGGACGTTAGAAGGTCTGGTGGTAAATTATCACGCTTGATATTCCAAGTTGGAAATGGGAGAGTATTTCAATGGATTTCATCACCAGTCTACCGAAGTCTCCTCGTGGGCACGACTCTGTGTGGGTAATAGTCGATAGATTAACAAAGTGTGCTCATTTTGTGCCCTTTAAGATTGGGTATTCTTTGAAGAAGATAGTTGAGTTATACCTTAAAGAGGTCATCAGATTGCATGGAGTGCCTATTAATATTATATCAGATCGAGACTCAAGATTTACGTCTCGCTTTTTGAAGAGTTTATAAGAGGGGTTGGTTACCGATTTAAGGTTTTCCATCGCCAATCATCCACAGACAAATGGTCAAACAGAGCGATTTAATCAGATCGTGGAGGATATGATTAGGTTTTACATATTGGATAACAGTAGCGCTTAGGATGAGCGTCTCAAACTCATGGAATTTTCTTATAATAATAGTTATCAAGAGAGTCTACAGATTGCCCAATTTGAGGCCTTGTATGAGAGGCGTTGTAGGACTCCTTTGTTTTAGGCTGAGGTTGGTGAGAGGCCATTGCTAGGTCCGAAAGCCATTGAAGAGATTAATTGTGTTGTAACTCATATTCAAGAGAAGCTCCGTATAGCACAAGAGCGTTATGAGAAGTATGCTAATCGGCGAAGGGTCGATCTAGAGTTTGTCGTTGGGGACTTGGTTTTTCTGAAAGTCTCCCTGATGCCAGGTGTTAAATGGTTTGGAAGGAACCACAAGTTAGACCCCCGGTATGTGGGACCTTTCCTGATTCTGGAGCTCATCGACGTGTCCGCTTATAGGATGGATTTGCATGATACTTTCCCTGGTGTCCATGATGTGTTCCATGTGAGCCAGTTGTCAAAGTGTGTTCATAATGGTCGTCAAATCCTTGACTCGGTGCCCAAGATTCATCCCAACCTTTCCTATATGGAAGAACCTGTCTGTGTTTTGGAATCTCAAGATCGAGTGTTGCGGAGGAAGACCATCCCTATGGTCAAGATTCTTTGGAGAAATCAAGTCGTCAAGAGTTCGATGTGGGAATTGGAATCGACGATGAGGGAATCTAATCCACACCACTTCTCTTAATTTCTGGTATGTCTCTATGTTTTTGGTTGTGTTTGATTTTCTCATTTTAGTTTGGTTTTGGAGTTGTGTTAAGTTTCGTGACGAAACTTCTGTTTAGGGGGAGTGACTGTAACACCTCCGATTTTTAGATGATTTTTATTTGATTTGATTTTGTCATATTTATGGTGTCATGACGTTACTTTTAACATCGAGTTGATGGCGCAACGCCGTTAAGGCATTTTCGCATCCGTTCGGTCGAGTCGGCCAAATTCTTGAATTCTTGTGGTAATTGAAAATTCTTGCATTTGGAAATTTAATTAAATAGTTTTGGACAAGCTCTTCAAGTTTCGTCGCGATCCGATCGATATTCGAGCCTCGGCGAATTTCCGAAGTTTTGTAGAATTTAGGTTTGTCGTAGACTTTGAAAATTTATATCTCAAGAATGGCACGTCGGATTTTGGTTCCGTCTTCGTCCCTAGATTCGTAGCATTGGTGTTCTCCTATGGTGTGAGTTTCGTTTAATTCGTCGCGAGTTTGAGCCTCCGTTTTGAAGTCGTGTTTCCTTGTTCAAAAAATATAAATATGATTATTTTAATATTAAAACACTATTCAAAAATGACTTTTACTATTCATCTCTATAGTTTGATTTTGGATATATTTGTAAAAAACACTATTCCTGAGGACAAAAAAACATTGTTCCTGCTTTTTCTTCTGCCTAGTTCTCGAGTGAATTCTCTTCCTTATCGAGTACACCCTGTGTCTTTCTTGAGTACTCACTATGTCCCTCTGGAGTACTTCTTCCTTGTTCTCGAGTACATAATTTTAGTGCTCGAGTAGCCTGTTTTCTACTTCTCGAGTACCTGTAATCTTGTTCTCGGGTACTGTAGATTGATCCCGAGAAAGGCGTTCCAGTCTGCATTCGGGCGCCATTTTGAGGGTCAAAACAGTGTCGTATAAAAAATTGTTAACATAAAGTTTGTTCGTCTCGATGAGATCTACAACTTTTATGTTGGACACTTTTCGATTTGAAGCAACCTAAACCAGTATTTTCATTTTCCGCGCACCCGCTCATAAATAGCCTGTTTTTTCCTATTTAGAGAAAACTTTTTATTAATATATATATATATATATATATATATATATATATATATATATATATATTCTGATACTTAAGATAATTAGATAGAAAACATCATCTTATTCCTCATTATATAGACCGAACCGAAACCACCTGTGTGATGACTCCCTCCCGTTCGTGAATCTTCCGGTGGCCACCGACAATGCTCCGGTGCTCGAAATCTTCAACCGATTATAGATCCGAAAAGCTCTCGTCTCAAGCTATGCCATCGTGGTAAAATTTTCTCCATTTCTTGAGTTTTCTCGTTAGGCCCTAACCTCTATTTCGGCCATTTTTGATCAGATTTCGACTCCTCCAGTCTTCTTTTGCCCCGATCTGCGATGTGGAGTGATTCAGGGAATTTTTCGATAAAACCAAGGCAAGTGGTGGTTTACCCTCATTTCTCCTTGTCTGGTGTGATGGTAACTGTTAAGTTTTTGTAAGATACTTAAAACTTTCTGCGTTTTGTCTTTTCAACGTTATTGTTATGATTAATCCTCTATGATGATCACTTGATGTTGTAAGATCTTGTCATGGTAAACTCAAATATGAGGTTTAATCGTTCTTGAAATATTTTATTGATGGCTTTAATCGCCTTATCTATTGTGGTTGGATGTGTTAGAGTTTATCTAAGTTTGTAAATCCTTCCTAAAGGTTGATCAACTGTGTCTTGAATCTAGAAATCTCTAGTAAAATCCGATGTGCCAAGTTTCGAGATATATGTGTTTTTTTTGTGGGTTTTCTTGAATGTGGGAGTTAGTGGATGCAACAACCTCCGTAATGTCTGTTTCCTTTATTAGTACCTCATTGAAGTCTACTAGGTTTTTGGGCGTCTGGGGTATATGGTGGAGTGTATGAGTGTCCCGCGCAGTTAGATGGATATTATATTCGTGAGGGTGTGTCCAGTTGAGTGACCACCTCACCCGTGTTTTTTTGTAGAGTTGACCACAAGTTCCTAATAAAGGTTATGCAATTTCATGTATTTATGATTTACCCATGTTTGTCACCTTATAGCCATGTACATATGGTGTATTTATGATGTACGTGACGATTCACGTAAGTGTTCTTTTCTTGTTTGTTGTTTTACTTTTGTACTTTACTTCAGTACTTTTGGTCTTGGGTTGGTACCCCTTTTGACCTTTGTTTTTGTTGGCTTATTTTATGCCACCATTTGTTCATTCTTGCTGAGGTGTTCTGTCTTTGGAATGCCTCGGGTTCAGAGCAACAGCAGATAGTGAAGCTGGTTTTGGAGTTTCTGGGCAGCAGTGTTGGCTGTGGTTTTCACCTCGCCGTAGCGAGCTAGTTTGTTGTTTTAGTTTGCTTACTTAGTTTAGACGTACTTTTGTTTTATGTAGGTTCGTGTTAGATTGTTGATGCCCATAGGATAGACGGTTCTGGATACCTTGCTAGCTGCTAGTTGTTTTCTTTGTGATGGATTACTTCTTCTCTGAGATGATTTATGCTAGGAATGCATGTTAGGTATTTTCAAGTATAAAATCTACTATTATTACTTCATGTCTTGCATAATTTAAAACTCTAACTTGTTATATTTAGCGACCGTAAAAGATATCTTTACTACTATTATAAATATAGGGTCTTGCATAGCATGAGTTGTCCTTTGGTGATGTTTACACTCATGTAGGATGTATAATCTCATGAATGAAGTATTTTTTTTCGCAGCGTATAAATTTTTTTTTTTTCGTGGACTTGATGAGCCACCAAGTTGAGGGATACAGTTAAATGCCTTAAATTGGATATTTGCTAAATCACTTAAAAATCTCTTTTTTTGAGTCTAATAGGAGTTTTTCATGAGCGTCCGCAGTTATCCCTTGCTGACATGGAATCATGACGCGCATTTTACCTTACTATGATAAGTTATTAAATGCGATGAAAATGCTGGTTGTGACACTGCCGGTGGAGAATGTGTGTTGATTTCTCTTTACTTAATAAATTATGTCCTAAAGATTTTTACCCCTTGCCTCAAATCGATATGATGGTTGACTCAGCCTTTGGTTTCCCTGTAATGAGTTTCTTAGATGTTTTTTTAAGTTATCATAAGATCAGGATGCACCCCCCCCCCCCGATGTAAAATATTTCTCCTTCATCACGGGGGATGGGTGCTACTACTACAAGATGATGCCCTTTGGGTTGAGAAATACAGGGGCAACATATCAAAAGATGATGGATAGAGTCTTCCAGTAGAAAATGTGGAGGAATCTGGAGGTGTATATGGATGGTCTAATGATTAAAAGCAGAGAGGCGAACTCTCACCTCCAAGATCTAGAGGAGACCTTTGGCAACCTCCGAAGGTATTAAATGTGGTTGAACTCCTTGAAGTGTGTCTTCGGGGCCAGCAGGGGCAAGTTCTTGGGCCATATTCTCACCGCCGCTAGGGTGGAGCCAAATCCGGACAAGGTTATGGCGATCATGGAGTTTGGCTCACCTCGAAATGCTAAGGAGATACAACGGCTGACAGGGAAGTTGGATGTACTAATAAGGTTCTTTTCCCGGATTGGGGAGAAGTGCTCCCCTTCTTCAAGGCATTGAGGGGAGGCAAGAAGTTTGAGTGGACTGGGGAATACCCGGAGGCGTTCCAGTCCTTGAAGATTCAATTAACTCAGCCCCCCTCCCCAGCTCCAAGGGCCGAAGAAGGGGGAGGACCTGTCTTTGTATCTTGGGGTCGAAGTAGAGGCCATGAGGTCCATCCTGGTTCAGGAAGAGGGGAAGAAGCAACTGCTCATATACTACGTAAGCCGGGTACTTAGGATGGAAGAGCTCCATTATCCCATCCTAGAGATGCTTGCGTTCGATCTGGTCATCTCGGCCCGGAGGCTCCAGCCTTACTTCCAAGAACAATCCATACGAGTGGTGACCGACCATCACCTCCGCAACATCTTCGACGGGGTGGAGTATTCAAGAAGGTTGGAAAAGTTGTCAGTAGATTTGAGTGAATTTGACATCTCCTTTGACCCCCACCTCTCAATCAAGGACCAAACAATGGCCGACTTTCTGACATGGTCGAGCTGGCGGAGGAGGAACTCACTCGCCCGGTTCCCTGGAGGGTGAAGGTGGACGACGCTTTAGGAAAGTCATTCCCTGGGGGTGAGGGTGATCTTAGAGAGCCCCCAGGGAATGAGGATCGAGCAGACGGTGGTGGTGTATTTTCCCATCACTAATAATCAGGCCGAGTACAAGGCCGTGGTAATACGGTTGCGCCTAGCCTAGGAGATAGGGGTGCATGATGTGGGGTTCCTTACCGACTCAATGGTGGTAGTCTCCCAGATCAATGGGGAGTTTGAGGTAAGGGAACCTTCTCTCCAGTTTTACATGGCAAAGGTGAACGGGGTCATCGGCACGTTCCAAACATTCTCCATCTGACATGTGCCATGGGAAGAGAATCAATAGGTTGATCAGCTAGCCAAGCATGGTCCCTGGGTGGGGGGAACCTTCAATGGCCTATTTTGCCTGACCATCCAAGAGGGAGAGCTGATGGAGAACCCTCGTGGATAGATCCATTCGCAAAATTCATGTCCACAACGAAGTTCCCCGAAGGGATAGATAAGAAGAAGTTCAAACACAAGTCGGCATATTATCTTTTGCGCGACAGGCAATTTTATATGAAGACTCTCTGGGGGATTTTTGCGCGTTGGGTAGCCAAGGGGGAGGACCAAAGGATTCTAGAGGAGGTGAATTCAGGGGAGTGTGGAAGCCACTCGGGGAGCAGAACCTTGGAAGGGAGGATAGTCCGATAGGG
The DNA here is from genome assembly GCA_039513925.1 of Platanthera zijinensis. Taxonomy (NCBI): domain Eukaryota; kingdom Viridiplantae; phylum Streptophyta; class Magnoliopsida; order Asparagales; family Orchidaceae; genus Platanthera; species Platanthera zijinensis. The sequence continues at coordinate 144,190,778 of CM077081.1, read as the reverse complement.
TTACTTTTTGTTGACCCTAAGTTAGGACGCTTTAGAGTTCGCAAAGAAGTTCCACAAGTGCCAGCTGTTTGCCCCCTCCTGCTCCAACCAGCTCAGCGGATCAGGAGTATCACATCCCCCTGGCCCTTCTCCATTTGGGGAATGGATTTGTTAGGTCCTTTCCCCCAAGCCAGTGGGCAGAGGAGGTTCTTTGATGGCCGAAAAACAGAGACCGACTGTGGGTGGTTCTAAATGGTCTGATTCCGCGGGCCGAGTTAGAAGATCGAGTTATCTAATGAAGAGGCAAGTGCACATATCGCGTAGTACTCGTTATTCGGGAGAATACCCAGGTCGTATTGTTCTCGGGGGTGCGTTGATTATATTTACTCTTCTAGGAAGACTAATATCTTACTATTAGTGAGGTGGGGTTTTTAATAAATTTAGGCGGAAATAAAAGCAGGAAATTTATAAGTTAGTTTGATGACGGGCTAACGCTCGGCATCGAATCGGATTAAGACTAAAATAATTCTTAACAATGATTGAAATTAGTTTTTAAATTAATAAAAGGCACTTGGCCGTGGAGGTTTCGAAAATATGAGCACACCTATCTCTAAGTAATATCGCTCACCTGAACATTAATACTATTCGACCGTTCGTTAGACCGACGAAGGATTCCTCTTAATTCCCGCTTTACGCTAAGAACCCCGCTATTGGGTGGGGAACCCAATTCGGTAGAACTACGCGCGTCCTCTTTCGAGGGAATATACACAATTCTATTTACCCAAGGGGGATCGGTCCATACGTGCGGTCTCTCGGCATTGCATATGGATAACGGAAATAGAGCCCACAAAATGATTATGTGGTCCTATGCATCGTTAACCCGGGACAAACCTTAAGTCCTTAAATTAAAATTAAAATAAAGTTCTTTAATTATTTCAAATCATTTTATATGTCCCAATGCTCTTCGATGCCGAAGGCTAACAGAGATTAGCCACTCATCAGTATGGGGACGGCTTTATGGTTTTTAGTGAAACGGGAGTTTGAAATTAACTACTAAACAGTTATAAGAGAAAACATAGAAAAACAAGGGGTTTAGATAAAATTGAAAAAAAGCTAATTGATGCATGCACTCACAAACACTTCAAAACCATAAAGAAATAAAATAAAGCAAGTCCTACTCGAATGAGTAGGCAGGAAATAAATGCAAGTACAAGTCCTTCTAAAAACTGAGTAGGTGGTAAATTAAAGCAATGCGCCATTTAACTCTTAATGAGTAGGCGGAAAAAAATGCATATAAAAAGAAACTAAGTTACAAAAAATGAAAATTACAAGTCCCATTCAAATGAGTGTGCGGAAAATTAAAGCAGAGCGCAGTTTAACTCTTAATGAGTAGGCGAAAATAGATGCGCACATGCACACACTCTTCATAATTGAGAAAGCGATAAAATTTTGAGTCCCGGCTCGAATGAGTGGGCAGGAGAATGAAAGCAATAAAATTATCACCTACACGCACGCACTCTACATAATTGAAGAAAGCATTAAAACAAAGCAATAAAAGTTATCACCTACACTCAGACACTCAACATGATTGAAGAAAGCATAAAAGAAAGCATGAAAAGTTAGTCTCATACACTCACACACACATAAAAATAACACAAAAATGAAATTTATCTAAAAATTAAAACTACAACTTTTTTACCATTAAAACTTGCCAAAAACAAATAAAAAGATGAGATAAAAATTAAACAAGCAAAAGGTTTTGAAAATAAAGGTTAAATCAAAGTTGTTGAAAAATTAAAACATTTACATTTTCATCCTTAGGATTTCATAAAAGTGATTAAAAAGTTAAAATAAAAATTAAAGGAACAAAAAAGTTTTACAATCTTAAAACAAAGCTAAGTAAAAACAAAAACAAAACACTTTAAAACCTCTTTTACAATTTCATAGGAATGAAAATATAAGCCTTTAAAAATTTTCAATGCAACTTTGATTTTTTAAAAAGAAGACTTAAACTAAATTTTGCCATTATAACGGCTCATTTTTTTGATAAAAACCTTAAATAAAACCTATCATGACAACTAAAGAGAATGAACAAAGCTGAACATTTTTGTAAAGAGAATGAATAAAGCATAGAAAAACAACATTTTTATACCAACCTAGCATAAAAACAACATGAACAAAGATGAACATGACAACCACTTAAAAGCATGAAAAATTACAATTACATTAATTTATGAAGAGGTAGACTAGGTAAAAAAGAGGATAAAAAGGAGAAGAAAATGGGCACACAAGTTCATTCCAAAGCCAAATAAGAAGAGAAAAGCTAACATATTTTATTGATTGAAAATATCTATTACAAAGCTAATTCAAAGCTAAAGCTAAGGCAAAAACAAACATAAAAGGGAGGGGAGAAAGTTCTCCTTACATGGCAATAGAGTCCACAAGGGCAGTCCCACAAAACACACCAAATTTGGCTAAAAAAAGTGAACCATTGGGCATTACAGAATTTTTTTATTTATAGACAAAATTTCGGGTGTGACACGCCCTAGTCAAGGGCATGACAGGGGGCATGCTAAAGGTTGCATGTTTGACTTGGCGAAATCTGGCAGCTAACTTTGTTCTGGAAGGATCTGGAAGTGACACGTGTTTGTCACGGGCGTGACAGGTGTCAGACACGGACGTGACGGTTGGCGTGACTTGGAGAGCTGGCAGTTCTGATGTCGGCAGCGTCAAGTGTTGAAAAAACATTATTGTCGACATCGACACGAGCGTGACGGGGGTCGTGGCATGATGGCTTCGAGTGTTGAACAGTAAAATCGTAGAGTGTCGACTAGCGGAAGGCGTTGAGTGCTTGGCATGGGTGTGTCAAGTCAAATTTTGACTTTTTCCTAAAAAAAATCAGAAAACAAAAACAACTTAAGTTACGATTGTTTTTAAAAAAAGAAGCATATTTAGTAAACAAAACAGACAAAAATGGCAAAAATAAAGTAAAATGACTTAATAAAAATACTATAAAAGTGGGTATATTTACAGCTCATCAAATACCCCCATACTTAAGCTTTTGCTGTTCGAGAGCATAAGTTTGAGGTGAACTTATAAGAAATAATAAAAACTCTAAGTTCTGCTACCGCTTAAATTAATTATCAGAGACATCTAAATAAATATAAGGGGTACAAGAGTTAAGTCCTAAAATTATGTAGATGATTTAAACAGGGCAAAAGTTTTGGCAAAAATACTTCTTGATGTAATCAAATAGAAATCAATAATTGTATTGGTTAGATTAACAAAAATAGTTTGGAATTATATGAACTTTAGCTTATAGGAGTTTTACGGGAAATAATGCAATTTACGAATTATGCTGTCAAAAAGATTTTTGAATTAATTCTAGAGTCATGAAATTGGCTAAGGGGGGTTGATGTTGGTTTATGAAGAAGCTTCGATTTTGAGGCAAGGTAATTTTTTCTCGAACCTCCATTTTTTCTTATATGGATGTTATAGGAAAACGAAATCTTATTTTCCTTAACATGATGATTTTTTTTCTTCATAATAAAAATTAACCCAATGTATATGTGTAGGAGTAATGAATTTTATCCTCTTACTCCGTAACATATAATCTTTTTTAAATTATTGGGTGCCTATATTTACGGAATGAAATCTTATTCCCATTGACATAGGAGATTTTTGGGGAAAAAGTTTTTTATCATACCAAGTAGATTATGATAAGTAAGGGGAGAAAAAAGAACTAGATTTTTAATTAAAAAATTTTTGAGGGCAACCTTTATAAATTAAACGTTCCAATTTTTCAGAAAGATAAAAGTAAATATATTTTAAATCTATAGTCGTTATTTTCTAACATAGTACACGTGCTCCTATCTGTGAAAAATTAGAAGTAATGCCTAAAACGAGTCCCCTATCTTTAACAAAGCATAATGAATTCTTTAAAACTTAACCCCGACTATTTAAATTTTTCAATCTATAATTAACAAATGAATAGTGAACAAAGAATTGATCAACTTTGCATATAAATAAACTCAAAACAAAATTTTTGGATAGCAAGAAAATTAAGAATGATGCATTTGATTTATTTTTTTCATAAATTATATATATATTTTGAATTTTTAAAGTTATTATCATTTTTTTGTTTTTTTGTATTTATTTCTTTAATATATACATACTAAAGGAAGGAAAATGCGGAATTTTTTTTTGATTTTTGAGTTTTGCCAACTTGTTTTTTTATTTTTAAGTTTTGTGAAAATATTTTTGTATTTTTAAGAAAATTTTCATTCTATTTACAAAAAATTAGGAGAAAAAGAGAAGTTATTTACAAGGATGAGAGAGAAAAAGGGAGAGAGGAAAGAGAAATAATATTTACAAAAAATACTTAAAAAATATTTACAAAAAATACTTACAAAAAATATTTACAAAACTTAAAAACTAGGTAGCCGCGAGATGACTCGTTATGTCGATGGCTCGATTAGCCGGATCTCGCGGACCGAGTTAAAAATAAGTCAAAGTTTCAAAAATAAACTTCAAATTTTTTTTTTTTTTTGTGTTTTATATAATTTTTTTATTTTTTTGTTTTATATATATATTTTTTATTTTTGAAGTTTTGTTTTTAAATAAATTTTTTTTGTTTTTGTTTTTGTAAGTGAAAAAGAAAGTACGAAAATACGAAAACAACCCCATACTTAGTTCCAACATTGTTCCCAATGTTGTATGCTAAGCATGAGAAATAAGATAATATCTATATGTACAAAAAAAGTGAAAGAGGGGCCAGAAAACGTCCCTGATCTGCGATCGGGAAAGCCCATTAGAAACCCTGCAGTTATTAGAAAAATAGAAAACATGATAAATAAAGACGTAAAAAAGATTGGCGGGATTATAATTTGAGGAGGTATATGGTTTCTTTATGCTCGATCACAGGGTCGCCCGCTATATAAGACTTTAACCGATGACCGTTCACTTTAAACGAGCCTTTTTCCGGGTGGGAGACGAGTACGGTCCCATATGGAAAAACTTCTTTCAACTTTGAAGGGACCGGACCAACGAGATCTAAGTTTACCCGGAAAAAGTCTAAGACGAGAATTGTAAAGAAGGTCTAGATCACCCGGGGAAAAATTTTTGGGGGTTTTTATTTTTCGATCGTGATATAACTTAGAACGCTCCTTATAGAACTTATTGCTCTCGTAAGTGTTCGCACGTAATTCATCGAGCTCATTTAGTTGCAGTTTTCTATTCTGAGCGGCTAAGTTAGCGTTGAGGTTTAAGAGTTTTAATGCCCAAAGTGCACGGTGCTCCAGTTCTACGGGTAAAAGGCACGCATTGCCATACACTAATCGAAATGGAGTACAACCGATACCGGTTTTTTACGCCGTACGATACGCCCTTAACGCGTCGTCAAGTTTAACGGACTAATCTTTCCTATTAAGTGAAATGGTTTTTTGTAAAATTCGCTTTATCTCTCGATTTACTACCTCAACTTGACCACATGTTTGCGGGTGGTAGGGGTGGCAAGTTTTTGCATGACTCCGTATTTAGCTAACGTCTTTGCCATTAGAGAGTTATAGAAATGCATTCCACTGTCACTAACAATAGCGCGAGGCGTGCCGAAGCGAGAAAATATTTTTTTTAGAAATGTAATGACGACTCGCGCATCATTGGTGGGGAAAGCTTGCGCTTCCGCCCACCTTGATACGTAGTCGACCGCCACTAAAATATACGTATTTTTATAAGAAAGCGGTAGGGGGACCTAAAAAATCTATGCCCCATGAATCGAAGACTTCGTATTCTAAAAACATGTTTTGGGGCATCTCGTCTCGATGTGAGATGTTACCCGACTGCTGACAGCTATCGCATGCGCGCACAAAATTGTGCGCGTCTTTGAAGAGAGTGGGCCAAAAGTAGCCCACCTCTAGCGCCTTCCTAGCGGTCTTGTTGGCTTGATAGTGCCCACTAGCTGGACCCTCGTGGCAGTGCCTCAATATTTGTGTGCACTCCACACCCGCGATGCATCTTCGGACCGCTTGGTCCGCGTAGATACGAAAAAGAAAGGGTCCTCCCAAAAGTAATTTTTCATGTCGGAAAAGAAATTCTTCTTTTGATGACTTGAAAATTCTTTTGGAAGCACCTAGGCAAATATGACGAAGACGATTGAATGGCAAGAAGACGTTCTTCGGTGAATCTGTCATTTATTTCAGATTCAACGAGCGCTTCCGCACCCAGATTTTCTAAACGGAAGGGGTGGTCTGTCGCTAGATTTTCCACGCCCTTCTTATCTCGGACCTCCAAGTCAAATTCTTGAAGGAGGAGAATCCATCAAAGAAGGCGGGGTTTCTTATCGGTTTTGGCTAGTAAATACTTAAGGACGGAGTGATCGGTGAAAACGATAACTTTAGATAACGTTAAATACCAGTGAAACTTATCGATAGCGAAAATGACGGCTAAGAGTTCCTTTTCCATCGTCGTATAATTCACTTGTGCGGAAGTGAGCATCTTGCTAGCGTAATAAATAGGATGAAAATGTTTTTCTATGTGTTGGCCAAGAACGACGGCTATGGCAATATAAATAGCGTCGCACATTATTTCGAACAGAAGGGACCAATTAGGGGCCACTAGAATTAGAGAATTGATAAGTTTTTGTTTTATAAAATAAAAGGCAGACTCGCAATCGCTACTAAAGAAAAAAGGTGATTCCTTTTCCAAGTGGTGAGTAAGAGGCTTTGTTATTTTTAAAAAATCTTGAATGAATCGCCTATAAAAGCCCGCGTGGCCTAAGAAACTCTGATAGATTTTATGTTAGTCGACTGAGGAAGTTTTTCTATGATTTCTTCTTTGGCCTTATCGACCTCAATCCCCTTAATCAAATCTTATGCTCGAGGACCAAACCTCCTCGAACAATAAAGTTACACTTTTCCCAATTTAAAACAAGATGCGTTTCCTCGCATCGCTGGAGGACACGATCGAGATTACGAAGACAAACCTGGAACGAGCATCCGAATACAGAAAATTAATCCATAAATACTTCCATAATATCTTCTACTAGCTCGCCAAAGATTACTAGCATACATCTTTGGAATGTAGCTGGCGCATTGCAGAGGCCAAATGGCATTCTTCGGTAGGCGAAGGTGACAAACAGGCAAGTAAAAGTTGTTTTCTCTTGGTCTTCGGGGGAAATGGGGATTTGGAAAAACCCCGATAAACCATCGATAAAAGAATAATATAGATGACCGGAAAGACGCTCGAGAATCTGGTCAAGGAACGGTAGTGGGAAATGGTCCTTGCGGGTGGCATCATTAAGTTTGCGATAATCGATGCACACACGCCAACCTGTAACAGTACGAGTTGGGACGAGCTCGTTGTGCTCTTTCGCCACTACGGTCAGACCGCCCTTCTTGGGCACGACATGAATGGGACTAACCCATGCACTATCAGAAATGGGATAAATAATCCCCGCATCTAATAATTTAATTATTTCAGTTTTCACGACGTCTTTCATGTTTGGGTAAAGACGTCGCTACGGCTGAAATGGTTTTGCGGCAATTATTGTTTAAAAAAATTTTATGAGTGCAGAAAGAAGGGTTAATCCCCTTAAGGTAAGAAATTTGCCACGAAATTGCGTGGCGATGTTTAAGAAAAACCTCCAATAAATCGGTGGTCTCCGAATCGCTTAAATGCAAAGAAATGATTACCAGGATTGTATCATTTTTCCCAAAAAAGGCCTATTTGAGGGATTCGGGTAATGGTTTGAGATCTAGGGTGGGCGATTCTTCTAGCGAGGTTTTAGTGCTAATGTATTTTGAACCAATTGGTTCAAAAGGCATATCCGTAGACGCATTCTCATCGCAACAAAAATATTCGAGTGAAAAAATATCTTTGTTTAAAAACTCGGACTCGAAAACCGGAGAAGAACAATCTCCAAAAAAAAGAATCAAAAGAGTAGCAGAAATCGTCGCTCGGCGACGATTCTTCCATTGAGGGGTTAATAGAAAAAGTAACATGGTCGTCTCCTACCCAAAGGAAAAGATGACCATTACTTACATCGATTAGCGCACGTGAGGTTGCAAGGAAAGGGCGACCGAGTATTATTGGTACCTCGGCATCTTCCTCGATGTCTAAGATGACGAAGTCCACCAGGAAGGTCAACTTGTCTACTCGGACAAGGACATCCTAAACTACCCCGATGGGTAAACCTAACTGAGTGATCCGCTAGTTGGATGCACATATTGGTAAGAGCAGGAGTACCCAAACCTAAACGCAGGAAGAGCGAGAACGACATCAAATTAATTCTCGCGCCTAAGTCAGCCATGGCGTATTTTACTAGTACATCGCCAAAAAGGAACGGGATGGAAAACCTACTCGGGTCATTTTATTTCGAGGGTAACTTATTAGTAAGAGCCGCCGAGCAGACAGCGTTAAGGGAAATATGCGAAATATCTTCAAGTTTTCGTTTGTTAGAAAGAAGCTCTTTTAAAAATTTTGCATACTTAGGAATTTGCGAGATGGCCTCGCAAAAAGGAACATTAATATGAATTTGTTTAAGTAATAAAATAGATTTTTCTTATTGTGCGTTAACTCGCTCGTTATCTAACTTATGCGGGTAGGGCAACGCCTTGTTTAAAATAGTTTTGTCGTTTAAAATCGGCAAGGGCTGCGTAATCGAAGAAGAGGGAAGAGGGGTGGGAAGTGAAATGTGTACCTGAGGATCGATCCGTTTTGGATCGACCACCTCCTTTCCGCTACGGAGGGTTATAGCGTTGGCATTTTCCCTTGGATTGGTCTCCGTATTCCCTGACAGTGCCCCCTGAGCGCGTTCCGACAATAGTCGCGCCAACTGTCCAACCTTAATTTCTAAATTTTTAAGCGATCCGGTGATGTTCAAGATATTGGACTTGTTGGACGCGACATATCGATTAAAATTTTCCTCCACCGAAAGAGGCTCCGGAGGAGGGGATGGAAAAGAGAGTGCACAAAAGGACGGGGGAGGAGGGCGCTGCGCGTTATTCGGGGTACTCCATGAGAAATTCGGGTGGTTCCTGCAACCCAGATTATATTGGCTACTATAAGTGTTGTTTTGAACGGAGGGACACATCGGATTCCCTATGTAGTCCACGAACTCGTCGACCACGCAGGCATTAGGGGGGAGAAAACAAGGCAGAGTGGGGTAGGCAACAAACATCTCCACCACCTTCTTAGTTAGCCTTTCGACTTGAAGGGATAGCTGAGAAGTGGCATCCACTTCATAATGGCCCGTCTGCTTATGGAGCGCCCGCAAGACGTTCAATTGGTGGGCATTCATAGCCATTTCCTCGAAAAGAGCCTGGGCGGCCCTCGGGGGTCTTATTATTAAGAGTGCCCCCGGCAGCCGTGTCAATCATTTGACGCGTCTGACTGTTCAGTCCATTATAAAAAATCTGTACCTGCAACCACATTGGCAGCGCGTGGTGCGGGCACCTGCGGAGAAATTCCTTAAAATGCTCCCAAGTCTCTTAAAGAGACTCGGAGTCGTTTTGCACAAAATGAGGATATGTCCTCCCGTAATGTAGTAGTTTTTGCGGGCGGAAAATATTTAGTAAGGAATTTCTCTGCAAACTCCGCCCAGTCGTGATGGATACCCGCGGGAGGAAGACCAACTACTCCTTGGCCTTGGACTTAAGGGAGAAGGGAAAGAGGTGCAAATGAATGGAGTAATCAGTGATGCCATTTATCTTGAAAGTACTACAAATTTCTAAAAAATTAGACAAGTTGTTATTTGGGTCCTCATCCGACTGTCCGTCGAAATGCACGACATTTTGGATCATTTGTTTAACACTTGACTTAATTTCAAAATTATTATTTGCCACAGCAGGCCGAATAATACTTGACCACGTATCATCCAAGATGGGTCGAGCGTAGTAAGACATCGTACGCTCGCCACTTGGGCATTATTTGGGATGGCCATAGAAGAGGAAGAGGGTTCTCCGGTGGATTGTTCCGGGTCTAAAAGGGGAATTCGACGTAGAGATCGGATACGTGCAATAGAGCGGTCGAACTCAGGGTCGAATTCAAGATTTTCAGAACTCGAAGGTTTCCACGGGTAATACATCCCTAAAAAAATAATGAAGGGGGAAGGATTTTTTTTTGTTAATTTTTTTTTTGAAAATAAAGTAAAATTAATAGAGTCCCGGATTCGATATAACAACCGTGCTCCCCGGCAATGGCGCCAAAAACTTGATGGCTGCAAAACAGAGACCGACTGTGGGTGGTTTGAAATGGTCTGATTCCGCGGGCCGAGTTAGAAGATTGAGTTTTCTAACAAAAGGAGGCAAGTGCACCTATCGCGTAGTACTCGGTATTCGGGAGAATACCGAGGTCGTATTGTTCTCGGGGGCATGTTGATTATATTTACTCTTCCAGTAAGAGACTATTATCTAACTATTAGTGAGGTGGGATTTTTAATAAATTAAGGCGGAAATAAAAGCTTGAAATTTCTAAGCTAGTTCGATGACGGGTTAACGCTCGGCATCGAATCGGATTAAGACTAAAATAATTCTTAACAATTATTGAACTTAGTTTTTAAATTAATAAAAGGCACTTGGCCATGGAGGTCCGAAAATATGATCACACCTATCTCTAGGTAATATCGCTCACCTTAAAATTAAGACTATTCGACCGATCGTTAGACCGACGAAGGATTCCTCTTAATGCAAGCTTTATGCTAAGAACCCCGCTATTAGGTGGGGAACCCAATTCGGTAGAACTATGCTCGTCCTCTTTCAAGGGAATGTACGCAATTCTATTTATCCAAGGGGGATCGGTCCATACGTGCGGCCTCTCGGCGTTGTATATGGATAATGGAAATAGAGCCCACAAATCGATTATGTGGTCCTATGCGTCGTTAACCCGGGGCAAACCTTAAGTCCTTAAATTAAAATTAAAATAAAGTTCTTTAATTATTTCAAATCATTTTATATTTCACAATGCTCTTCGATGCTGAAGGCTAAAAGAGATTAGCAACTCATTGGTATGGGGACGGCTTTATGGTTTTTAGTGAAACGTGAGTTTTAAATTAAGTAGTAAACAGTTATAAGAGAAAACATAGAAAAACAAGGGGTTTAGATAAAATTGAAAAAAAGCTAATTGATGCAGGCACTCACGCACACTTCAATCCATAAAGAAATTAAATAAATCAAGTCCTACTCGAATGAGTAGGCGGGAAATAAATGCAAGTACAAGTCCTACTAAAAACTGAGGAGGCGGTAAATTAAAGCAATGCGCCATTTTACTCTTAAAGAGTAGGCGAAAATAAATGCATATAAAATGAAAGTAAGTTACAAAAAATGAAAATTCTAAGTCCCATTCAAATGAGTGGGCAGAAAATTAAAGCAGAGCACCGTTTAACTCTTAACGAGTAGGCGGAAATAGAGGCGCACACGCACACACTCTTCATAATTGCGAAAGCGATAAAATTGCAAGTCCCAGCTCGAATGAGTGGGCGGGAGAATGAAAGCAATAAAATTATCACCTACACGCATGCACTCTACATAATTGAAGAAAGCATTAAAACAAAGAAATAAAAGTTATCACCTACACTCACACACTCTACATGGTTGAAGAAAGCATAAAAGAAAACATGAAAAGTTAGTCTCATACACTCACACACACATAAAAAAACACAAAAATGAAAGTTATCTAAAAATTAAAACTACAACTTTTCTACCATTAAAACTTGCCAAAAACAAATAAAAAGATGAAATTAAAATTGAATAAGCAAAAGTTTTTGAAAAAAAAGTTGAAACCAAAGTTGTTGAAAAATTAAAACGTTTACATTTTCATCCTTAGGATTTCATAAAAGTGATGAAAAAGTGAAAATAAAAATTAAAGCAACAAAAAAGGTTTTACAATCCTAAAATAAAGCTAAGTAAAAAAAACAAAACACTTTAAAACCTCTTTTGCAATTTCATAGGAATGAAAATATAAGCCTTTAAAAAGTTTTCAATACAACTTTGATTTTTTAAAAAGAAGACTTAACCTAAATTTTGCCATTATAACGGCTCATTTTTTTGATAAAAGCCTAAAATAAAACCTATCATGACAACTAAAGAGAAAATGAGAATGAACAAAGATGAACATTTTCATAAAGAGAATGAACAAAGCATAGAAAAACAACATTTTTATTCCAACCTAGCATAAAAACAACATGAACAAAGATGAACATGACAACCACTTAAAAGCATGAAAAATTACAAGTTACACTAATTTATGAAGAGGTTGACTAGGTAAAATAAGAGGATAAAAAGGAGAAGAAAATGGGCACACAAGTTCATTCCAAAGCCAAATAAGAAGAGAAAAGCTAACATATTTTATTGATTGAAAATATCTATTACAAAGCTAATACAAAGCTAAAGCTAAAGCTAAAACAAACATAAAAGGGAGGGGGGGAGAAAGTTCTTCTTACATGTAATAGAGTCCACAAGGGCAGCCCACAAAACACACTAAATTTGGCTCAAAAAAGTGAACCATTGGGCATTACATAATTTTTTTATTTATAGAAGAAATTTCGGGTGTGACACGCCGTAGTCACGATCGTGATAGGGGGCATGTCGAAGGTTGCATGTTTGACTTGGCAAAATCCGGCAGCTGGCTTTGTTCTGGAAGGTTCTGGAAGAGACACGTGTATGTCACGGGCGTGACAGGTGTCAGACATGGATGTGACGGTGGGGGTGACTTGGACATCTTGCAGTTCTTATGTCGGCATCATCGTGTGTTGAAAAAGAGTTGAGTATCGACATCGACATAGGCGTGACGGGGGCGTGACTTGATGGCGTTGAGTGTTGAATAGTAAAATCGTTGAGTGTCGACTTGCGAAAGGCGTTGAGTGCTTGACACGGGCATGTCAAGTCAATGACACGGGCATGTCAAGTCAATGACACGGGCGTGTCAAGTCAATGACACGGGCGTGTCAAGTCAATGACACAGGCGTGTCGAGTCAATGACACGGGCTTGTCAAGTCAATGACACGGGCGTGTCAAGTCAATTACACGGGCGTGTCAAGTCAATGACATGGGCGTGTCAAGTCAAATTTTGACTTTTTCCTAAAAAAATTCAGAAAACCAAAACAACTTAAGGTAGGATTGTTTATATAAAAAGAAGCATATTTATTAAACAAAACAGACAAAAAAGGCAAAAATAAAGTAAAATGACTTAATAAAAATACTATAAAAGTGGGTATATTTACAACTCATCATTCTTGTTGGTGATGATAGATTGTTTTTCTAAGTGGTTGGAAGGTGAAGGAGCTAGCCAAGGTCACCTCCCAGGTAATCACAAACTTTGTTTGGCGGGAGATCATCTTCCGGCACAGACTGCCTCTAGCCATTGTCACGGACAATGGGCCTCAGTTTGCAAGCACCGAGTTCATCAATTTTTGTGGACTGCACGAGATCGACATAAGGTTTGCATCAGTCCACCATCCCAGGAGTAACAGGCAGGAGGAGTCGAGGAATAAGATCATCTTCAACCTTCTTAGAAAGAAGGTGGAGAAGTTGAAGGGTAGCTGGGTGGTGTAGCTTCTTTCTGTTCTTTGAGCCCTTTGGACCACTCCCAACACGGACAAGGGGGAGATCCCCTTCAAGCTCTCCCATTGGTGCGAGGCCATGCTTCTAATAGTGTTCGAGGTCCGGAAACTATTGGTGGTTGAGGTATAGGCAGGAAGGGAAGAATGGCAGGCTGAAAACGAGGAGGAGCTACGACCCTCCCTTGAAATTGTGTAAGAGTTGTGTGATCTCTCTGACATCCGTCGGGAAGAGGTAAAGCAAAGAATGGTAAAGTACATTGACAAGCACATAAGGGTCAAGAAGTTTGTGGAAGGGGACTTGGTCCTGAATATGGTGGATGTAATATGGAGATCAGCGGTAGTGGGGAAGCTTAATCCTAACTGGGAGGGCCTGTATATTGTCAAAGAAGCTCTAAGGTTAGGGGGTACTGTCTCCAAAATATGGAGGGTGAGACCCTGAGTCACACCTGGAGTGGTTTTGACTTGTAGTGTTTTTATCCGTAAAAATAAGTATGTATGTTCCTTCAATGAATATGAAAACTTTTGATGCTTAAAACCTTTTACAGATCAAGTTTATCACAAGTATTTATGAAGCTGGGCCTCGAAATGCTCCTGCTGTAAGGCTTTTGACAAGCTGGCAGGGTTGGAGACCAAAGGAAAGTATTCTTTCTCTCGAGTTAGGTCTGGGATGCTCCCGATGTCAGGCATCCACCTGGCTGGCAGGGATGGGATCCCCGTAGGACGTTGTTATGACCCTGGGGTTGAGTTCGGGGTATGCTCAACACCCGCCGTCAGGCTCTCACCTAGCTGATTGGGCTGGTGGTAGCGCCCGGAGGTTGGCCAAAGGAAAGTATTCTCACTCTGGGGTTAGGTCCCGGGATGCTCCTGCTTTCAGACATCCACCTAGCTTATAGGGCCGAGATCCCTGTAGGACGTCTTTATGTCCTTGGGTCTGACTCTTATTGATGGTCAACACCCGCCTTTAGGCTCTAAACCAGCTAATTGGGCCGGTGGTAGCTTTCGGAGGTTTGATAAAGGAAACTATTCTCGCTCTGGGGCTAGGTCCTAGGATGCTCCCGCTATCGGGCTTCCACCTGGCTGGTAGGGCCTGGATCTATGTTGGACATCGTTATTACCCTGGGGATGAGTTCGGTTGATGCTCAACAACTGATGCCATACTCTCACCTAGCTGATTGGGCTGGTGGTAGTGCCCAGAGGTTGGCCAAACGAAAGTATTCTCGCTCTGGGGTTAGGTCTCGGGATGCTCCTGCTGTCAGGCTTCCACCTAGCTGGCAGGGCGAGGATCCCCGTTGAACATCGTTATGAACCTAGGGATGAGTCCGGTTGATGCTCAACACCAACCGTCATGCTCTCACCTAGCTAATTGGGCCAGTGGTAGCGCCCCGAAGGATGGCCAAAAGAAAGTATTCTCTCTCTAAGGTTAGGTCCCGGGATGCTCCAGCTGTCAGGCTTCCCCTAGCTGTTAGGGCCGGGAGCCCCATTATACATTATTATGACCATAGGGATGAGTCTAGTTGATGCTCAACACCTGCCGTTAGGCTCTCACCTAAATTATTTGGTCGGTGGTAGCGCCCGGAGGTTGGCCAAAGGAAAGTATTCTCGCTCTTGGGTTAGGTCCCAGGATGCTCCCACTATAAGGATTCCACCTAGCTAGCAGGGTTGGGATCCCCGTTTGACATCGTTATGACCCTAGGGCTCAGTTCGGTTGATGCTCAACACCCTACGTTAGGCTCTCAACTAGCGGATTGGGGTGACGGTAGCGCCCGGAGGTTGGCCAAAGACAAGTATTCTCGCTCCAGGGTTAGGTCCGGGATGCACCCGCTGTTAGGCTTCCACCTAGCTGGCAAGGGCCGGTATCCCTGTTAGATGTAGTTATGACCCTAGGGATGAGTCCTGTTGATGCTCAACACCCTCCGTCAGGCTATCACTTAGCTGATTGGGCCGGTGGTAGCTCCTAGAGGTTGGCTAAAGATAGGTACTCTCACTCTAGGGTGAGGTCTCGGTATGCTCCCGCTATCAGGATCCCACCTAGCTGGCAGAGCCGGGATCCCCGTTGGACGTCGCTATGACCCTGGGGCTGAGTCCCGTAATGCTCCTGCCATTAGGCTTCCACCTAGCTGATAGCTTGGATTCTCGGTGGGCATGGAGATATCTAAAGCAGGGACCCAGACATTCAAACTTCGGAGACAGATTACGAAGATAACAAGGAGTTAAGCCCAAAAATCCCCAAGCGGGATGGGAAGGTCAAGCTGAGACCCAGGCAGGTCGAGCTAGCTGAGACTATGGTTTAGCGAAGGAGAGCCCTCGGGACTCAATGCTCGGCCGAAGCGAAAGACTATTTGGCGCTCATCTCAAATCGTCAGGCTCCTAGCGGCTGACAAAATCAATAGAATCAGATGTCCCAAACAAAAACACCCAGCGCCCGAAAAGCGAACAAGTTTGCGAAAACTTAGGCCACACCGTGAATTCATGGGGCCCAGCTTGCGTAAAGTCGAGAGGCTCGGGTGCGAGTTGAGCAGGCTCACCCCTTTACCCCAGGAGAAGCATAGAGAATCCCTGGATAGAGGAGACGAGGTGTCATTTTCGGGTCGGTTACTTAAGATCTCTATGCCTCTTAAACTGCCCTCAAGGAATGTGCAATCTCACTAAAGGGACATGGGCCTAGGAGGCCGTAAAGGGGGGATTCGAGTCAGGTCGCGAGTATGAAGAAGTAAGAGAAAGAGATAAAGACGATATCATATCAAAAAAGAATATATATATGTCATTGATCAAAGAAAAGTTACAAGTGGGGTAGTCAGCCCGCGTTTACATTGAAACATAACAAAAAATACAAAATAAGCTCGACATGGGTGTTTAACATGGCGAGCTCTCAGGCGATAAGTCCCTCCTAAAGGGTTTGGTAGGACTTGTCACCGGGATTCGGTACCTGAAGGAATAGCTCTGGAACCACCTCGCTTGCCAAGAGTCCCGCGCCATTGCTCGTGACAAGGCCTGCCCTCTGCAGAGTCTGGAGCATGTACTTCACGACCTTGGAAACATTCTTCTACATCATCTCCTCCAGCTTGTTTTTGGTGTAATGCGCGAGCTGACAGCTGCTATTGTAGGGTGGCGGAGGAGATGCTGCGTCTTCCAGTTCTCGCACCCGTGCTTGTAAAACCTCCTTCTCCTTCTCGAGAGTGGCGATCTGAAACCAAAGCACATAGCCGTCGCTGTATCTTGCGAGAAGAGGTAAAAAGAGCCGAGGAAAGGGGAAGCAATCTTAAAGCTATTAGTGCGAGTCATGGGACTTACTGCCCCTCATATATCCATCTACGACAGCATCGATCCGCGTCCACCCATTTCTTCTGGTGCTCCGCTTCCTTATGGGCGAGACGACGAGCTTCTTCCTTTTCATCAGAAAGTTTTTGGAGTGAGGGGGCATTTCGCTCCTATTGCATACACCCGCCTGCCCACCTTGTGGGCTAGCTCCATGCTGTAGAGCTTGGCCCGCGCACTCTATAGAACAAGAACTCGCGTGGCCTCCTGGTCGTAGATCGCTGCGTCTTCCCGCACATAAAGACTAAAAGAGAAGTTGTAAGACTACCCGCTGATGGTTTCCTGCTCTATCCAACTCGGCATCAGGGTGGAGATGGAGGCCCAATTCGCATCCTTGTCCCACTAAAGGAGGGGAAAGCCGAGCATGTCGAAAGGCCGCTCGCCGAGGCCGAAGTTGCGTTGCCCTCTCTGCACCGGCTTAACAGTGGGAAACCTTACTCACGACCTGGAGGTGTTGGCCGTCTTGCCAAGGGAGCCACCGGTCGAGGCACTCAGATGGGCAGTATCTTCGTTTGGCTGGTCCGTCCGGAGCCTTGCCTTTCTCCCTAGTTGCGGGAGGTGTGACACCCGCGGTCTTTGGCTTCTTGGGAGGTGGAGGCGGCGGAGGTTGTTCACGCGGGTGGCCCACTTTTGGGTAGCATGGGCTGGGGTCTTGCATTGAATGGCAGCCTCCACCTCAGCACGGGCGAGCTCGCCAGAAGTGACTCGCGCACTCTCATAAGGAGGGTGAAAGAGAATGTCTCGCTCACCTACCGAGAGAGTTATAACAGTAAAATAACGGACTAAATAAAAAGAAAGAAGTGTGTGTAGCTTACCTCCACCGGGACGGATAGGGGGCGAGTGTAACATCCCATTTCCAACTAGACCCCTAGGAGTGGTTTTGTCATGACTAAGTAATGAAAAAACCATAAGAAGATCAAAAGGACAAGTGAACAAGGCCAAGGTGAAGATCACCTTGGTCTGCCTATAGCACAACCTCACCACCAGACCTAGGGTTTTGACATTAAGGCTCCAACTTGACCCCATGACTCTACCACAATTCCCTTAACCCCCTTGGGAGGTCCATATGGTCACTAAGGACCCATTGGGGGCAGTCAAAGTAGCTAAGTTGGCCTAAGACCATCCTAACCCAAACTAGGTCAAGCTAGCCTACTAATGGTCAGTTGACCCTTCCATAGCAAAGTGTACCCCACCCATGCCCTCCTAAACCTAAAGTGAGGTCAATGGGTCACCAAGGACCCATTGGGGTCATCCCAAGAGGTTAAGTTGACCCAAGTCAACTATAGCCCTAAAGTGGTCAAAGTGCCCTTACTAAGGGTTAAGTGACCTCCAAAGTGCCATGTCAACCCTACCTAACTCTACCTAGACCCTAGGGGAGGCCAATGGATAACCAAATACCTATTGGGGTTAACCCAAATGGTCATGTTGACCAAGGTCAACCCTAGCCTAGGTTTAGGTCAAACTAGCCCAAATGGGCTAACCCAAGCTCAAGCCCTTTTCCATTAGGGGTAACCACCTCCTAATTTTATGATAGTAGGAATTAGTGGGCTTCCAACAGGCTAAGGGGATGAGCAAATTCATCCTTTGATGACTAGGAGAGAGAAAACTCCATTTTACCCTTTAATGGAGGAGAGAGAAAGTGGTGAAGGGAGGCCAAGAGCCCCTCCCTCCACCTCCAAGGGGGTTGATTCAACTCCCCAATAAATTTGAGGAAGGTCAGGGGCCATTTTAATGGCTGTTCATGGCTGGAATAGAGCACTCAGCCATGTCTGAGATATGCTTTCAAGGCCATTAATGGCATTGATGCCATGAACACTCCCCTCCCCCATTTCACTCTTTTAAAAGCACCACTGGACTCAGGGGAGCCGTTTACACACTTCACCTGAAAGAGACGAGGCATTCCACTGTACTGTTGTAGAAACCTGACTAGCGGCACCACCACCATGGCAACCCGGCGATTGACGCGACTCCAAGCCTCCAATAAGGTCCTCCTATACTCCTTCATCCATGGGTAGATCCTTGGAATCATTTAGGATGGAAATCAGGCTAAATTGAGCCCGAGCGGGTGAAGCTTTTGCCCGATTTTTAGGTAAAAACTCACTTACGGGATCGCCGGAGATGGCCCCTACGGCGGCCGTGCTGCCGCCAATCGACAGCCACCTCCTCAACGTAAATGGTGGAGGTGGTGGTCCGGCCAGGGAGGTGGTCGGGTGGCCGGCAGCGACGGCTTGAAGTTGACCCAGGAAGAAGGGAATCAAGACTGTCGGCTGGAGGTTGAAGATGATCCAGGAGCCATTGGATCATGCGTTAAGATCTGTGCTAGATCATTTCTATTTAAGTAATTAATGATTTTCTGCTTTCTATTTTCAGTTATTTTAGATTAATTAATAAAAATACCTAGGGGCTTCTAATGAAAAGTCGTAAACACCAAAGTTGTAGCCCTTGAGATCATCTTTAATTTAAAATTTGTTTCAACCATTTTGGCTTAGTGGTCTGACCTCATCACCCAAAATGGTGCAGCCTATACCTAGGGCTAGTAAGAGATTAAAATGAGTGCCACTATAACGTCCCGATCCAAACTAAGCCCCTCGTATGCATTTTAAAGTCAGGGGAGTTGACTTGGGCTCAGGGAGTGCTGGCAAATAGACTTACACTTGTGTAAGGGAGGTGAAATGACGTCAAGAATAGCATACGGGTCGTGACACAAGCGTATCCATACCTATATGGTACTCTGGTGTTAGGATTGGAAATTCGTGGAATTTCCAAATAAGGATATGGGTATTGACACAGGCGTGTCCCTACTCGTGTGTATGTGGACACAGGGTAGAGGCATGGGCGTGTCCTACCCGTGTGTGTAACTGACATCGTCAAATGTATTTCCCGAGCCCGACACGGGTAGAGACACGGGCGTGCCCCTACCTGTGTATAAGTGGCAAAGTGTTCCCGAGCAGGACACAGTTAGAGACACGGCCGTGTCCCTACCCATGTGAATGTCTCCAGGAAGCCGGCTGTGTTTACCGAGCAGGACACAGGTAGGACACGGGGATGAACACAGCCATGTCTCATGGACACGGAAAGAGACATGGGCATGTCCCTACCCCTGTTTGTGTGTCCAAACAGCAGATGAACCATTCGACGACGCTTTGCCCGAGCAGGACACGGGTAGGGACACGGCAGTGTCCCTACCCGTGTTGGTTCCATATATATAGGATTTCTGAAATCCTAGCCATTTTTCATCCTCTTTCCAAGCCATTGCTGTGGAGAGACTGGTTTTGTAGCAAACCTTCATCCGTGAAGAAGCACCGCCGCCGAGGAGAAGAAGATGTCATCGAAAAGGGTGACGAGATCCTTTGCCAAAAATGGTGGAAACGCCGGAAATAAGGTGAGCTTCCTCCCCTCTCCCTTGGCGATTGATCTGTAGATATTTCTAGGTGAGATGTCGACTCAAAAGATTCTTGACTTGCGAGATAGTGATTTCCTAGGAAGAGGCCATTCTAGGGCTTGTGCTCTATGGGTAGTGGTGTCTTCAACCTCTCCCCTCTTCTTGAGTAGGAGGTGGACTTGTTTCATGAAGAGACATGTCCTTTTGAGGGTGAATAATGGAGGAGATGTTCTGGAGGTGATTTGGAAGATCGGCTAGAGGAGGAAGACGAACCAAAGCCGTTCGTTCTGCCTTAAGATGCGCGCGGAAATCTTATTTCAGGCGAAGCGATCTTCGTGGCACTTTTCAATTATGATATGGCCATATATGGGCTTTTGACTAAACACGAAAGTCGTAGCCCTTAGAAGTACCTTTCCAACGAGTTGTTACTGTTGGGTGCAATGGAAAATGTGTACCAGATTTGGAGAAGCCACAACTTAGTCAATGGTATGCATCAATTTGTATTTGATAGAAGTTTGAGTTTCATTGTGCAGGTTTAAGCATTTGAAGAAAAAATTTCTAAGTACAAGTGTCGACACTTATGAAGAAACTTTGTCGACACTCAGGGAACTTGTGTCGACACTTACGCAAGCTGTGTCGACACACAGGCAAATTATGTCGACACTTATGAAGAACTTGTGTCGATACCCAAAGTTTGTGTCGACACTTATAAAGAAGTTGTGTCGACACTCAAAGCTATGTCGACACCCAAGGAAGCAGTTGTGTCGACATTTAGAATTGTGTCCACATCTGAAGAAGGATATGTGTCGACACTTAAAACATAAGCTGTGTCGACAATCAGTAGATATATTGACACTTGAAGCAATTGTGTCGACACACAGAACTTGTGTCGACACACCAACTCTCAAAAGGCTGTGTCGAGTTCAGAAGTAATTATGTCGACAAACAGGACTTGTGTCGACACACACTCAACGCCATTTGACAAACACTCAACGACAATTGTCTGCAATAGAAATGTCGAGACAAGTAGCTGTTGTGTCGACACACAGGACTTGTGTCGATACATACAACAAAAGCACTGTTGAGAAGCAGAAGTATAACTGTGTCGACAATTGGAGTAATCGTGTCGACACCATGAAGACTTGTGTCAACACTTAGTCTATATGTGTCGACACATGTGAAGCAGTCTGCTGAGTGTTGTGTGCTGAGTTTAAAAGACATTGAAGAACCTGGTGACGTGACTGGTGACTTGACAACTGTCATAACTAACCGGTCTGACACTACTGTCAGAACTGTAGGAAGTCTGTTATAAACCGGAAACAGCCGGTAACCATGGAGCAAGCTCTATATAAGAGACAGATCGAAAACGAAAAAAGAAGAAGATCGAATCAATAAGAAGAATTCTGACAGATCAAGGGTTGTCTGCACGTAAGATTAAGAGTTCAATCTGAATTTATAGAAGAAGCTGACTGAAGATCAACTTCAAGATCAAGAGAAGATCCACCTTATTTTGTTCTAATCAATAAGCTTTGAAAAGCTAAGTTAGGTTGGATCAGAAGGATCAGTCTATACAAGAATTGATCAAGAAGACAACATCAATAGAGAAATCTAGCTGGTGAAGTTTTAAGTTACTCTTTACTCACAAATTCTTGTAGGATCTATTGTTAGATCTGAGATTATAAGCCAAAAATTATAAAGGCTAAGATAGGGTTGTGTGTCTGAGGTAGGACTTGAGGAAAGTCTGAGTTGTAAGCCTAATTATAAAGGCTGAGGTAGGGCTGAGGCTTGAGATAAGATTCTGGGGAAGAATCTGAGGTAGGACTTGTGTAAAGTCTGAGGTGTATGAACCGTCTTGGGTTCTGAGATTGTAAGATCTGCAGATCCGAGCTAGTGGAAGGAAGTTAAGCTGAATCAAGTTATCTGTTGGATAGGCGAAGGGGGAAAGTGGATATACCCATATCCTGGGGAACCACTATAGATCTGGTGCATTCTGTGTTGTGTTTATTTTCTGTAGATTGATTAATCTGCGCTGAAATAAGTCATGTAACTATTTGCCTAAAAAATTAAAAAAGACACAAAAAGATTAGAACCTATTCACCCCCCCCCCCCCTCTAGGTGTTTAGGCCTTTTAAATAAAGTCTTTCAAGTGGTATCAGAGGGAGGTTCCTCAAAATTTGACTTAACAGTCAGAGGATTTCTCCAAAGCAAATAACAGATAACAAGAATGGGTTCAAGATAAAATCAAAAGGAATTTGGATCTATGAAATCTCCCATATACAGTAAAAAATCTTTTTGCATTTGGAAAGAAAGGGTCAAGTTGTTTATAGATGCATCTGATCTAAAAATTTATATCATAGTACAGGAAGGCCCCTTCAACCCAATGAAGGTATCAGTTCTTGATGCAAGCATTCAAACACCAAAGAGTTATTCAGAGATGACTAAGGATGAAATCATCTTGGCTACATTAGATAAAAGAGCTCAGAATATAATTATAAGTGTCATAGATGATGCAACATTCCATAATCTTGTGCACTGTAAAAATTCCAAAGAAATGTTGGATACATTGATTGTCTATATGAAAGGCACAGAAGAAGTTAGAGAGGACAGAAAGTCAATGCTGAATTAGGAGTTTGAGAGCTTTAGGCAGACTAAAACTGACTGCATAGCTGAATGCTATAAAAAGTTTTCAAAATAGTGAATGAACTGATGACATATGGAAGAGTCTTCAATACTTATGAACTTAATGACAAGTTTCTTATGTCCCTAACAAAGGATTGGGACACTAAGATATGTGCCATCAGGGAAGTGGCCAAACTGGCTAACACACCTCCACCTACACTTTTTGGAAAACTGCTTTCATATGAAATGCAGCTTACTGCTAGGAAAGAGGAAGAGAAGGGAAGTAGATCTTAAAATAAAGAAAAGTTTAATAGCCTTCAAGGCTGAGGGCTCAAGGAAGGGTAGGAGAAAATCTCCTTCTCCACCTAGAAGGAGCACTGAAGCAGAAGAAGGAGTTCTTGAAAACAAGTCACACATCTGATGAAGACTTTGCTGCCTTCACAAGACAATTTCATAGGTTCATGAAGAAAAAGAAATGAAGAACCAGGCCTTCATTAACATCCTATTCCATGGATGAATACTACAGGTAGAAGAAAACACCTAAGGAGGACAGGTATGCTTCTAAACCTGGTAAACAATCTAATTTTAAGATTGTGTGTTATTACTATAACAGGTCTGGGCATATCATAGCTGACTGTCCTGACAAAAGAAAGGAGTCAAAGGATAAGAAGTAGTGGCTAGTCAAAGGCAAGAAGGAGAAGTCTCTAGTGGCTTAGAAAGAGAAGAGTTGGACAGACTCTTCATCTTCAGAATCTGGAGAAGAAGAGGCAGAAGCATATGTTGGACTCTTCTCAACAGAAGAGGATTCTAGGGAACTAGAATTCCTATAGATGCTGGACTCCATAAATGGAGTGGAAGAATATTATTGTAAAGGGCTGATGGCAAAATCAGAAGAAGAACAGTGCCGGATCAGCCTGGACCAAGTATGGTAAATAATTCTTCCCCAGTCTCAGATTACTTTACTTAATCAGAATTAGAAACACATTCTTCAAAAGAAGTTGATGGATCTCAGTCTGAGGGGGATATTCACCAACTCATTGATGAATATGGTGGGTTGTTGCATGCCCTAAAGAAGAGCAAGTTTCTTGTTAAAGAGCAGGCCAAAGAGATTGAGTCTCTTAAACTAGCTGCAACAAATTCAGCAAAACTGCTGGATAAAAAACTGAATGAGGATGACAAATTAAAGAACATTACAGTTATTCAGATGGGCAAAATCTCATTCAAAGAGAATCATATCAAGAAACTGGAGGTAAAACTCAAGCAAGAGAGAGAGCTAGTGGCTAAATTATCCAAGCCAAAATCAGTCTTACCTTTGATAGATAATTTTTTTTCACAATAAAAGAAGACTGGTCTAGGCTTTAAGGGAAGAAATAGGGCTAGAAATTCTCATAGAAAAAGTAAAGCCACAGTTCAGTCTCTAGCTGTTAATCCCCGTATTTTCTTTAAGAAGATAGTGAATCCTAATAACAGCTATGATCATGACATTACACATGGTCACTGTGAGCATGAAAATTTCATGAGCAAGGGTGTTAATGTCAAAAGACCAATCTATAGGCATGCCCATCATATTCAAGAGGAGTTCTTGAAGAATGTTGTTCCAGCACCAACACTTAATAAGTCTACTGACAACAAAGTAAGAAGGCTTGTACCTAAGAATAGGTATAATAGGTTTGAGTGTTGGTGTTGTGGCAAGGTGGGCCACTTTGTTATGGATTGCTGGTTTGCCTCAAGTGTTAAAACCAAAAGTAGGATTCCTGTTAGATCAGTTATAGGATTTCAAACTAACAAGGACCAAGGACCCACTAGCAAGTTGGGTTCTAAGGGTAAGTGATTCTTTATTTATTGCAGGTTAATCCAAGTGATCATACCCCTATATGGTACTTGGATAGTGGTTGTTCCAGACACATGACTAGAACAAGGAGAATGTTGAGGTACTATGTGCCCACAAAGAATGGACCAAAAGTTATCTTTGGTGGATCAGAAAAGGGAATCATCAAAGGATTTGGTAACATATCTTGTGATTCAATTACAATCGCTAAAGTGGCTTATGTAAAGGGTATAAAACATAACATGATTAACATAAGTCAACTTAATGATCTAGGTTATGATATTTCTTTCCTCAAAGGGGAGTGCCTAGTAAAAAGTTCAAGTGATCAAGAGATCATTTTGACTTGCACTAGGAAAGGAAATGTGTATTGCTTTAACCTAGATTGTGAGTCTAACATCTCACCTATTTGTTTAGTTGCAGGAGAGAAAGCTTCTCTATGTGTAAAAATGCACAAGAGACTAGCTCATATGAACTATAAGTCAATAGGACTGCTATTCATTATGGGATTAGTGAGGAATGGTCCACAAGTTAAGTGCACAAAAGAGGGTGTGTGTTCAGCTTGCCAAAAAGGAAAGCAGACTAAGTCCTCTTTTCAGTCACTTGATATCAAAGTTTCAAAGAGATGTTTGTATCTCATGCATATGGATTTGTTTGGTCCTTTGCAAGTTCATAGTCTTGGTAGGAAAGCATACACACTTGTTGTTGTAGATGACTATTCTAGATTTACATGGGTTTTCTTCTTGAGGCAGAAATCTGAAACTCCAATTGTTTTCCAGTCTTTTGTCAGACAAATACAGAATTAATACAACAGTTCAGTGGTCAAAATCAGAAGTGACCATGGAGCTGAATTTCAGTCTGAATGTATGACAAAATTCTATGAAGAACTTGGGATTCATCGGGAATTCTCTTCACCTAGAACTCCTCAGCAAAATAGTGTTGTTGAAAGAAAGAATAGGACTCTAATTGAGGTCAGTAGAACTCTACTGAATGACACTACTCTCCCTGAATACTTCTAGGATGAGGCAGAAAATACCGCATGTCATGTGCTCAATAGGGCCTCCATCAACAAGAAACACAAGGTGACTCCCTACTGGATTTTGAAAGGCAGAAAACCAAACATATCTTATTTCAGAATCTTTGGTAGTAAGTGTATTGTACTAGTCAATGGTAAACACTACCAAACTAAGTTTGCTGCCAAATCCCTAGAAGGGATATTTGTTGGGTACAATAACCAAAGTAGAGCATATA
Organism: Platanthera zijinensis; assembly: GCA_039513925.1. Taxonomy (NCBI): domain Eukaryota; kingdom Viridiplantae; phylum Streptophyta; class Magnoliopsida; order Asparagales; family Orchidaceae; genus Platanthera; species Platanthera zijinensis. The sequence goes on along the minus strand of CM077081.1, from coordinate 144,164,855 downwards.
GAATCTACAACTTGACTACTCAAGTTGTAGAAGAATCTGTGTATGTTGTATTTGATGAGACAATGTTTATTAATAGTGAATTATCTAGTTCTTCAGTTAGTTCTACAGGTCTAATAGATAAGATGGAAAGCTCACAATCAATGAAGATGTTCCTGCTAAACTTGATGAGGATAAAGATGTTAGCTATCCAGGGGGATACCATGTCCCTCTAGGTGAAGAAGAAAATGTGGAGCATCAAGATGAGGAAACAGGAGATAGACATAATGCTGACAGAATTCCTCCAGTAAGGAGACACCTGAAGGATCATCGAGCTCACCAGAACATTGGTGATGCATGTCAGGGTGTTCTAACAAGGAGCAGGAGCATGAACACAGTTCTATGTTCTAGCTTCTTGTCTTAGATAGAACCCAGGAAGATTGAAGAAGCAATGTAAGACACTAACTGGATTGATGCAATGCAAGAAGAGCTCAGTAAGTTCAAAATGTGTAAGGTCTGGGAACTGGTGCCAAAACCTAAGGATCACAACATAATAGGAACTAAGTGGATCTACAGGAACAAGCTTGATGAGAATGGCACTATAGTCAAAAACAAGGCTAGACTGGTAGCAAAAGGCTGCATGCAAGAGGATGGTATCGATTTTGATCAAACCTTTGCTCCAGTGGAAAAGCTGGAGGCTATAAGGCTGTTCTTGGCCTATGCTGCCTTTCAAGGGTTAAAAGTATATCAAATGGATGTGAAATCAGCATTTCTGAATGGTGATTTGAAAGAAGAAGTCTATGTAGAACAACCCTCAGGTTTTGTAGACTCTCACTTTCCTGATTATGTATATAGGCTTAGGAAAGCACTATATGGTTTGAAACAAGCTCCAAGGGCTTGGTATGAAACCTTGTCTTCCTTCCTTATTAAGAATTAATTCTCTAGAGGAAAGATAGACAAAACTCTATTATATAGGGAATCAAAAGGCAAGATAATACTAGTCCAGATATATGTGGATGATATTATCTTTGGTTCTACTGAAAACAGCCTTTGTAGGAAGTTTGCCAAACTTATGAAAGGGAAGTTTTAGATGAGCAGTATGGGTGAGCTGAAGTTCTTCTTGGGACTTCAAGTCAGACAGACTGAGAGTGGATTGTCCATATCATTTATTAGGCGTTAAGTGAGTAAGCTCTACTTGGGACTTTAAGTTCTTCTTGGGTTGTTTCAAACTATTTAACTTAAATTCTTCTTATTATCAGGCGTTAAGTTAGTAAGCTCTACTCAAAGCATTTGGACTTAGCAAAATTTCTATGAAATCACAGCCTCTGACTGATAAAGGTTCTCTTAATGCTTTTTATCACATGGTGTTGAGTGAGTAAGCCTCACTCAACGCCTGTGGACTTAGTCAAATATTTATACAGATTTTCTGTGGCTTTGACTAACTGAGCTATACTCAATGATTTATGTTGTATGGTAATTAGAGAGTAAACTACACTCAACGCATGTGGACTAAGCCATATTTCAGCCAGTTTCTCCTTAGGCTTTGACTGCCTCAGACTATCTTATAACCTTTTTTTCGTATGAAGTTGAGTAAGTACACTTCACTCAATGTCTGTGGACTTTACAACTTTTCTACTTAGCTAATAATTAGGCATTGACTAACTAAGCTATACGTAACACTTTAACTTACCTGACATTGAGTGAATAGACTTTACTCAGCGCCTGTGGACTTAGGCGATTTGCAGGCTATCCAGCATCTTCCAACTGACTCTATATTCAAGGTGTCGAGATACCTGAATTTTCTTGATACAGCTTTCTCGACACTTTTGTCTCGACACTTGTGTCTGAATTGTCTCGACACTTCTCCTGAATTGTCTCCACACTTTTGTCTGAATTATCTCGACACTTCTCTTGAATTGTCTCGACACTTTGGTCTGAATTTTCTTGACAATTCTCCTGAATTATCTCGGCACTTTTCTCTGAATTTTCTTGGCACTCCTCCTGAACTTTGTGACCACACTTGTCATATCACTAGGAATACATGTCCTATCAATGTTTCAAGGACTAACGTGCATGTATGAATTTAAGCACACATCAAATACAACTTTATGTATGTCATTGATATGTTTGACTTCTTCAAATATAGGAAAATGTGGGCATTGGACCCAACAACCCTCTCTACCGCTGAAAATGAGTATATCGCCTTAGGAAGTGGTTGCGCACAAGCACTTCTGAAGTCACAAATGTTGGAGGATGTGGCACAGTCTTTAGGAACAATAATCTTTGATGCGACAACAAGAGTGCTATAGACTTGAGGAACAATCCAGTGCATCATTCAAGGTCAAAACAGACTTACGTACGTCACCATTTTATTCGAGATCACATTAAGAAAGAAAACGAGCGAGTCAGCTTTATTGGCACCTACTTCTAACTAGCTGGCATTTTCACTAAACCACTCCCAAATGCACATTTCTCGTTACATCGACTCGAGGTGGGTGTTTTAGATCTTACTACAAAATCATTCATGTCTGTTTATCTTTGTTATTTATTGTGTGCTTTTACTTCCGCTCTTTAAAATAACAATAACAAACATAAAAAAAATTTTAAAAACCCCTAAAAATCAAAAAACAAGTGTTTGGCTATTTTCCTTCTACTTCTTAGTATTTTTATACAATTTTTGTTTGTGTATTGGTGGAAAATCATAAAAATAAAAAATATATATATAACCCATAAAAAACAAACAAACAAACAGAAAAAACTCACTTTCGATCAAGTTTTCTGACACACATGACGTTAACTTATACCATAATAGGTACATAAAATGTTTGAGTTAGGCTTATTACTCAGTGTGAACATTGTCCTGCTATCATGGTGTGTTGAATCTATTGGTGCTAAGCTACTAAGTGCGACAAGACCTTTTAGTGTCAGTTGACTATGCCTTTAGGTATTTGTGAGGATTTAGATAGGGGAATGACTTCACACTATTCACACATCCCTATACGGAGCATTTATGTACAAATTCTAGGCTTACATGCTTTAACTCGTGATATTGTATCTTAACACGTTAGACATATTTTGAATAATCACTATCACGATATATATGTGCTTATATAAAGATTAAAACTTTGGGCCAAATCCCTAATGCTAAAGTCTAATCTATACAAGTTAAAGCGTATCTATCTACGTGGATAGATTTATATTTACTCGGGTCTCCTTAAACTCAAAAAAATATAAAAGTGATAGCTCAAAACAAACAAAACAAAACTATGCAAGCTATTAAATATCTTATACAGGACCCCCCAAGCACTACTCACTCCTCCTGATATGTCTTTATGAGCATTGTGAGGATGAGAACCTTGGTTCAAAGAATCATTTTGATCATGTGCATAGACTTTAACTTAAGCATAGTGCCCCTGATTCACGTCTTGGTTTGATATAGATAGACATGTGACGTGATCGTTCACTCTATTTCTCTTGTGTTAGCATTTTAAAGGATCGAGATAAAACATGTAAAATATGATAATTCTACTTGGTGTTTTCCCTCTTTTGATGCTACACGTACACATGTCATTGTCTTATTTAACGCTTTCATGCATAAGTATTGGATGGAAAGTACACTATAAGTTTTTAGCACATAGGTACTAGCACATGATTTATACTTTTTGACATTTACAATATTTCCATGTGACAAACTCTATAAATCTCATAGTATTATAGTCTGTGTGCTTAGTCGACTCTATGCTATCCAATCCGTATAAACTCTGCAAAATGATTTATTTTATGTTCGTGTACTCCACTCTTTTGTGTGAGCCATGTGCTTCATATTCTCTGATTTGCATTTTTTGGGGTCACCCCTATGTTTCTCACTTCTTGCTTTACTAATTGTGTGCCTTGTCTGTTGTCTATATCACACTCATCATATATAGTATTTCTCATCCCACATGCATGTTTGGTCTGTCCCTCCCTTTTTTATACTATCAATGGGGAAGAAGAGATTGTTCATGAGTTTGATTCGCGGGTTAGGAAAGATCACATGTAGGGGGAGCTTATTGTAAAGCACGCACATAGATAGGGGGAGCATGTAGAAGACTTCGATAGGGGGAGCGCATGTAGGGGAGCTATATAGAACCTGAAACCTGAACTTTAGAGATTATCTCGTCTATATATGATGTATCAGGCACTTCATTTATATTTCTCATGATCGGGATTTGATAATATCAACAAAGGGAGTTTGTTGGAACCGACGGTTCACATATTGTTAGTTTGATAATATCAACTCTCATGTTGTATTTGATCATATCTTCTATTTGATAGAGTGTGCAGGTTTACAGGTCCAATAAATCCAAGGAGCTCTCCTCAAGAACATATCGCCAAGCCGTAGTAGGTAACGCCATGCGGTAACATGAAATAAATGGACAAAGTGCTCCGGAATGTACCGTGCCGTGCTAGGCCTACCGAGATGCGGTAACACACTCAACACTCATTGAAATAGTGGCATTGAGTAGGTTGAGATTGAGGCATCGAGATAGATCTACCGCATCGTGCTAGTCCTACAACCCATGTTAGAGCGGTGAATTATTAGGACCAGGCGCTCGGGAATCTACTGCCAAGCGATAGTAGTTAGCTCCGGGAGTAACTCCAGGCGATAATGCGCGCATTAGCTGGACGAATTAATTTCCAAGATCTTGGGAACCTACCGGAGAGCGCTAGTCTTACCACTCCGTGCTAGCCCACTCAATGCCGCATTGAGTGCTTCGAGTCTGAGGCATCGAGTCAGAGATACCGTGTGACGATAACTGTTAACGCGCCGCGCTAGCACGATGAAAAGGAAAAATATACGTTTTAAATATTTTTCCAATTTTGCAGGACATCTGTCAGCACGAAGCATGTAAACATACTGCCGGGCGCTAGCCTTACCACCGACGGTAGCATATTTTCATAAAGACGTATATAAGGCACCTCGTATGTTGCATTCAAGACCACGATGAAAAGTGATCAGGTTCTTGTTTTTTAGGGTTCAGCCGCCACTCTGCGTTCCATTCCAATCTTCATTGTAGAAGGAAAACAACCGCCTCTCTCATATTCAAGTATGAAGAACTCCAGCGATACAAGGACTACATCGATTATGATGAGACAGTTAGTTATAAGTATACAGAGATCTCAAGCACAGGTCGTGGATCGCTCTACAGATAAATCATCAAGGACGAGACTTTAATCATTATATTCTTTAAACCTTAGTTTTGTAATCTTCTTTTCTTTTCATTCTTGTGTAGTGAAGAAAAACGGTCGGTGAAGGACGTCAGAATCTGGGAAGGATTTCGTGGGAAATCGTCCCAGGGTAGGGACGTCTAGATCGGGAGATCTAGCGGGGCTATAAGACCCTTCCTTGCGTGGCGGTGAAGAGCCGGCTCGAAGACCTTTCTTGGAGGGAAAGGGAGAGAGCCAACCGATTTGTGGAGCGGGTCGATAGAGAAAACAAAAGAGTTTTCTTTCTCACTGCCTTCAATCTACGGCATCACGGGCAATTTTATAATTGTCAAAAACAGTATTTGTTCTAAGTCTTGCAATGAAATTCATTTTCTTGCTTTATTACTTATGTGACCTGCTATGATTGATAAGTGGTAGTCTTCTAAGGGGTGTACAAGAGAAATTTGCATAGGAAACGAGTTCATAGATATACAGCCACACATTTGCTACCTAATGCTCCATGGTAGCTTCCAAAACTCGATTTTCTAGGGCAAAATATTTCGAATTTTTAATTAAGACGTAAAACCTTATTCAGCCCCCCTTAAGGTTGGACACTAGATCAAACAAAGTCATCATTTGACTCCATCTCACAATCCTAAACCAGCACAATAATTTTCCAAAATCACACAAAATAGATGAATTCAACTTGTGAAGCATAAATGGCTATGAACTTGCCCATATGGGTGTTGTGGTGTGCGGTGCATATGAAATAACAATTATAAAACTAAGTTAAAATGTACTTTTAATATGCAGATGAGATGTGCACGTACAATGGGTAACAAAACGGATCTCCCCCCGCCTTAAGCAATGCAATACTGTCCAAAGATATAAGCATAAAAATTAAAATTGATCCTTGGAGAGAAGTTACCCCATGCTCAGAAATGAGCAAACCAGAAGATTTGCGTGTAAACCAAGGCAATGCTGCAATATCTCCAAACAACAAAATATACCTGTAGGTGTTAGCTCCAAAAAAAATAGGATAGACAAATAAAAATAGTATTAATGAAAATACAATAAAAGTAAAATAACTACCATGGTTATTGTCCTCCGAGCACGACTTATTTAGCTACCAAAATAGAATAACTAATTGGTCTATGTAAACTAAAATGTATAGGTAACAGTTCCATTACTCGTTTTGGTAGCGGATATCAATACGGTGATAGAGCAGTTACAAACATACCATAATATAAATACCCACACTGGGCGTCAGGCAGGGGTAGGTAGTATGATAAAGAAACCTCAATGTCTGATTCTACATGTAGGTGGTCCATTCCATCTTTGGGCAGCACATTGGCCTTGACTTCTTCCTAAATTGAATCCAATGCAGAATCCTGCAAAGAATAAGACACGAGAATGAGATCAAGAAATAAATTAGAAGAATGACATAAAAGAATAAAATCTTTGGGATGGATCCCGGTATAACTCCCTATATGTTGAGGTAGAAGTAGATCATCGACTTCATCAAGAACATCACAAGGTTCGGTAAAATTAATGGTGGCCTCCTCCATAACATGGACTTCTTAACTTGTGCTTAGGTAATCACCTCCTCAACATAAAGATTGTCCTCCTCTGTAGGAATGGGATAACACTATATAAAAATGCTTTAACCTACACAATATCCTCAACAATATTGTGAGAAATAGCCAAAGTACTATGCACAGAAGAAGGAGAAGTAGTGTTATGAGAAAAATCGTGCACCAACTCATCACAAAGAGTCAACGTCATAAATTGTGATATATGAATTGGGGAAACAGGTGCAACCACATCGGAGCCTAGATTAGCCAGAACTCTGGTGTACGAATCAGCATCATTCCCTTCAAAACACAAAGGTTATACAGATACATTACTGGAGGTAGAAGGTGTGCAGACTGCGACTGGACTTGGAATGATCCCGATATTCGTCTCATCATCATCATCCATAAGGCGAAGAAATTTAACACAATCCTTCAGTGCATGATCCATGCTTCAATAAAACAGACACTGTTTTGAATTTTTCTTTGGTCCGAATAGGGCTGTAGAAGTATTCAAAAATGATACATATGGTGCAGCATAGTAGCCATAGGTCTTAGGCATAGTGTATAAGGTACCGTAAGATGTCAGTTCTCAATACAATTAGCCTTGAGAACTAGAGCCACCAAATCCCTTTAGGCATCTATCTCTATCATGAGAGGTATTTATACACCAACATCACTAGATATTAAACCCAGCCCAGATAATGCGGAGGTAGTAAGAATTACCAAACAAACTATTGCACATTGTACTATACCCAACTAAATATAACTCAAGCAACCTAATATTAAAATAAAGGGAAAATAGGATAAATAATAAACAAGGAAACTAAAAACCCTTATAACTATATTTCCAAATAACAGAGTCACAAAAATGACAAGGTCATGTGATTTGGTCATGTACAGGAAAAACAGCTCGTGCGCGAGCAAATCACACAGCCCAGGATAGATCTATTTAAAATAGAGTTGTAGGCATCATACGGTTTGATTAAACCGTGCGCGAAGAAAAACACATGGCCCTGTGATTCCTACAAGTAAGACCAGAGTAGTAATGGGGAACTTCCCACATGCACAGCAACATTATAGCCTGGAGCACACCTCCAACACACATATACAATGGAATAAAAAACAACAAAATACCATGCTAAAGAGAACCATGTGCTTACCCAAAACAAAAGCGTGAAATTGCACATCATAACGGTCCTAAATTGTGCACTTAGCGTGAATGTGTGTACAAGTAAAATACAAGCAAATAAACATAGAAAATGTAGTGCACATGAGTGTAATATAGCCCAGATGAGTCTGAAAGACCGTAAAAAATTGGACTCAAAACAACCCAAAACTTAACCTTTTACTCGTCCTGAGCAAATCATTTCTCGACAAAAAGAAAAAGGACTAGCTAGCTTAGTAATTGCAAATGAGGAGTACCATGCAAAGTCGTATACTCACACTCACAGATTAGTAGTAGAAGAAATTTCAAATTATAAATATTAGTCTATAAATATCTAAGAGCACATTTATATATTATTTAAGAGAATCATTCAGTCACACGTATAAGAAGAGATTGGACTAAACAATGAGTTGAGCATTGCCAAAGGTCTTGGCTCGGGATAACTTCCAATAAAATCCATCAATGTCGGTGGTCATAAGCTTGCCTGTTCACACTCTCTCCTTGACACTAGTTTGACTCAATGCGTGAATAAGTAGGACTTTACGTTTAGAATGGAGCTTTGGTTTAGGTGAGGACAATAAGGATATAAATGATGGCTCAGACACTAAACCCAAATGAACTAACACAAACAAAAACTATCCTCAAGCACCATAAAATACGCGTGAGTGCACCACACCCCCAGACTTGGACTTGAAAACATGTGTGTATGCACTGACTAATCTGAAATACACATTTTCACAAACAAATTTTCAATTTAACATTTTCTTATCTCATTTTTCATTTAACTTTCTAATTAATTATTTTTCTTTCAAAAAATTTCATCATATATTATCTTTGAAGCACATTCAAATATCCACTATACTGAGCACCACATCAACACCACCAATAGGATAATATGAACAAATAAAGCTCAGATTTTGTTGTGCGACTAGGACCAGCTTTTAGGCTCTAATTAGATATTGGTAGAGTTGAATTAATGGATTAGGTAAACAAAACTGGGCTAGAAGGAATAGACAATACGAATGGGTATATAGTCTTAACCGGGCGAAAATGATGGCCTACATCACACTAGAGCGCATGACAAACCATGTACCCATGTTTTGAGAATCGCTTGTGGTAAGTTGTTAGCCACTTAGAAAGACAATCCTTCCCCCCGACTCAAGTAATTCGAGGCTAACGAATGTCTATACATATTCCTAAGCTACTGTTTGATTCACACCAGATTTACCACTTTTTGAGTAGAAAAAAATACTATTTATGCAATTAGAAAAAGTATAAAACTATAAACATAAAGAAAAATTAATTCTACTTGAATTTCTAAGAGAGATGTGAGCACTCAACGAGGAGCACTTGAATAGTCAATATTTTACTCCATCTCACAATCCAAAACAAGAGCAATAATTTTTCTAAATCACAAAAAAAATACAAATTAAAGTAGTGAAGCACAAACGGCTAAGCACACGCTTATGTGGGTGTTGTGGTGTGCGATGCATATAAAAAACAATTATAAAACTAAATTAAAATGTACTTTTAGTATGCAGATGAGATGTGCACGTATAGTGGGTAGCGACTCAACCCCAAACTTAAGCTAAGCAATATAGTCAAAAGATATAACCATAAAAATTAAAATTCAAGATAAGAGAGAAGTTACCCCATGCTTAGAAATGAGCATACAAGAAGATTTGCGTGTAAATCAAGACAAAGTTGAAGCATACGCGAACCATAAAATATACCTGTAGGGTTTAGCTCAAACAAAAACTATATAGAAAAATAAAAATTGAATTAATGAAAATGCAATAAAAGAAAGATAACTGCAAGGGTTATTTTCCTCGCACGACTTATTTAGCAGCCAAAATAAGCTAACTAAATGTCCTATGGAAACTAAAATGTACATGTAGCATCTCCATTACTCATTTCAGTAGCATGTATCGATATGGTGACCGAGCAATTGCCCACATACCTGAATATAAATACATGCACTGAGCGTCAGACAGGGGTAGGTAGTATGATGAAGAAATCTCAATGTTTGTTTCGACTTGCCTGTGCTCCATTCCTTCATTTGGCCGCACATCAGGCTTAACTACTTCATTAATTGGATCCAATGCAGAATCCTGCAAAGAATAAGACGTGAGAATGCGATCAAGAAACAAATTAGATGAATAACATAAAAGAATAACATCTTCAGGAGCGATCCCAGTATCACTCTCGATAGGCTGAGTTAGAAGTAGATCATCAGCATTATCAAGAACATCATAAGGTACAGTAAAATTAACAGTGGTCACCTCCACAATTTGGACTTCCTCAACCTGTGCTGAGGTAATCACCTCCTCAATGTGAAGAATGTCCTCCTCAATAGGAGTGGGCACAACACTATAGGTACCCGCTTTAACCTTCAAAATATCCTTAGAAATATTATCAGAAATTGCTAAAGTACAATGCACAGAAGAAGAAGAATAATAATGCTCTGAGAAAAATCATGCACCAACTCCTCAAAAAGAATCAGCGTCATACATTATGATAAATAAACAGGGGAGATAGGTTCAACCATATTATTGTCTGAATCAGCCTCAACTTTGGTGTGTGAATCAGCTTATTCCCTTCGAAACAAAAAGGTTATAAGGATATAGAACATTATATAGATGAGAGCAGACTGCAGCAAGACTTGGAACAATCCGTATATGCGGCTCATCATCCTCATTCATTTGGCGAAGATATTAAGCACAATCCTTCAGACCATGATCCATGCTCCGATAAAACATGCACTGTTGAATTTTTCTTCGGTCTGAATAGGGCCGAACAAGAATTCAAAAATTGTATATGTGGTGCAGTAGAGTAGCCATATGTCTTAAGCATACTGTATGAGGTACTTTATAATGTCGGTGCTCGATACATTGAGCCTTAATAAATAGATCCACCATCTCCTATTGGGCATCTATCACGAGCATGAGAGGTATCTCTACACCAATGACAATGAATATTAAACTAAGCCCACATAATGTAAAGGTAGAGAAAATTACCAAAAACCTATTATGCATGATACTATACCCAACTAAATACAACTCAAGCAGCCTAATATTAAAATAAAGGGAAAATGGGGTAAATGAATAAATAAGAAAACTTACAACCCTTAAAACTACTTTTCCAAATAACAGAATCATAATGCCAACTACAGTCCCCAATAATAGTGCCAAAAAATTAATGCACAAAAGGCAAGTGCACAAGTACTCAATTAATATAAAATGCAGTAGTAACTCCCTAAGTGTACAACCTCGGGCTCGCAGCCCGGCGAGAGGGGCCCAGGCGAGAGGAGAGAGGGTTCAGCCCGATGAGAGGGGCCCAGGCGAGAGGAGAGAGGGTTCGGCCCGGCGAGTAGAGAGGGCCTAGGCGAGTCGAGAGGACTCAGAAGAGAAGCTCCGAGTAGAGAGGGCCTAGGCGAGTCGAGAGGACTCAGAAGAGAAGCTCCGTGGCGAGAGGGCCTTGGCGAGTCGAGAGGGCTCAGAAGAGAAGCTCCGTGGCGAGAGGGACCAGGCGAGTCGAGAGGGTTTGGCCTGGCGAGAGGACCCTAGTGAGAGGTGCCTCGAGAGAAGGGTCGTCTTGGTTTCAGGGCCGGTTCAGGTAAGGTCGGGCCCACCTTCTGGGCCCCGGAGGTGTTTTTACTCTTTTACCCTGCGCGGGCTGCATTTAGTCTTTTAAGACAGCGGAGTTTAGCTGTTGGCAGACCCAGCCAAGTGTATTCTGGTATTTTCACAGCAGCATAGTTTGGTTATTAGCAGTCCCAGTTCAGAGGCCTATAAATAGACCGGTAAGGTGCCTTAGAGAAGCAAGCATTCTTGACTCCTCTTATCGTTTCTAAGGCACCTAGCTCAGTATTGGCTAGGGAGGGAAAGGGCTCTAGTTCTAGTCTCTTCCGGGTAAGAGGTGGGACCTCTTCACTGAAGCCTCCGGTCTAGTTCTTCGCCTGGAGAGTGATCCCAAGGAAGTAAGCACGAGCTGCCTCAGTAGTTCCGAGCTTTAGGTGGAATCGGCTTTGCTGGTTCCAACATTTTTGGTGCGGTGAGCGTGGAGCTGCAGCCTGTGCGGAAGAACGAGGGGTTATCTCATGGCGGGAGATGCGGGAGGAGGAGGCGAGAGGTCCCCCAGCCAAGAGGGGTTGGAAGAACGTACTTCTTTTCCCTTGAGGCTAGCAGGGGTCGGGGGCGTAAACACCCTTGGATAGGTGCGAGAGGGTTCCTCAGCCAGAATATGAGGCTCAGGAGTTTTCATCTTCTTAGGAGGAGATGCGGATAGTGGTAGCGAGGGAGGAGCACGGGCAGGGATCTTGTTCAGACCCACCGCCGTCGCCCTATTCTGCTGGCGCACGGCCGCGATGCGGTCCCGAACACTTTGGCTGAGAGACATATGGACAAGCGTTAAGGAGGGAGAAAGAGAGGAAACACCCCCTTGAGGGGAGGGAGGTTCTATATTTATAGGTCAGGCAAGGGGCCCACCAATAGATTCCCTCAATAAATTGGCTGTACCATCGCAAGCCTCGGTTGGACTATCTTTCAGAGCTTGTGCCAACCTCAAAAAGAGCGGGGATTGTGTACAACCTCGGGCTCGCAGCCCGGCGAGAGGGCCTAGGCGAGAGGAGAGAGGGTTCAGCCCGGCGAGAGGGGCCCAGGTGAGAGGAGAGAGGGTTCGGCCCGGCGAGTAGAGAGGGCCTAGGCGAGTCGAGAGGACTCAGAAGAGAAGCTCCGAGTAGAGAGGTCCTAGGCGAGTCGAGAGGACTCAGAAGAGAAGCTCTGTGGCGAGAGGGCCTAGGCGAGTCGAGAGGGCTCAGAAGAGAAGCTCCGTGGCGAGAGGGCCCAGGCGAGTCGAGATGGTTCGGCCTGGCGAGAGGACCCTAGTGAGAGGTGCCTCGAGAGAAGGGTCGTCTTGGTTTCAGGGCCAGTTCAGGTAAGGTCGGGCCCACCTTCTGGGCCCCGGAGGTGTTTTTACTCTTTTACCCTGCGTGGGCTGCATTTAGTCTTTTAAGACAGTGGAGTTTAGCTGTTGGCAGACCCAGCCAAGGGTATTCTGGTATTTTCACAGCAGCATAGTTTGGTTATTAGCAGTCCCAGTTCAGAGGCCTATAAATAGACCGGTAAGGTGCCTTAGAGAAGCAAGCATTCTTGACTCCTCTTATCTTTTCTAAGGCACCTAGCTCAGTATTGGCTAGGGAGGGGAAGAGCTCTAGTTCTAGTCTCTTCCGAGTAAGAGGTGGGACCTCCTCACTGAAGCCTCCGGTCTAGTTCTTCGCTTGGAGAGTGATCCTAAGGGAGTAAGCACGAGCTGCCTCAGTAGTTCCGAGCTTTAGGTGGAATCGGCTTTGCTGGTTCCAACACTAAGTATCTCTCTGAAAGTCCACCTAATGCTAATTACCTTCACCTATGGGGGTGGGGGAATAGGTGTCTTGCAGCATTTTTGCAGAATTATGCTATACCTGCCCAAACAAAAAAAACAACACAGCACAGAAAGACACATGCAATTTATAGTGGTTTCTCGATTTGTGTACGTCCACTCTCCCCCTTCGACCTATCTCCCAATAAGGGACGACTCGGTCACTTCACCAACAGGATTGAAAACCAATCCTCACACTAAGGAAGTAACTCTTCCACACGAAGGAGTCACCACTCCTTCACCACAAGTTGCACCCAACCCTTACACAGAGGAACCAACGTTCCTTTACAACAAAAGAAAAACTTGAATGTATAAAATACAAACTACTTTTGGAGCCCTTGGTGTCCCTCTTCGTTCGACGTTGCATTCTTGAATAAGTCGAAGAGTCCACGACCTAAGTGCTCTCTTAGAGAGAATCTCCCCGAAACCAGCGGCGGCAAGAAGTGTGGCGGCGTAGCTGTCAGGATCGGCGCCGGCAACGAAGTGCGGCAGATGAGCTTTGGAGATCCAACCTTCGTAGCAAAGCTAGCAAATTCTACCAATGGTCTTGCTAGGATCGATCATCTCGATCGATTCAGAAAGGGAAGGTATTCCCGATCAACAAATCAAGAGACAAAGGATCTCTAGGTATACACGTGAGACGCATTGCTTGGCTGAGCTTCTATCGCCGGGAGATCGAGAAGAAACCACGATAAGCAACGATGACAACCTGCACGAGCGGCGATGGTGATCCGAGCGGCGACGGCGGCGGAAGGAAATCCGCGATGCTTTAGGTCACGATGGCGGCTCATTTCTTGTTCTCGGTATTCGGTCTCTGTAATAATCGAAATACAATAGTATTTATACTGTAGGTCATACATTATGACCGTTGCGGGCCCCACCAGTAGAAACCCTAAGTCTGGTTCAAAACAGCGCCTGAATATTTGGACCGGTCCAGCGAGCAGAAGAAATTCGCCTAAGGCAAATTCGGCGAGAATTATTGGTGATTCTCCACGAATCGGCGAGAATCACTTATGATTCTTGCCGAATTCTACTTGGCAGAATTCTGGCTGAAGATCTTGCCATCCGGAGATAATCAGCAAGAATCATTATTCATTCTCGACGAATCAGCGAGAAATCAAAGTCATTCTCGACGTTTCGGCGAGAATCAACTAGTGATTCTCGACGATTCTGCCTTAAGCAGAAATCAAGACGGCGTTGAGACAGCCCTCTTCAATCGGCAAGAATCAGCGAGTGATTCTCGACGATTCGGCGAGTCGAATCGGCGAGAATCACTTAGTGATTCTCGACGATTTCTACTTAGACGATTTTCGTCTTTCTTCCCGCGAGTTGCTTTGACCCATCCTTGCTCCTTGTCTGCTCTTGATCTTTCTCAGCCCTGTACTTGAAAGTAAGTACACTCCAATAGAGAGAGTACACGTAGGCCAACACACTGATCTGCTCAACGAGGGATTACGTTGCGCAGACCCGTGTATATTGACCCACTGCACCCTGACATTGGTGGGTACTTAGCGTGGAATAACTGCAAGCACAACTTGAAGACAAATGATCAAATACAATGTCAATTCACCTTAGCTGGTCCAGGGGCTTCTACAAATCAGGTACATTGTGGATATAATACCCAACAATCTCCCCCTATTTTAAGAAGCCTAAACCCTACAAGCTAAGGTGAATATAATGGATGGAAGAAAAATATAAACTGATTAATCAGTTGAGAAAGAAATTCCATACCATTATCTTTAGAGTATTTGGAGCATACTTTGCGAGAGCACCTTAACCCTTAGCGCCTTAGCCGAGAGGGCAATCTCCCCCTTTTTGGCTTCTACAAATCTGGGACTTTAGCACTTGCCACAATGCTCCCCCTCAGTTCTTGCATTTGTGCTTACACTTGAGTTTCTTGCGGATGCTCCCCCTAGATTCAAGTGCCGGTAGCCTCTGTATTCTTCATTCCTCAAGGTTTAGCATACCCAATTCAGTTTTGAAGAGACTGAACTTGGCTTCGTCTAGGGGCTATGTAAAAATATCTGCAATCTGCTTATCCGTGGGGACATAGCAGAGAGATGTCTGTGTTTTCCACATGCTCCCGAATGAAGTGGTAGTTCACTTCAATATGCTTCGTCCTGCTGTGCGATACGGGATTGTTCGCAATAGCTATAGCACTTGAGGAGGTACAGTACATTGGTACTTCTTTGAACTAAAGGTCATAGTCTGCTAGCTGATTTCTGATCCATAGAACTTGTGCGCAACAACTGCCTGCTGAGATGTACTTAGATTCAGCTGCGGAGGTTGCAACACAATTCTGCTTCTTACTATTCCATGATATAAGCCTTCTTCCAAGGAATTGACACATCCCGAAAGTGCTTTTCCGATCATCCCTACTTCCGTAACCCCTGGTGACTCCTCGATCTGATCCCCAAAGATGACTTTGGGTCTATTCTCGACTGGAGAGTAATCACGCAGCAGGCTTCTTGTTCCGGTCATATGCCGGGAGCATCCACTGTCTAAGTACTATATGGGAGTTTTGGTGGCCTTTGGACATTCCTGCAAAATAGAATTAATTTCCCTTAAGAACCCAATCGAACTTGGGTCCTAGATTCCTCGTTAGCATACTCCCCCTCGGATGGTTAGCCCTACGAGTGGTCTGCCTCGCATTGCCAACATGAGGAGTCTCGTTATTCCTCGGATTAAACCAGCAATACGCGGCAAAGTGACCAACTTTGCCACAGCACCAGCACTCAAATCTATTTTACTTTCTCCTAGGCACCTACTTCACCCTTGGAACGGAAGGTTCAGTCGGGACCTTGGACTTGGAGGTGGAGGCATCATGATGAAAACAGTCGCATGATTTCTTCACCTCCTGGTTTCTCAGTGTAACAGGCTTGGCCTTGGGTGTCTGCTTCCTATTATGGCCGCTATAGAAGTGGCCATAATCCTCCATTTGAACTTCCTCATAAGGTTCCTAGAAGACACTCTCGCAAAAGTAGCGGGGGAAGGCCCACCCCTCATATCGGCTCTTGGGCTTTTCAACCGAGGGCCGGAAGAAGTGGCCATAGGTTGACTCAAAGTCCTGTTCATTGCAGGGAATGCCAGGCTTCCTGAATACAACAGGGTATAGTGGGGCCTTTCCCTTTTCTGCAGTAGAGGCCTTCTTAGCAGCCTTATTTCTCCTCTGCTTTTTGTTTCTCCTGGATGATTTACCAGGCACACCCACATACAGCAAGCCAGCCCCCTTAGCCTGAGCAGAGAAGGTATCAACCAGTGGAAGAATAGTCTTTGGCATAGAGAAGCTTTGGACAATATTCTTTTCTGCCGTAAGTTGTTCTTCCAACTTATTGATTTCTTCCTGTTTAAGGTCAAGGAGACTTAGAGACTCCGAGTGCTTAGAGATCAGGTCCAGGTGCTCCTGTCGGAGAGAAATCAAGCTAGTGATCTCTTCCCTTAGGGAGACACCATCGACCTTCAGGAATTTGACTTCCTTTTTCTGAGCCCTCAATCTCTTGCGGCATTCCTCGAAGGTGTTGAGCAGAAGCTCAAACTTTTCAAGGAGCTCATCTTCTTGGGCAGATGGGCTGTCCTCGAGATCATCATCAGGAGACTCATAGTCAGAGTCAGAGAGGGGGGTACGAGCTTTTACCTTCCAAGTGAATGGAGGGCATTCTCCTTCTGAGTCAGAGCGACCCACCAGCCTGAAGTAGGCTTCCTAATCATCTCTAGAGTCTGAGGAATCAGACTCACTCAGTGTCTTTGACTTTTTGGCGATGTAGCTCCTCTCCTTCTTTTTATCTCTAGAGGTTCTGTGCTCTTCTCCATTCCCCTTCTCTCTCTTGCCTTTATGGTAGTCGGCCACGACGTGTCCTGGCTTATTGCACCCAAAACAAATGATGTCAGTATGACGATGTTTGTTCGGTTTTGATTTATACCTGTATGAAGAATAATTCTTCTTCTGATTTCTGGAGGAGGAGCCGTCTCTCTTTCTTTGATTCCTCATATTGAGGAACTTCTTTAATTCTCGGGTGATGAGGGAGAAGTCTTCTTCAGACAACTCTGAGCTGGAGGAGCATGGCTCGGAGTCTTCCTCCTCATCCTTTTTCCCCACACGGGATGAAGCTGCACCCTTGCCCTTCATGGAGTGAATGGTTTTTAGGGCCACAGTCTTTTCCTTGGCTGCGGCCTTCTATGCTTCTTCTTCAGCTTTCCTCGTGTTCAACTGGAGCTTATAGGACATGAGATTCCCAAAGAGTATCTGAGGATCAGTTTCAGCTAATCTGTCAAACTCTCGGATGGCACAGATCTTCGTGTCCCATTCCTTAGTAAGGGACCTAAGGAATTTATCATTAAGTTCACCATAAGTGAACACTCTTCCATATCCCTTGAGAGCATTGACGATCTTGAGGAAGTTCTCGAAGGTAACTCCGATCTCTTCCTTGGGCCCCTGCCTGAAGGCCTCATATTTCTGGTTCAGGAGGGATCTCTGATCATCCCTCACTTCATCTGTGCCCTCCATCAGGATAATCAAGCTATGCCAGATATCCTTGGCTGTCCTGTAGTTGCAGAAGTTCTGCATCATGGAGTCATCGACTGCGCTGATTAGTATGTTCTGTGCCTTCTTGTCATGTCCGACCAGCACCATCTCGTCCTTGTCCATTTAAGAAAGCTTCTTTGGCACCATTTTGGTAGGATCAATGCTGGAGGCCTTAGTGGGAATATAAGGTCCCTCCTCCACGATCATGAAGAGTCGAGGGTCGACTGCTTCCATGTAAAATCTAATCCTTTCCTTCCAGATAGGAAAGTTTAGCCTAGTGCACACTGGGATCTTGCCTGAGTACTTGAGTCCGTCCATAGTAGATATCTGCCTTCTTCTTTACACTAGTGGCAGGAACTTACTCAAGGTGTTAACCTTATTGCTGAGAAACCTCCCTCTGATACCACTTGAAAGTCCACCTAGTGCCAACTACCTTAACCTATGGAATAGGTGTCTTGCAGCGTTTTGTGGAATTAAGCTATACCTGCACAAACAAACAAAACAACACAGCACAGAAAGACACATGTAATTTATAGTGGTTCCCCGATTTGGGTACATCCACTCTCCCCCTTCGACCTATCTCTCAACAAGGGACGACTCGGTCACTTCACCAACAGGATTGAAAACCAATCCTCAAACTAAGGAAGTAACTCTTCCACACGAAGGAGTCGCCACTCCTCCACCACGGGTTGCACCCAACCCTTACAGAGAGGAACCAACGTTCCTTTACAACAAAAGAAAAACCTTAATATATAAAATGCAAACTACTTTTGGAGCCCTTGGTGTCCCTCTTCGTTCGACGTTGCATTCTTGAATAAGTCGAAGAGTCCACGACCTAAGTGCTCTCTTAGAGAGAATCTCCCCGAAACCAGCGGCGGCAAGAAGTGCGGCGGCGTAGCTGTCAGGATCGGCGGCTGTAACGAAGTGCGGATGGTGAGCTTTGGAGATCCAACCTTCATAGCAAAGCTAGCAAGGTATACCAACATTCTTGCTAGGATCGATCGTCTCGATCGATTCGAAAAAGGAATGTATTCCCGATCAACAAATCAAAAGACAAAGGATCTCTAGGTATACACGTGAGACGCGTTGCATGGCTGATCTTCTGTCGCCGGGAGATCGAGAAGAAACCACGATCAGCAACGGCGACAACCTGCACGAGCGGCGATGGTGATCCGGGCGGCCATGGCGGCGGAAGGAAATCTGCGATGCTTTAGGTCACGATGGCGGCTCGTTTCTTGTTCTCGGTATTCGGTCTCTGTAATGATCAAAATACAACAGTATTTATACTGTAGGTCATACATTATAACCGTTGTGGGCCCCACCAGTAGAAACCCTAAGTCCGGTTAAAACCAGCACCTGAATATTTGGATCGGTCCAGCGAGCAGAAGAAATTCGCCTAAGGTAAATTCGGCGAGAATCATTGGTGATTCTCGACGAATCGGCGAGAATCACTTATGATTCTCGCCAAATTCTACTTGGCAGAATTCTGGCTGAAGATCTTGCCATCCAGAGAGAATCGGCGAGAATCATAATTCATTCTCGACGAATCGGCGAGAAATCAAAGTCATTCTCGACGATTCGGCGAGAATCAACTAGTGATTCTCGATGATTCTGCCTTAAGCAGAAATCAAGACGGCGTTGAGACAGCCGGCTTCAATCGGCAAGAATCAGCGAGTGATTCTCGACGATTCGGCGAGTCGAATCGGCGAGAATCACTTAGTGATTCTCGACGATTTCTTCTTAGACGATTTTCGTCTTTCTTCCCGCGAGTTCCTTTGACCCATCCTTGCTCCTTGTCTGATCTTGATCTTCCTCAGTCCTGTACTTGAAAGTATGTACACTCCAATAGAGAGAGTACACGTAGGCCAACACACTTATCTGCTCAACGAGGGATTACGTTGTACAGACCCGTGTATATTGACCCACTGCACCCTGACATTGGTGTGTACTTAGAGTGGAATAACTCCAAGCACAAGTTGAAGACAAATGATCAAATACAATGTCAATTCACCTTAGCTGTTCCATGGGGCTTCTTAAAATCAGGTACATTGTGGATACAATACCCAACACTCTCTCTAGGAATGCAGGTTGGGGCATACAATTATGTTTTTTAGAAAACTAATTATAATGATTACACTTTAACGAGAGTTTAGATTTCGTTTATTGAAATCAAAAGAAAAACTAACTACACAAATGCAGGTCGAAAGAATCGCTTCGTAGGGTGGATGTAATTTATGCAGGTCGTGATACTCTGCTTCAGTAGGTGGATGTATGAGAAGTCTAATGGAGAGAATGTCACAAATAGGTAGATTGAGGATCGTAAGCACCATATCACAATATACGCCAATAGCAATTAATAGTATGGCATGCTCATGATGGGGTGATGAAAACAACATGGAAGAGGCACTCCTCACTTGTCATAAACCATAAGTATAATTCATATAGACATGAAACAAATTAAATTTCAATTGTGTTTTAGCAAACATCCACACATACAACCAAGGAATTTAGAGTCAAGCAACAACCACATGAAAGTGGGTGAAATTATAACAAAATGGCAGATACTCGTCGGAGGTTCATGACTGAAATCGAGGGTTATCAATTCTTCTCCATGGTCGGGCTCCAATTATTGTCCAGGGTACGGAAGAGTTGTCACCTTCTTCTATATTACCCGTCTTCTCCATCATCTTGTCTTTGGCCATGATCTCGGCAGAGAACTTCCCTAGGACTACAAGAAATCACTCGAAATCATTCTTTGGAGAAAGCAATTGATGGAGGAGGCCAATATGATCTCATAGACTTTGATCTTTAAGAGGAATTTGGTCGGAGGGCCTCACGAAGGTGAGCAACAATGGGAATGCAAAATGGGTGAATGGAGCTATTCTACGCGGGAATGGAGGCAATTCCCATATATAGGGCAAACTCCTGCACTTAAAATGTAAACAGATAAGAAAATAGGCACATGCGATCAAATGCTTGATCGTGCGTGCATCGTGTGATAATAACCACGCAAGAATTTCCTAGACTTATACAGTAGGAGACTGTGCATTTTTCATCACGCATGGGAAAAATAGCCCGTGTGAGAACAAATTTCATGGTTGGTGACAGAACACTAATAATTAGGCAAAAGGAAGATCGTATGTTTTCGTTTGTATGCAATTGAATCCAACCGTGTGTCAAGAAAACGCACGTGCAATAATTTCCTAAATATTTGGACAAAAAAGTTGAGTTCGTGCGATTTGGTCTTTCACAGGCAAAACACCCCGTGCATGAGCATTTTGCATGGCCCGGGACAGATCACTAGAAAGTAGAGCTGTATGCATGGCACAGTTGGATTCAACCATGCACGAACAAAAATGCTCTATTGTGACATTCCTACAGGAAAGATCTGAGTAGCAATTGGGATCTTCACACCTATACAGTAACATCACAGCCTGTAGCACACCTATAACGTATATAAACATTAGAAAAAAAAACAACAAAATAAGCTGGGGAGCACCATGTTCTTACCTCTAACCAAAGTTGACAATTGCATACCACAATGAGCCTAAATAGTCCACTTAGCATGAATGTGTGTACATGTGAAATACAGGCAAATAAATACTAGTCTATATTTGTCAGAAGGACCCAATAAAA